>CM037778.1:85857497-85907497 GCA_021229015.1 Solen grandis
TGATAAGAATAATAACATGCCTCAAACATCTCCTCTACAGGATTGTAACGAGACAAGCAGCAAAGGAAAGGAAGTACGACGACATAACTATACCAGCTGGCATGTCAGTACAGGCCAATGTTTGGCATTTACACCGGGATAAAGAATTTTGGGAGAGCCCTGAAGAGTTCATACCGGAGAGGTGATTATATCTTCTTTTTTCCATTGTAAATGTTGAGTTTGATTAAACAACACATAGAATATTTCCTGACAGTGGTTAGTTGGGTATTTTGATTTTCTTTCTGTTCATCAACCCGGGTTCTCAGTCCCAATTTAGTTTAGTTTTATTTAGTTTAGTTAAGTTTGTCAGCTTAATTTACAAGTACAGATGAAATGACATAATGCAAATGGATGAAACCCCAAGTTTCAGAACATTCCGTGTCAAAATTGGTATATATATGTTTTATGATAAGTGTATGAATTAGAGTGAACATGGAAATGTAAAATGATTCCTTTTTAATAACATGCCTAATTTAACACCAATCACACCAGAAATAGGTTAACATATGGGTAAATATAAATTCTCGAATTATTCTAAATTCAGATATACGATCATGTCCTTTTATTAGATGACCTTAATTTGATAAAAGTGTATAAATTACCAATCAGTGATGCTTTCGCTGAAATCAGAATAATAAAAATAATGCAGATTATTCTCTCATTTTTGCAGGTTCTCGGCCGAAAACAAATCAAACCTCAAGCCATATACCTACCTTCCATTCGGTGCTGGGCCCAGGATGTGTATCGGACAAAGATTCGCCATCCTCGAGATCAAGGTTGCCATAGCGAGAATATTGCAGAACTACCAGTTCTCAAAATGTTCAACATCAGAGGTATTTTGAATCAATCTTAATCTAACTTTGCCTCTTATCATCATTTCAAGCAACATCTGAGACCCACGCCTGATTTGTTACGTTTCACTCCATCTATCATTATCATTGGACGTGGGTCTCAGACGCTGCATTTCAAGTATCTCGAATCTATTTACATCTGCGCCAATGATTCCATCATCGTCATTAACCTCGACAACATAGTCTTATATCTTTAAGTGTTTAATTTAAAAAAAAAAAAAAAAAAATTGCCACCAAAGCAAAGAAAAATTCAACAAAGTTATGAAACGTTCTGAAATAACGTTTTATCTCGTTGAGAATAAAACAACAACATGTGAACGGAATTCGAACGAGATCTCGCTGAGACGTTTAACATCTTGCAGACAGTTAACAGACATTCGCTTTACAGTATCACTTATCAAAGAGGTCTTCGATGTAATAATAATAATAAATTGAAGAAAAAACTCAGTATATTTGAAATTGATATGAACAAGTTTACACATCACGCGTTATCACACGGTCACATGATCGTACACGTAACTTAACGAGAGTTTCTCTTGACGCGCTCTTTATCTATATCTCTGTTAGATTATTTGATCTTTGACCAAAGCAATGAAGTGTACTTCATATTTCTTGCTTTCTTAAGAATGCTAAATAATATATAATTTATTTCATTTCAGGATGAATTGACACTTGTTTCCCGTGGAGCAATAGTTCCGAAGGCAGGCGTCAACCTCCGGGTACACAGGAGACATTCAATACCTTGATTACACCGTCAAACCCGCCTTGTTAATCTTTGACAGAATGAAATATCGATGTCTTTCTTCTTCTGCGCGCCGATGTCTGCGATTTCTCCGAAGGGTATTGACAGTTTTTTTCTTGCCACTTGTCTTTTTTGTAAAGGGAGGTAACAGGCTGGCAGCATGTGTTTAGGTAGTTTGGGTGTAGACAAGTTGTGAAGATTAGCACAATATAGTAGCAAAACACAGGTTATGTGTGTTGGTCATCTTAATACCCATGTTAGTCGATTGAAAGTCTTATTTATGTATTCCGGATTTGTTTCGTATTGTTAGGTTTAGAATTAAAACGTTTACGTTGTTTGTTTTGAATTTATTTGAAATGTACCCCATTATTTGTTTTACATGTTATTGTTAAATATCTTAATTGTGTATAAAATTATATAACTATATTTTATGTAATATTATCCTCAAATTAAATAGAAATGAAAAACGATGTTTCTATTATGAATGTGTGTATGCAAAAACACGCGACAGGTACTATTTCATGATATACTATGATTAATGATACAGGTTGCAAATATTTTGTATGCCTTTATTCTGACATTATGCTACTGCATGTCATAAAACTTAATGAAACACTTAAAAGTTATTACCAATGTATTGTTTATTTACCTTTGAGATTATTTATTTTGCGTATATTTGTAAAATAAAATACATTAAATATTTACGATTTTTGTTTTTCTTTTGCCTGAAATGACCCGAAAAATCATAGAGCAAAATGAGAGAGAGAGAGAGAGAGAGAGAGAGAGAGATTAATTTTTCAATTGTTACAGATATTCGGTGATTTCCAATCCCTGATGATAGCATTCAGTCCCTAATCGACCCTTTGTAATAAGGCTTATTTTCTTACATGCGTCGTGGGCCAGCTGTCACGTACATGACTATGAATTCAAAGGTCGTGGGTTCGAACTCCGTTGGATGTAATGATATGTAGCTAATGGCTTTCCCAGGCGCCTACTTAAGTACCGTCGAGAGAAATTACTTTCAATTGTTAAAACTCGTTTTGCTTTAAACTTAACTTACACGTAAGCAGCGTATTTAAATCACACACACACACACACACACACACAGAGGATGTAATATTCAGTATTCGAAATATTTGTTTTTACATTTTACGTAAAATCATCTCACTAGATACAGGACCATTTAATATTTCCAAGTTTGCTTTTAAATTCACTTTCGTTTTCTTTCGTGTTTGTTATAAACTATACCTGACTTACATTTAACCTGATTGTTTATGAGCTTTGATATAAATACAAATATCGGTTAAGAAGAGGTAATATGAAAATGTGTACTAGTCCAACCCAGGAACCGCCGGGAGGGGATGTCTGTTACCATCTTAGTAGGTTTAGTAGAGGTTTTTATCCACAAAAATATCCATAAAAAATTCAATCCATTGGAAACTATACATACAGGAGACCTTATGTGTTCTAGAACATGAAGCAATGAATATATGTACCTACTTAATTTACTGTATTACCGATTCCACGAAAAATAATGACATCGGAAAATAATGATTAAACAATAAGTTAACAAAAATGAACCACTGTGCATCGAGCACGCTATATCTTAACCCTTTCCCTCATATAGACTCATTTTGACGCACTCAATAGGTACCACATAAAGCCTGATCTGCAGAAAACCCCAGTTAAACCTTACCAAATTTAATTACAAAATCCTCATTTCCAGACCACTGAGGAGCAGCGAACAGCATAAAACCTGATCAGCCTGCGAGTTACTCGCAGGCTGATCTGGTTTTATGCTGTTCGCATAGGTCTTTTCATGGTGTCCTCTATGAGGGAAAGGGTTAAGCAAATTACACTGGTTGCACGGGTACCCGTTTCATTTAACTTTGATGTAATATGTAAGAATGCTATCCAGCTAAATTCTTATTTGCACGATAAAATGTTAAAAAAAGGTAATTAAATCATTGCATGATACAGACTCATCACCTTTTTGTGAGGAAAAATAATTATTGCTATCGCTGGCCCCTGGATATTGATCATTTTAGTTTATTCGGATTGCTCATGTATGCGGTATGATCGAGCGTAAAATGCAGATGCTTTGGAAAGGTTCATCCACAGAAATGTTCTGCAAAAATAAGGGACTTAAGACGTTTAATGAAACACGCTATAAAACTATAAACCCTAATCTAACACCTATTCGTGGCCTTGTCGAGGAGATACGATATCGTCATACCATACCTCAATTGTTCAGTAAGACTGTAAGACATATCAACTTAAGGTATATGAGTCAATGTGTTGCAAGTTTAACACCAACACTTAGCGATGCATAGCAGCGTCACCCCGATTTCCGCTCCTATCCGTGTTTAACTAACCTAGATATTACCCCAGACAGTCCTTGTGAAGACCCTTCATTCAGTAACTGAATTACCTGGTACAAGTAAAGACCGAGTTTCTTCTACGTCCGGGAAAAAATAAATTCTGCAATGGAGATCAGTTTAAAAGGGAAACGAGTCCTGGTTACAGGTGCCGGTCGAGGTAAGCTAATTAAACATTTGAAAACAACTGACACTTGAAATATACAGGTACATGTTATTGTACTGAATGAGTTTACTCACAGCAGCTACGTAATAACAACACATGTGCATGTGCATACACGCAAGTGCACATATTCGTGTGCACTACATGTAAAATACAAGTCATGCCCTTCAAAATAACAACGGAGACTTCTTTTCTTCGGACACACAAAAGAACGGAATATTATTACTTGATTTGAGTGGTATCGGTGTGTATTTATGTTCCAAGCAGGCTTGTCAGGTGTGAAAACAACCAGGTGGGGGAGAATGAAATTTTAACTGTTTGCTAAAACACCTAAATTACATCGAAAATTACATTTTAAATTGAAAATGCTCGTTTGGAACCAGGAAAGGGGTTCTTACTAATCGAGGTTACGTTATAATCGAGTACGCTATAAACAAAGATTTTAATATAAGAAAAAGAATGGGGAAGAAGCGGTCACGGCTCGCTTTACCCGAGTTCGCTGTAGGTGAGGACCACTGTACACGTATTTAGACATTTTATGCGGTCATCTAGGCCAAGCAGCCAACCTGATTTTAGAAGCCAGAGAAAAAGATATTTTCTAACACACCTGTTTATTTGTAAAAGCCATGTTCTCGGTTCATGAACATAATTGCAGAAAAGTTGGCGTCCTTTTTTTTTGTCTTTTCATTTTAGATAAAATTGATACACTTTCATCTGATGTGCTCTTAAATTTAACATTTCTGTTTTGTAATGAAGGTATCGGGAAAGCAATTGCCCTTCACTTACTGAAGTGTGGAGCCGAGGTTCTTGTTCTGGAGAGGCTGGAAGATGACCTGAAGAAATTCAAGGAAGAAGTATGTGGCAATCTAATAATTATTATGCAGAAACACCAGCAGGCTTTTGTGAATGATAACATTAATCTTAACAAACAAACATTAGATGTAAATGTATATTATGATCAAGATTTCGTCTAAAGTGTTTCCGGCAACAACAATAACAACAGCAACAGCGGTTAACATAAGACAGCTATTCTATTTCCTTTTATAAAGTTTAGCCTACTATACCAATAGTATCTAAATGCAGGTCAAGTTTAGTTAAAATAACTACACGCGTCAAAGCTGTACAAATTTTGATTAATATGTCCATACCAAATTGGTTAGAATTGTTCAATACATGTTTGCTGTGTATGGAAGACTATATGCGTCACTGTCACTTTAGGAGCCGAGTATTGTGCCGATTAAGTGTGACTTAACCAACTGGGACGAAACGAGACAGAAGGTCCAGGAGGCTGGACCCATCCATCTGCTGGTCAACAGTGCTGGGGTAGCCGCTATTACCCCCTTCTTTGAGGTGACCAAAGCAGAATTAGACTGGTATGCCAGCTACACAAGTTATACACAGTAAAATAGCGAAATTTCCAGGACCAATGGGGAACTAGGAAATTCTCGCCAGTCTCGGAAGCCGGGGGAATGAGTGTCATGTATAGTATTTGGAATGATACCGGTACTGGGAAACAAAAACAAAAAAACGAAAGATGCAAATATTTCGGGAAGTCAGATTTTCGCAACTTCACTGTACATGTATTTGAGTTTACCGTCGCTTCGACAGTATTTCAGTCATATAGCGACGTCCAGCTAATTACAGGTAGAGGAACACCCCGAATGCACGGAGGCATCCGGGTAGAACCACCGACCTATCGCAAGCCAGCTGGAAGGCTTCCTCACATGAAAATCCGAATGACCCTGCCGGGATTCGAACCCACGCGGTGAGGGGCTATATAGTTTGATGATATACATTACTGAAATATTCGTGTATACTGTTTATAAATAACGAATTATCTAACTGACTAAACATCGGTAGTAGTAATAATAACTATAATTGGTATCATTATAAGTGAATAATTTTCGATACCGAATTTCTGCATACTTGCTCTCTAAACAGTATTTTCAAAACTATCGTAATTTATGTTTCGATATTTGATGTGTGATCTCAATATTTCAGGGTGTTCAGTGTGAATTTCCAGGCAATTGTCAATGTTTCACAGGTTTGTAGCTTTTTTTTACAAATAACGAAATTCCCACATATTAACCCATTTCAATAAATTACATACATGTATCACCTTTTGGTACCTGGTCCTAAATATTCTTATTTAAGAACAAATGATTTGTCTCTGCATATGGTGTGCATGTACTCATATATGCTTATTTTCCCATACCCGTATCCAGGTGGTTGCTAAGGGGATGATAGAGAGGGGACAAGGCGGGTCAATCGTCAATATCTCCAGTATGACAACCAAGGTAGCATTCCCAGAACACACCTCCTACTGCTCATCCAAGGGGGCGGTTGATACACTGACACGAGTTATGGCCCTTGAACTGGGTCCTCACCAGGTACGTATCGTGCAGCTTTATCAGTATTAACATTATTTCAATGGTCTTAAGTTGCTAGGTTCTTGTCATACAGTGGGACATTAACGATTATGTCCCTTGAATTTTGCCCTTACCTTACATACTAATGCCCTTACATACTATTTACACCTGCCCTTTATCCGATTCTCTAAGATTTTACACATACTTGTCTCCAAAGGTGATGTAAGTGATAAAAATTATAAGAACTATTACAGAAGGTGATAAATACCCCTGCATCCTACATTTTCTTCGTTGTTGTTGTATTGGGGTTTACCGTCGCTGCGATAGTATTTCAATCATATAGCGACGTCCAGCTAATTACAGGTGGAGGAAGACCCCGATTACACAGAGGTACCCGGGTAGAACCACCGACCTACCGCAAGCCAGCTGGAAAGCTTCCTCACATGAATAATCCGAAGTCCCTACCGGGATTCGAACCCACAGCGGTGAGGGGCTGAGAGATTTGTAGTCCACGACTGTAACCGCTCGGCCACGGCGGCCCCCCACATTTTCTTCGTGTAATTTGAGTGCAGAGACTGGGTGAGCGTGATACAATCCCTACTTCTGTGAAGCGAGGATAGAATCGTGTCTGAGATACGGCATTAATGCTTGTTTAAGGTCCGTGTAAACGCCATCCATCCGACCATAGTTATGACAGAGATGGGGAAGCGGGCATGGGAGGACCCGAAGAAGCACATGAAATACTTGGTACGAACACCAATGGGACATTTCGCAGGTAAGCATTGAAATATATTGCCGATTTTTTTCACCGTGGCCGAGTGATTCAAGTTGCTAAGTTACTATCATTTGTGTGCTGATTTGCAGCAACTTAACAAACGGCTTACATTTCAGACCCAACCGACATTGCCGACGGAGCAGTGTTCTTGCTCAGCGACATGGCAAAGATGGTGAACGGTGAAATCTTACATATCGATGGAGGCCTCACTTCCAACTGATCCCAGTCCAGTATTTGACCCATACTACTTCATCATTCCAGGATATGCAACACTGGTCAAGAAGATAAAAGTCTTGTATGCGATTTCTAATGTAAAGAAATGCATTTCCTTGTATTTGTTGAGCAAACATTTTTTGTAACATATAGATTATTTGACTGTCATTAATTTAGTCAGGTTAGTTGATTTGCCACCAAATAAACTTTTTAAATTAATTATTGAGTATCATCATTATCGTATGACATGGGATAGTGAGGAACGCGTTTTCATTTCCATACTTCAAATGTTTCCTACGTGTGTAGGGTATGTTAAGGTGGCCTTTACAGCATCGTGTAACAGTAAGTCAGAAAGAATATACAGGTAACAAGTAAAAAAAATGAATTCGAACACATTTACGAAAATGATTTTATTCATTTTTCATAATAAACAAGAACATCGATGGAACTTGCTTCACTGTCTTGAATGAGAAAAGAAGATAATTACAAATGTACATTGTACATGTATATGATTTGTAGATGATTATTTAACACATGAGCACAATTTACGGACAAATCAAATCTATTATTTACATGATAGTAAGACAAACAGATGCTGCTAGCAGCTACACGTCCCTCTGTCAATAGCACAATCATGTGCACAAGTCAATACACAAACTCTATCCTTTCTCTCGATCTCTGACGCACGTCAATTTATTTAATTGCCAATAGCAAACGTCATATGAACGGTAATTATATTCCTTCTGTCCTGCGAAAACAATTTTCTATTTGCAAACATGATAAAATGAACATTATCTTTAATTATTAAAGGGGCTGCAATTCATATCCCAACTACTGCACACATACTAGAACTATCACTGTAAGGGATATTATCCCCTCATTTCATAAGTGACCGCAAGAAATGACATGTCTAGCGTAATGAGGGTGATTCCCGTATTGCCCCCACTTTTGTTTAGTGGAGATAAAATCAGTAATATACAAAGAACAACCAAACCTGAAAAAATGATATGCGATAAGGAAATACCCCGCCCTATTAAAAAAATCTGAACACAAAAATACCATATAGAGCCTCTTATAAACAGATTTGGCCCTCTTCTATTGATGTAACACCAATGTGAGGTAACACTACTTGAGAAGTCTCTCAATGTTATCCTAATTCACATCTGTTTTATTAGCATTTATGATCAATAACGAGATGTTGCTTCAAACTCCAGTACCCCTCAGCTGTGTCACATAACACTATGATTAGAGTAAAGTCTAATCACACTTAACATTCTCAGTCAAAAAATGAAGTTCTTAACAGCAAAAAATAGTAAAGAAAATAAAGAATGAAACTATTACTTTAAATAATTTATACCCCACATAGGAAAGGTCTTGTAGATTATTCATTATTCAATAACTAAACAAATTATATTGAAATATCTCCAAAACTGATGTGCATGTAATATTTAAGAACCAAACTTTTACTGTGTGTATACGAAAGGGGAAAGGGCATCCATAAGTAAGCTCCACAAAACATCATTTACAACTACTTGCTGTGGTTATCACACATACAAATTTGGATTGAAATATCTCCAAAACTGATCTAGTTTGTGCCAAATACTTTTGCTATACATCCTTGAGAAAGTTCTAAGGACCATAAAAAACATGTATAGACAAGCTCCACAATACGCCGTTTAAAAACAAACTAACTTCACATCATGGTGTTCAAACATGCCAAGTTTCGTTGAATTATCTCCAAACCTGAAATAGTGTGCACAACAAATTTTCAAGACCAACCAATTGTTGAACAGACCTATTCCAGGAAAACCCCATAAATATTATACAAATATATATTAAACATTAGTTTGTTGTTGTTGTTGTATTGGAGTTTACCATCGCTGCGATAGTATTTCAATCATATAGCGACGTCCTGCTAATTACAGGTGGAGGAAGACCCCGAGTACACAGAGGTACCCGGGTAGAACCACCGACCTACCGCAAGCCAGCTGGAAGGCATCCTCACATGAAAAATCCGAAGTCCCTACCGGGATTCGAACCCACAGCGGTGAGGGGCTGAGAGATTTGTAGTCCACGACTGTAACCGCTCGGCCACGGCAGCCCCAAACATTAGCTTGTGGGGGGGCTACAAAAAACAAAGGGACAATACTGCGGTACACTTACAGGCTGAGTTCAAATTCTTTGAAATACTCATCATATATGTTTTCTAATATTTTGACACCTTCTATTACGATTTTCATATTAAGAAAATACTTTTAAAAGAAAATCAACAAATATCAGAAAGTAATACACGTATCATTTCATCACCCTTCAGGCCTCTTTTTCACGTCCTTTCTGTTCAAACAGCTACATTTCATGTCTTCTTAGAAAAGGTTAATATACAGTATGTACATGAAATAGCGTAACAAAAAAATGGAGCAACAAATATCATGATCAATTTTGAAGACTTTAAGACTGATATATGAAACTATCATTTTCATCACCTGTCATGCATCAAACAAAATGTTCTTTTAAATGATTTATTACTAATCAAGCACCAAAATGCAAAATTGATAATTTTGTCTTTAAATGCACAAACTAGACAATGATCACAAAGTACGAGTTATATACTCTGAACAATCACATGCGAGGTACCCAGTGTCTTTACAAAATTTACATCAGCTACAAGTTGTGCAGCACATAGAAACAAAAAAAAAAGGAAAATAGCACAGTAAGAGAAAAGTGGTATCAACACATTTTCCCTTCCCTGTCAAAACATTTCCAACAAACTACAAGCATCTATGTCATGTACCGATACTGAAATATAAACCCTCAAGCAAAGTGCACTCAATCGTCACAAGCAACCAGTGAAGTGATCATGAGACCAATCAACAAAACATCTCCAGTTATTGCTTTTTACGTGAGATATTAATTTTTATCAGAGATCTGCTATATTATTCCTATATTTGGATAAAAAAGGTTTATAAAAAGTTTTAAGCAGTAGATTTGATCCCTTCATCAGATTGGATTGAAAACTTAACATTGATGAAATAACTTTAAGATTGGAACAAATTTAATTAAGTCTAGAAATATCTGAAGATGTTTGTGAATATAGACCTGGTGGCTATTGCATTGAGGCCTTTAAATGTCTCCTATGGAAACTGAAAAACTGGCTGCAAATTACAAATGATCTGCTAAGTAGAGGTGACACTTCAGTCTCGTGTAACTATATGGTCTCATACTACAGCTTGTGCAACAGGTCATCTTCCACAAAAATTTTGTAGCCAGTGAGTTTCAAGCTTTATGTCTTTGTTACAACATTGCCGTGTGTCCACCTTTTCTTTTGCCCAGAACAAAGATTTGCTCCAGTGTCTAGCTGAATAGACAACCCAGTGTGTCCCTCAGATGTTGACTGTAAACGTGACAGGCTTGGCAGCGGGTGCAGCCCCAGTTTTAAAGAGAGCCTTGTGAAGTACCGCCACTTCCACTCCTTTCTTATCGGGTACTCTGTCCCCACCAGCTGGCTTCTTATACAGCCTGAGCAGAAGCAGAGAAATATCATAAGAAAAGAAATATACATGTATACAATTATTCTAAAAATATATGCATACAGACATTTAAAAAAAAAAAATGATATTTACCTGTGTTCTTTATTAAGTTCAAAATGGGAGACTTAAACTATTCTCTGTATAAGAATATTATATTAAATGAGAAAGATTTTGAGAAAAAATTCTTACTTTGATATGAATTAAATGATTACAAGATATTATCGTGCTCCACTGGGAAGGTGACTTGCTTCAAGTTAAATATTTCTGTTGGCCATGTTTCTTACAGTGTCTCAGTCTGCCTACCCGAGAAAGCTACAGTGCTGGCTGAGCATTTAATAACTGTAATATTACACAGTATACATGTGGAATGATTAACACCACATCTGGTCACTGTATTCTGGGTGTGGGGGATATAATTAGTGAGAGTCTGGAGGACTTACTTCAGAGGTTCATTAGCTGCTGGTTTGGCTGAGGGTGGCAGTTTCTCCGGGACCTCCTTCACTTTGGCTGTCAGGGAGGTAGCAACCTTCACAACCATTGGTAGGCCTGTAACAAGATAAAGTAAAACACTTCAATGATCCATCTCAGGGTTTTAACTAGCTCCTAATTTTGGTTCCAGGAGAGTGTTCCGTATTCAAAACTGTTTGCAATCATTTCCTTACAGTCAGCTTATGAAGCTGTCTTAACGCCATAAATCTCAGTGAATGGTTGCAAACGGTCTTGTAAGAACATATGGAAGGACTCCAACGTTTTGGTAAATCTTTTGCAAAGAATTCCTATTGAAAACCCTGTGTCTTTAACTTACATAAAATACCTGGTACATGGAGTGTGTTGGCGTAATAGTGTAGTTTACCAGGAGTACCATTGATGGGACAATATACAAGTCATATAGAAACATCCAGCTTATTACAAGTGGATGAAGACCCAGAGCGCACTGAGACATCCTGGTAGAACCATTGACCAATAGGACCTGAATCAACAAATCGTCGAAAACCCACAGTATAATATATTCCTTATCACTTCTGTGTATACCATGGGATTTCGAGCTGGCAAAACTTTGTTTTCATGAATATCAATCAGCTACTTGCTGACCAATGAAAACACGCATAATATTTTGAATACTCTTCATTGATGTTACAAAAGCAAAAGCTGGCTCATTGTTCCTGCAAAATAAACTACAATGCTAAGGCGAGGAGCGTGAAGTCAGCTCTACATCGTAATACGGAGCTAACTTGATAAAATTCCCACGCTGCTTCACTGGTCAAATGATCCCAGCTGTTGCCACCCTGTATCTGCCACGGATCCAATGAAATGCCTAATCAATAATTCATGAGTACAAGGTTTTGCTAACCAAATATCCCATGGTTGATTAAAAAGCAAAACGTTATGAGCAAACATGGGTTTTCCAACAATGGTATCAACAATGATAAGGGGCAAAGTGCTTGTCAATACCTATAACCATTTAATCAAGGAGGCCCCACATATTGATTATGCAACTTGTGCATAACCTGAAGAAAATTTGCACATTAAGTTTTTATTTAGCTGTTTCTCAACATGGGTGAACAATATAGGAGCTGTAATAATGACAAAGTGTTCACTGCACTATCACTAAAGGTGATTAATACCCTTGTGTCCAACATTGTCTTCATGTAATGCAAGTGTAGCCAAATTCTGTATTGGGGTATAACATGATAGCACTGGATTGCATACCTGAGTATAATTAGCCACCTCAAGGAAATTATTCCAGCCCTTTGTAACTGATCAACTTCGTTTTAGCAATTATGGTTAAGTGCTATGATAATGAGATGATGATTTGTGCAAAATGAAATTCAATTCTGACCATTTATTACAGATCAAGAATTTCAAATTTTCAAGTGGATCATATATTAGGAATCTAGCAGACTGTATTGGAGCCCCATTTTCCAATTGATCAACTGTGTTTTAGTATATTAATGAAGGTTATATGAGAAGGGTGAATTGAATATATTAATGTGAAAGAAACCCCCAAATTGACCCTTTGTAAAGGTTAATTATATATTTCATGACCTCTAGTTGTAGAAGACTTTTTAATTATGTTTTTAAATTAAAAAAAATATTTTGGTTTTCCATGGCAACAAGAACTCTACATGGGTGAGAAATATTTTATAAACTTTTGTGAGGAACCACTGAGGGATCTCACATGCCAAGTTTTATCACGTTCAGCCTCCAGTGACCTCAAGTGTTATTTAAAGCAAATTCTGACAAGTGAACAGGAAACACACAAAGTAAGATCATAATAGCTCACCTAGAGCTTGTTTTACTTAGCTATCCATATATTGGCAATGTGCCAATGATAACCAAGCATGAAATACAGACTCATATACTCGTATATCATATGACTCACCATCCAGTTCCCTCTCATGGTAGTTCTTCACAGCATTGATTGCGTCTTCCTTCTTTACGTAGATAACCTCTCCCAGACCTCCCTTGGCTAGCCGTACCTTCTTCACTGCACCAACAGATCCAAACAGCTCCTACACACCAACATCAGATCATATCATGAAAATAACATTGTCTGATCATATACATTTTCAGTTGTAAAAGAAAGTATGGTATGCACTATGGCTTTTTTGTTAAGCCTTTCACTGCTTTGCATCTTTTGTAAATGTATGACGGCATGTACACCATTTTTACATGAAAAGCAAATGTTTACTGAACAAAACCATCGGATTGGTCCATTTGAGTATGAGTGTGGAATGCAAGCGAGTGTATGAGAGACAACTACAGAACATACTGGCTTGACTTACACCAACAAGTTGCATACCCTAGACGATTAATTGCTATGCAATAAACTGGAGCAATGCTCGAGATAAAGGGCAAAGTGTGCTCTTGTTATCCCAAGCAAGGTTCTGGGAAATGCAATGATGAGGTTAATATCTATAAATGATTAATTCCTTCCAAAATATGCTTGATAAAAAACACTGGGTAGTGTACAATAAAACTATCTTTATTATCTTCATTCTTTAATTTAAAAGTATTAATACTTAAGGGTAATGTTTGCAGCTCAAATATATACATTTCTGACAAAATATGATTTTTTAAGTTATCTAACCTTTTGGGGGGGGGGGGGGGCATGATAATCATTTTTTCACCTGTTTTAAATTTCACCTGTCTATATGATTATTTCTATGCAAATACCTGGGTTATAATGTTTCATAGGACAAATGTTTTTTCTGGAGCTACTTACAATGACATCATCCTGTGTGACTGTGGAGTTGAGGTTGGAAATCAACACCTTGAACCCTTGTAGTGGACTGATCACATCCCCCTCACCTGCCTGAAATCTCATCATCACATCATCATCATCATCGACAAGTTCAACTTCATATACACATCACTGGCTACATAATGATCAGCATAACCATCATTATCAAACATTCTCATCGTAAATAAATCTCATTATTGTCATCATAACAGTCTTAATCTTTATCACCTTATCACAAAATCAGACAAGATTACTTCAAACCCTTCTGCTGGTATTGTTTATTAGCACTTGTTTAGATCTCTTTAGTGCAGCTTCTGTAAGTTCAAGGTAACTATGTGTAGGAATGGTAGACACTTACTTCATCTCTCACTTTTTTCACCGGGGGCTCTTGCAGTGGCGATAGGCATCTTTGTATACTTGTTTTCACTGGAAACGGATGATGACGACGGCCGAGACCTATCAAGGGATCCTATCACTGGAATTGAATTTGTGCTGGACATTCGCAATGGTCCCGTTGAATCTGTTGACTTTCTCTTGAGAGAGGGATGTGAGGTGGTCTGGATAGGTTGTGTGGTGTTCTGAATAGTCTTCACAAACTGTGGCTCTGGACTAGGAATGGATCTGTGTAAGCTGTGGTCTGGCGGATACTGTGTAGGAGTTGCATACCCACTGTACTGGGCTGGGGGGTAGGGCTGATGTGGCGGGGCCACATACTGCTGATACTGGGGTGGTTCTTGGGGGCGGTACTGGTCATTGTGCACCTGGATCTTGGGCAGAGACATGCTTGGATGTTGAGGGACCTAAAACAATAGAAACATCAATAAATCAAGTCATGAGAGGTTGTAAAAGATCAATTTTTTTAAGGATGACATGGTCTGAAACAAACTGTTCTCTCATGGCCATCCCAGACACAGTACTGATCAAACCCTGCCGAGACAGAGAGACTTGTAACAGGTTGTCATAATCAACATCTGGAACTTAACGTTTTTATGATTCATTCTGAAACATTGGCAAAAAGAACAGACCCAGCACTTGATCTCTCCTGTTTGCTCATACAATATTGAAGCTCAGATTCTGCACAATCTGCACAGTAAAAATCCTTTGTTTCATATACCATATAAAGTAAATTTAACATTCAGCAAGTCATGTACAAGGAAAATTCATAAGGCTTTAAAAGGGTTTAAGTTTCACACCAATCTGGATTAAGACAAAATGAAGACTTCCTTATTTATGTGTGTTCAGTACTGGCCCTTCAATACACACTCAATAAGAAAACACATGCCAGACAAGCACAACTCAACCCACTGAACATACAGTCTTCAACTAGTTGACCATCCGGAGTCTTCAGTTTTTAAGGGATCAAAAATGCTTTAGCAATTCTGTACAGAATCAAGATTTTATAATTAGTGCAGAATAAAATTTAAATTTGAACATTGGTTTCAAAGGAGAAATTTGAAATAGGGGGTATCTGTAACTCACATAAATGGGTTTTTGCATGTAGGTTCATGTAATTGTTGCTGAAAAGCATTCAGCTTAACCATAATTCTATTATTATTCTTTGAGGACCCTTTGCTCATTTCGTAAAAATCTGTTTGTACCTACATGGAATTTGTAATTTTCAGAATTTGTAAGCATTTGTTTCTTATCACAACAAAAGGGCCAAGATGGCCCTGAATCACTCACCTGAAAAATATTGCCTTTATTGCCTTTTATAAAACAGTCATACTGAATACAAAATCCATGCAGAAGTACAGCAAAATATTCCAAATTACACACAAAAACTGTACCTGTGGTCAAATTCTGATGGTCATAGCTATAAAATCAAGTGACTCCTAGGGTGGGACCAATTTATACCAAAGAGCCATGTTTGAAAACTTGGTTCAGGTCCACAAAGCCATGTTACATACCAAATATCTAAACCCATGATCTTATGGTTTCTGACAAGATCTTTAAAAGACTCTCATATTTAAGTCAATGTAAAATCAAGTGACCCCTAAGGCAGGGCCAAATTTGACTTAAGGGCCATAATTTAAAACTTGGATTTAAAGGCCTTTAAAACTCAAGGCCTTGTGATTTCTGATAAGAAGATCATTCTAGATTTTCATAAGCCTATAAATAAAGTGACCCCTGGGGCAATGCCAATTTTGACCCCAGGCTCATGATTTGAACAAACTTGGTACAGGTCTACCAGACAATGCTACACACCAAATATCTAAACTCTAGGCCTTGTGGTTTCTGACAAGAAGATTTTCTAGTTTTTCCAATGTAAGTCTATGTAAAATCAAGTGACACCTGGGGCGGGGCCAATTTTGACCCCAGTGTCATGATTTGAAAAATGATCAATAATCTTGGTAAAGGTTCATAAGACAATGCCACACACCAAATACCAAAGGTCCAGGCATTGCGGTTTCGGAGAAGATGATTTTTAAAGAATTCACTTTTAAAATCTATTTTTAGCTCCTGGGACCCAGAAAGCAACAGACAAGAACCATCTGAACAACTTTGGTAGAGCTTCGTGCAAGGAACACTCAGTAGTTTAGGAGGAGATATCGTTTTATGAATTTGTTGACTCTGGACACATGCACGGATGCTGGACAAATGGCGATCACAATAGCTAACCATGAGCATGTTGTGCTCAGGTGAGCTTAAAAGCACATCACTAATAATGTTTTCCCAAATGTTAAGAAACACTGAACATTTGACAAAGGAATCATTAGGGCATTTGTGTGAGCACAAATTAACGTTTTGCATGTGCTATATACCTTAAACTGGGAGAAGAAATAAAATCCTTATAGCAGTTTTCTTATCCAAATCAAGACAAAATATGCTGCTTGTGATAGCTTAAAATGATGTCATCTACCACATGGTATGGCCAAACTGAGTTCTGTATAGATAAATTTTATATTACAACTTTTGTTAAGAGCATCCACAATCTAACTAAAGTACACATTTTGTATTTTAGAGGAATGTCTAAAGCAGTCAACACACGACTAACATCGGACAACTCACCTTGAGCATGTGTGCTCTGGTGGGTAAAAAATACCAGTACATATAGAGATTGTATCTATTCAGGACTGAGGTTTTCAGGGTCATTTCATGCACAAGTTTTAGTTTTGAGTTTTTGAGTGAGTTCTTCCACATTCATGTAATATTTTTTTGTACATTTTCAACTAATATTGAGACATGTTGATGTCAGATCTTGTAAGTTGACAGAACTGACATGTACAGTACTAGTGGATACTGAAGTGCCATTAAGCCTTTACTTCACATAGACTCTATTATGACACATTGACAAACAAAAAAGACAAAGATCAGAAAGCTCCTACAAGAGCTGTCTGATCAGGCCCATACAAAATTGAAGCTCAGATTCTACAGTCTGCACAGCAAAGACAAATTCATTGTTTCATAAACCAAATAAAGTCATATCAATTAATATTCATCAAGTCATAATGTGTACCTGAATATTTATGAGGTACAGGGTCTGCACTGTGATACTTCTTTTAATGTAACACCTACATATTAACTGATTCATATTCTCTTGAAATACCTTCAACCAAACAATACTACCTACCTCAGGTCTGACACCCAAATTGTCGTCAATAGGATATGGCGGATTGGCCTGGGGCCCAACTGTGTGGGCGGAGCCTGATGGGCTGGTGCTGTGGGAGGTGGAGGGTGTGGCACAGGTGTGTGGGGACTAAGGTAGGAATGGGTGGGGGGGGCATAATGGGAGGGGTGGTATGAAGGGGCTGGGGGAGCAGGCTCTGGGATGTGGAATGGGGCAGCTTGGGGTGGGGCACTTGGAGGTTTCTGGTTTGTAATAAACTGTCTCTGTGTCTGAGTATTCAGATTGGGGACAGTTCTAGTGACCGTGATATTCTGGAGTTCTCTACCAGCACCCTGGGGTGGGCCCAGGCGCATTTTGACAGATGATAGTCCTTTAGTTTGTTGTTGTTGTTTAGATGGAGCATTTGTAGGCGCAGCAATGTTCTCATAACCAGGTGGCATGACTTTAGTCAACTGTGTAAAAGAAGAAAAGAAATACCACTTTTACTGACAGTTGGTTTCAATACACACACATTATTACCTACATGTTTAATTTTAACTAACATATCGATAATTAATATCTTTAACATGATGTAAAGACTGAATGGTTATATTTGTATACATCACTTTAGAAATAATTACAAAAATTCAAATCAATATTTTTACAACAAAATAAGGCAGAAAAAAAAAGTTATATGTTATTTGATGTTCAAAAGGCCAAAAATATGGAAAAAGGGGTGAAATATAGCATATGATGACAATGTATATTCTATGGATCATGCTGAAGCTATGTAGATCAGTCATACCACCCAGTGACAAGATTTAAGGGATCAGTTAAGTTAAAAAAGAATTTCAAATAACGGTACACTTGTTTTAAAAAACAATTTTGAAATGTCAATCACAAGTAATGTTACCATTTTTATGGTATTACTGAAACTTTAATCCTTTACTACATTTACATTTGACGTACACCACCCCTACCCCATCATGTGCAGAGCTCCGCCCAAAGTCCTAAAATACTTGTAAAAGTGTTAACTGAGCTAACAATGTGAAGAATCCACTTACTGTTCTTGTAATTTGCTGAGCACCTGGTACTGTTATTTGTGTATTCTGATTGGCTACCTATGAATGGAAAATATTGTTTTTGCATATCAGAAATAAAACTAATAATCAGAATGTATAACTTTATAAGGCAAGTCAACAACTACAACATTTCTCTTCAACAACAATTATTTACTTAAAAGTAAATCTGTGGCAAATCAAAAGCTCTGAAAATTCAAATTTATCCACAATTTATTGGAATAATTTAATTAGAACATCCATCTATTTTCCATCTCAAAGTACAATATAATGATGTTTCAAGTGCGCATGAGCAACAAACCCTGTCATCAGGGCATTGCTTTTTGATGACGTAAAAACTAACTGTTTGTCTGAACTACATATTTGAATTTTCCTTTTCGGCGCGTATGATTTTACAACTGTAATCATATATATATATATATATATATATATAATATATACAGTAAAATCCAGGCTAATGATATTACTTTTTCTGTCCTCTTGTCTTTCACACTTCTCTCTCCTTTCAAGTAACTCTCTTATTTTCTTTCATGCGCATCTGTTTTTTTTGTTGTTTTTTTTCATTTCTTTCTCCCATCATAATTTTTGCTTTCTGAAAGATATGAACACGAATCTTGCGCTCAATGGGATTCGAACCCACAACCCTTGGATCAGTGACCCAGCGTTTTACCACTGCAAGATGCTTCTTTTACATTCACATGAATAAGAAAAAAGAAAAAAAACGGTAGGAAATGACAATCACACCAATTGCGTCGCACTATCTACGGTTTGCTATTTCCTCAATAAATTATTTACACTGAAATATTTTGATCGACACTAAATATTTATTCAAATTTGCTGCTATCCATCCTCACTTGTCTATGTCCAAGATTATAGCATTGTGAAACTTACAATTAAGTTTGCTTCATTATATCAAAAAGGGGAGACATTTTTTTACTACTGATTAAAGTTGAAAAACAAATGTTGATGTAACATGAAACCCCCATAATTATCTGCACAGAATGCTATCATCCATTTCAATGTCTCACATCTCATTGTCCAGCCACCCACCCAGTTGAGAAACATTTGATTGACAGAGAATATGGTAACATGAATACTGTGTCCCGGCTTCAGTGCAATAGGTTTAAGTTGAGCCGGGAAACTTCTAAGTAGCATAGAATATATTAAGACATTTCTCCAGACAATAGAAGCCTACACTCACTATACACACTTTGGTCTTTTATTGTCTGTAGAAATGTCTTAATAAACTCTATATTCATAGGAGTCAAATATGAATACCAAGACAGAAAGTAAGGAAGTTTTTAAAAATAGTTATTACAATGCAAATCCTAGTTTTTAGTTAACCATGAATAACAAATCAATGGCCAATTTTCCCTTCTTCTCTGACTGTCCAGTCTGCTGTTTCTTAGCCTGTATTTTTGCACGAGCATCAAAAGGTTCTTTTTTAGCTCTTATTGTAATCAACTTCTGTCTGGCATCAACATTCTGTTGCTTCTGGTTCAGTCTTTCCCGGGCATCCAGAGGCTTGGGCTTTGTACTCAATTTATCTCTTGCATCTCTAACTGGGTTTGTTCTGTTAGTGTTGGTGGCAGTCTTGCGAACTGCTGGTACTGTGATAGAGACATCCGTCACCTTATTTGTCTGGAACCCAGCAACAAACCTCTTCTTTCCAGTCTGGAAACCACCTCCAGCTATCTGTCTCACATTCTGGTTGCCTTTAAAGTTTGGATTCCTGAAAATTAAACAGAAAAATTAAGGCAACAATTAAATAAGTTGTTTTTTTTCTCTCTATTTTTAATTACATAAAACTTCCCATTAATTTTGAAAAAAAAGAGGTGTGTTACAGCTATACTTATTTTATCTTCTATTACCCTTATGAATCCATTGTGTAATATCCTATCATAAGCTTTTTAATTCACTGGGCTTAAACATACATTAGATGGTGAGTTTCAGAAATAAGAACAATACGACAAAACACACCCATAAGACAAGACATTCATTATCAGAAAAGTCATGGCAAATATTACTTTTAAAGCAGCTTGAAGGTAACTTGGATAGATAACTGATATAATTATGACTTTACTGTATTAATGTAAAATATTCTGGGTTTCAATTAAATAATATATTAAAGCATTATTGGCAGGGACTTTTCAAGGCATCTTTGCAAACCAGTATCTGTCACATTTTCAGAGAGTTAGTGCCAGTGAATCAGAGCATCCAAGATTAGAAGAATGAATTTTCATATTGTTTTGCTTTGAAAAGTGGATTTCCAAGCTTTCAGTATTATTGCAACAAATTATTTGATGTTATACAACCATTTATTTTTATTTTTAACTGCTCTTTTGGTCTTGAGAATTTCACAAAGCCTGGTGTTACTGTTAGCTGTACTAGAACATTTCAACCATATTGTAAATTAGGATGAATAGGTGGCTAAGACGTCCGTCTTTTTAGATTTACAGGGCTCAAATTTAGCTTAGAATTTTGCAAGTTCATTTTGCAGCTGATCGCATTTTTTGCGAGTGCAAAGTATTGAATCCAATCAAGATCGGCATCGTGTTAAGTAAAATTTCTAGCATGAAGTCGTAATTTAAACCTCTAGCAGGTGCTGCCAGTATATTCAATATGTTGAATGTGGGCAGTAAACGGAAGAAGAAGACTGACACCCAATGTTTTCTTATAGTAGTCATTACCTGTTAACTACATATGGTGCAGTCTGACTGTTTATGTTCTTCATTTTATGCAGCCAATTTGTAGAAAACAGAAAGTCTAAGCGTTAAACACGTTTTTTACCTCTTTAGAAAATAAAAAGAATAACAGTAATAATCAAATTACGAGACATTATCGATATATTTACAATATTAGTACCATTTTTATAAAATATTTCTTAATAAATGGTTGACTCAGGCACGGACCTATATACCATATATAGGTCCGTGACTCAGGTGTCTCACACTGAGCAGAAAATGATTTGTCAGTTTGCCTTTGTAAAATATATACCTTTCATGAAATTGTAAGTGAATGATAAATTTTGCGAGTTTAAATTTCAGCTACTCGCAAACATTTGCGAGTGGCAAGAAAAGATAAATTCGAGCCCTGATTTCTTATTCAAGATCTTGTTTCATTTTTGATATGTGGCTAGTGTTCACGTCTAAATTCTAGTTTCATTTTCGCATTATCTTTTTCTTGAAAACAGCAAAATAAATGATTTGCGAAATAAATCTTAACGGAAAAATGTCTTAATTAATTAACGATATTTTTGCCCGAGTAACTCCAATACGTCTTAAAATTCGTGTATGGAAAGAGATTTTTCTGTAAAAGCTTTAATGTCATCAATTTTCGCGAGTAGATATGTTGAGAATAGTGGTGACCCTACATCAAATGCTACGAATAAATTATCAGTTAACATTAAACGGATAGTTCCAAACGCTAAATAAATCAGCTTTCTGTTGATATTTACCCTATTTTAACTTTGAAATTCGATTTATTTATGTAGTCATCCAGAGATACGTCCATCTTGTTTTTCGTGGAGATTTGTCTAATTCACTGACATCCCTTGAATAAAGCGTTGTCGTCTATACTGAACGGAATAATAGAACATAAGTAACATCCACTTTACAGAAAAAAAATCTATAATTATACATATTGAAACACCATGTATCTAAATCAGTGGAAGAAATTTGGTTAGAATTTTCAAATGCTATTTCAACAGGTATAGAAAAATTTATTCCCATAAAAAGAATAGGCAACAAGAGGTCACTTCCATGGATCACCCAGTCTATAAAAAGGTTAATGAAAAAAATAAAATTTATTTCAGACTCAAGAAGGAAGGGAACAACAAGACGAGGGCGGCTTTTCTAAAAATGAAAAATCACATAAAAAAACAAATTAAACTGTCTTATAATAAATACATTGAATATATTTTAGGCCTGGAAGACAACATAGACGACAAAGAAAAGAACAGCTTTAATTCAAAAAAACTTTTCAGCCTTATCAAAAACGCCAAGCAGGATGCAACAGGCATTCCCCCACTATTTGACAAAATTTCAGGTTCCATCAAATCAGACAACAGTGAAAAAGCAGATATTTTGAACAGACAGTTTCAGTCAGTATTCACTCAGATGACACCTATCTCACTTGCTCAATCTTGCTTCGCAGCTATTCGAAATATTAATACACAAGATTTTTCTTTTTACAGGAAGTACCCAATCATGCCTGAAATTACCATAAACATCAGTGGAGTGGAAAAACTTATATCAAATTTAAGACCAGATAAAGCTGCTGGACCAGACAACATCAAACCATTAATTTTAAAAAATCTTTGTCAACAAATCTCACCAATCTTGCTAATACTATTCCAAAAGTCTCTTGATACAGGTACCCTCCCCAAGGTATGGACATCTGCAAACGTGACCCCTCTATTCAAGAAAGGAAACAAAGAAGATCCAGCAAATTATAGACCAATATCTTTAACATGTATTCTTTGTAAGGTGCTTGAACATATTGTAGCTTCAAATTTAACAAAGCACTTCAATAAGCATAATATACTTTATGACTTACAGCATGGTTTCAGAGAAAAACGTTCCTGTGAAACACAACTCCTGCAACTTACTGACCAACTAGCGAGAAATCTTGTTAATGGACAACAGACTGATTTAGTTCTTTTAGATTTTAGTAAAGCTTTTGACAAGGTCAGCCACTTAAAGTTATTGTACAAATTACAGGAACATGGAGTCAATAATTCAACCCTGTTGTGGATAAAATCTTTTCTCATAGGCAGAACACAAAAAGTCGTTTTGGAGGGAGGATGCTCATCAGAAGTCCCAGTAACATCAGGAGTACCTCAGGGATCTGTACTTGGCCCACTTCTCTTTCTGTTATATATAAATGATCTTCCAGATACCATAACTTCTCAAGTTCGTTTATTTGCAGATGACACTGCCGTTTACCTAGCTATAAACAACAAGCAGGACTGTATTACACTTCAGAAAGACCTCGACAAGCTGGTGCAGTGGGAAAAGAAATGGGAAATGGAATTTAATCCCAGTAAATGCATTGTTTTAAATATTACTAAAAAGAAGAAAGCACTTTCCTTTGATTACAGATTACATGGACAAGCTTTAGAAACAGTGGATAATGCCAAATACTTAGGAGTTACAATATCAAAAGATCTCTCTTGGAATAAACATATTGACAACATTACTTCTTCTGCTAATAAAACTCTTGGTTTCCTCCACAGAAACATCCAGACAAAGAATAAGGAAGTTAGAGAAGCAGCTTACAAAACATTGGTTAGACCTCAAGTAGAATATGCCTCTACAGTCTGGAGTCCTCATACACAGACATATATAGATAAAATAGAAAAAGTACAACGCAGAGCAGTCCGATGGGTTAATAATAACTATTCTTATTACGACAGTGTCACCAGCATGCAGAAGGAACTTGACTGGCAAACCCTTCAGTACAGACGTGATGTCACCAGACTTCTTATGTTTTACAAAATAGTAAATAACCTTGTTGCTGTCCCATTACCTGCATATCTTGAAAGACCAGCGAGGATATCCCGCCACTTACACTCTTTATCTTACAGGCAAATTCATACTCCAGCTAGCTACTTTAAATATTCCTTTTTTCCTTATACAGTGATACTTTGGAACAGCTTACCAGAAAATATAGTCTCACAAAATGATCTTTTAGCATTTAAACAAAAGCTCCTCTCGTTTCAGATAGTAGACCGTCCCTGAATCAACAAAAAGATGTTTTTACCAGATCTTAAACCTAACATATTCACCTTTTTTTTTCAGAAAATTTTCTCACCCTAACAAAATTTTTATTTTAACAGTTTTATCCTTGCACAGACGCGCACCTGCCAGTAATACCCGAAAGGGGAGTTTGTGCAGTATATATAGATAGATAGATATATACTCTGTATAACTTGGTCCTTTAGATAGTCATTCATATATTTACTCTGATTTCCTGCAAGATTTATGGATTTCATCGGATTATCCAATGGGGACTTAGGTACAAGATCAGTTATCTAGAGGCTGAAAAATCTAAACCCAGCTTTTCTTTAGCTTTAATCCTATTGAGCCATTAGTATTCTTTACTTGTATGGATCTGAACTGTCATTGTCTGGTTATTTTGAAAAAAATACGGAAATCGTCGAATTAATTTAAATTTTATAAATAATTAAATACGATGGGATAAAATTGAATATTGTGTAGCAAAATAAATATTCATTTATTCATTATGCAGAACATATCTAATTCCATTTGTATATTGACGTAAATGGTCGATTAATGCCTTGGAAAATATGTTTCTATGAGATTTATTTTTTTGGATAACTATAGGTGTTTTATCATATAAAATATTTTAGGGTTAAAAAAAAGAGGCGGAAGAAAAAGGGCGGCAATGAAAGCCTTACAACAAAAGGCGGTGCTCGAAAGTCTCGCGGAACTGTAGGTAATGATGTAATGATAGTAGCGGGGGGAGGGGTCATAATTACCCAAGTAACAAGGAAGTTTAAAGGACTTATATATCTCCACCGCAAAATGAAGACCAGAGTTAAAGGAGTGGTAGGGTGATATAACTTCTTGATGAGATACATGTATCTGCAATCTCGAAATAAAAGGCACATTGTATAACCGCGTGGTGAACATTTACTGAAGTTCCAATGCTGCAAGTGATATGAAGTGGACATGAAATCCAACGTTCAAATAAATTATTGGTTCCGTTAATCTTCTCACCAAAGTTTCATCACAGACTTATAAACAAATCTCTGTTTATAAGTCTCTTGTTTCATCAATATCCAATTTACCTAGTATTTACCCAGTACCCACATCGTTTTAACTTTTTTGACAAAGGTGTCTTCGAATGTTACTGTAAGGACAGAACACATCAACGCCACTGATGGCTGATGTTTGAGACTGCCTGTTTAGTGTAACTTCTGTTAACAATGTGAATATTGTAACAACAAAAATGTGATAAAGTAATGTAATCATACTGAGAATAAATCCATGGTGTATGTGTGTGATGGTAGGGGTGGGGGTCAAATCTTAACATCCATTGTGACACCATTTAAATGGGGAACAATCAAACCAGCATTTATAGATTAAATCAGTACGAGTTAATTCCCTTGGGTGAATTATGGCATTCATTCAACATTTCCAACAATAGTAGGCCCACCACTAATCCCTATCGTCAGAATTCATGACACGCCAACACTAGCCAAGGGGACCGACGGTGTTTTATCGCATGCTTTCTTTAAACTGGTTCAGAAATATTCTAGATCGTTTCATTCATTGTGACAAAATTAGTGACCTCTCGATGACTGAATCAGATTAAAAATAATTGACGCCAAATCATTATTATTCGGAAGATGGTAATTAATTTCATTTGTGGTTATAGACAAATAATAATTTCGTTCTTGTAAAAATGTTTTTGTCAGGAAAGGGGGTCTTACAATATAATAAAGAAAAAGGAATATTCAAAATTAATTAACAATTTCCTTCCATTTCATGATTGCTTTCATGTTTTTCGACATATGAATGCTAGAAATACATACAAAACTAATTCAAATTTTCGCTTATAAGTTATTTAAGATTTGAAATGTCTTTCACCTTACTAGTTTTTATTTATTTATTTATTTATTTATTTATTTATTTATTTATTTATTTATTTTGGTATTTCAATTGATTAGTGCCAATATTTAGATTTTGATTTCAGTGGTGCTACTTTTTGTTCTTTCAAAACAATTTTAAAACAAATCTGAATTAGTATTTTTATTACTATAATTTTTTTGCAACCGCCTGTATGTCATAAACATCTTGCCATTGCTTGTTTTTATTATTATTATTATTATTATTATTATTATTATTATTATACGTTGATTGGGAACACGTTCTTACAAATTATACTTATCCGCTTTGACGGTTCCTTGGTTGGACCAGTACATTTCGCCTGGGAAAGTCATGAACACCCCTTTGATCTAGCTCTGGTTACCTCACTGAACATGCATGAGACAATATATTATTAAGAAACGTCTAAGAGAGAGGGGGGATCTAATCATTATTAGTTTGTTTTAAAACCTTTTGCATATGTTTTCGTTCTGTGATATTAGCCCTGAGCATTCATATTTCAAACTCGAAGTTATGATTTATTTCTTGATTCATGTTTTGCATGTCTATGTTTTTTTCCGTGTTTATAGTTCATTAAAGTGTCTTATGGTAAAAATAAATCCAACAATCATTAGTTTAGCAATTGTATGTTTTTCTTGTTTGACAATTACAGAATGGCATACAGAATCTAACCAGGGGCCGCCGTGGCCGAGCGGTTACAGTCGTGGACTACAAATCTCTCAGCCCCTCACCACTGTGGGTTCGAATCCCGGTAGGGACTTCGGATTTTTCATGTGAGGAAGCTGGCTTGCGGTAGGTCGGTGGTTCTACCCGGGTACCTCTGTGTACTCGGGGTCTTCCTCCACCTGTAATTAGCAGGACGTCGCTATATGATTGAAATACTATCGCAGCGACGGTAAGCCCCAATACAACAACAACAACATATCATAAACTTCCTCTTCTATTTATTATCATCTTTCACTTTTCCTTTTACTACTATTGCTGTTAAATATCACTTTTGTTTCCTTCTTCTACATTCTACTCCTACTACTATTACTTTTCATTATCACCATCTTCCTCTATTTTTATGCCCCTAGTTCGCCCCGAAACATTGTGACATGCATACCTAAGGAAGTATTTGTACTACAGACTTGAAACTTCATGGATATATTATTCAGGACATGAACTTTCGTACCCGGATATTTTCATCAATCCGCCGAAGTTGACAGAGTTATGGGCCTTGTTTTAGAAACATATATGAAATTTTATGCCCGTGACGCATGTAACTCTGACATTATTTGTACTACAGACTTGAAACTTCTTGAATATATTATTCAGGACACCTGTGTGCACCTTGCACTTGTGCACCTGCTTTTTCATAGGATCACCGTTGACATTGACAGAACTATGGACCTTTGTTTAGGAAAAATATGGAATTTTAATTTTATGGAGCTCAAAAAGTATTGCAAGAATTTGCCATTTTTTTACCCTTGTCTAGTTGTTTAATAAAACTATCCATCAGCGAAAGAGGTATTCTTGTAAACTGTTTGTATGACACCGACGTGAGATTTGTAGATTTGCCCTCATTTTGAAATACTTCGTCTTCAATTGTTTTATTACAATGCCCAATTTGCCAGATGTTTGAGCACTATCTATTCTTATGTTGCTATGGTTGTTGTTAGTGTTAGAATATAAAAATGATATTACGAGTATTTTCTGATAAATTTGTTAGAAAAGATAACATTTGTATATTGCTGTGCTTTTTTCTTCATTTGCCAGTGCATTTTTATGCCCCCCCCCCCCCCCACACACACACCAAACAGTGAGGCATATATATTTGCCTTTGTCCGTCCGTCCATCCCAAAACTGTGACGCAGGTAACTCTGAAGGTATTTGTGCTAAACTTCATGGATATATTACTCAGGACATGATTTGCGCACCTAGGTGAAGAGCAATTTTAGAATTAAAATATCACTATAAAAATCCTTAATGATTCATATTTTCTTTAATGTCTCTCTCCTTTTATTAAACATCCATTTATACTTTCTTTTTGTTTGGTATGTTTACGATGTTTTTACAGAAAATTACATTTCTATTTTACAGTGCTAATGGGTGACATCAAAAGTGGCGTGATTAATACCTACTATTTCCTCCAGCCAAATAAAGTGTTAACATTCGCTTCAGCAATGACCAACAGTGCCTGGCGTAAAATCCATTTTTCCCCTGCCATAGTCAGATTTTTTTCACAGGAAAGACTGCACTTACTCAGGATTTTCCTTCTACAACTGCAACCTTTTGGAACGTGAGGAAATCAGACAGTCCTTTCCTTCATAAGCAGAATCTGAAATATATCCAGTTTGATCTCCTGTATTTTAGACTCCTCTTCTGAAAGAAGAGCTATATTTTCCTGGATTTGGGGTCTTCATACGTGGTAACTGAAGTAGTCAAACTAAACCTCTATTTCTTGGTATTTATGAAGCGGGGCAAAATTTGTTCGAGTGAAAAAGTCCAGCTAGCCACTATTTCTATTTACGAGGTTGGGCAACATTTGTTCGAGTGAATTATTTTCTAATAGGTTTTGGGACTTCATACGTAGTTACTGAAATAAAGTCCAGCTAAGCCACTATTTCTTTCTATTTACGAGGTGGGGAAAATTTGTTTGAGTGAATTCTCATAGGTTTTAGGTACTTAAGTAGCCCGACAAATCCTCTATTTCTTTATATTTATAAGGTGGGGCAAAATTTGTCCGAGTGAATTTTATTCACATAGGTTTTGGGTTTTTCATACGTAGTAACTGAAATAGTCCACAGCTCACCCCTTAGTTCTTACTACATATGAAATGGGGCAAAATCTGTTCTAGTGAAGTTATATTAAGATAGGTTGTTATTGACATTTGGAAATTTTAGCTTAGTCCAGTTTGTCTTTGTGGGGAAAAAAGGTCGGGGAATACAGAATACACAGGCACACAAATTGGTCGCAGAGATTATTGTCCTATACACTGGTTCCATGATTATGGATGACTGTGCTCAAAGTGGCTTCAGTTAAAAAATGATTTTTAAACATTTATCACAAGAATTTCAATCATTTTAACACACAAACACATTCTTACACAGGAAGTTTAAAATATGGCCCATAAATGATTAAAGAATAACTGATTTCGCTTTGTCTAGAATCTACATATTTTAGCTTTCCTTTTTCAAATGTTTATGGCTATAATCAATCGGCTGAGTTGTATAACAGCTGATAAATACTTACACAGGAAAACAAGAACAAACCACATGGCCTACAATTAAAATATTTGGTGTGTAACATGGCTGCCTAGTGGACCTCTTCAACGTCTGTTCAAGATATGGCCCTGGCATCAATATTGGCTAGGCCCAAGGGAGCAAATTTGAATTTTCTCTGTATAAAATTTACCTTTATTATGATTTATGGTATCTTGCAATGGTTTTAGGATTATTAGGATGTTTCAGGTCGTCTGATGCGCTGTTTGTCACCCGGTACAAACGAAAGACGATAGCGAATTTCGCTATGTGAGTTTCTTTTTTCTTTAGCTGTTCTTTTTTCTTAAACTGCTTTTTTTCTGATTTTTCTTCTTTCACTTTTTAGCTCGACTATTCGAAGAATATGATAGCTATTGTAGTCGCCCTGGCGTCGGCGTCGGCGTTGCAGCTTTTGGTTAAAGTTTTGCATGCAAGTTACTTTCAACCTTATATCTCAATAACCATTTATAGTATTGACTTGGCAGTTTATAAATATGTTCAGGGGCATCAGACAACCAAGGTAGATAACTCTTGACTGAATTTATTATGTATTATGGCCCCTTTTTTACTTAAAAAAATTGGTTAAAGTTTTGCATGCAATAGAAAATTTGGTTAAAACTTTACGTGCAAGCTACTATCCAGTTTGTATCTCGATAACCATTCATGGCATTGACTTGAAAAATTATGAATATGTTTAGGGGCATCAGACAACCAAGGTAGATAACTCTTGATGGAATATATTACAAAGTGTATAGCCCTTTTTAACTTAGAAATTTTGGTAAACGTTTTGCATGCAATAAAAAAAGTTTGGTTAAAGTTTTGCGTGCAAGCTACTATCCAGTTTGTATCTCAATAACAATTCATGGTATTGACTTGAAAAATTATGAATATGTTTAGAGGCATCAGACAAGCAAGGTAGTTAACTCTTGATGGAATATATAACAAATTATGGCCCCTTTTTAACTTAGAAATTTTGGTTAAAGTTTTGCATGCAAGGTACTTTTATATCAATATCTCAGTATCCGGGCATGGGGTTGATTTGAAACATCTTTAATATGTTTAGGGGTATCATACTTTCATGGTAGATAACTCTTGATGGAATATATTACAAATTATGGCCCTTTTAACTTAGAAATTTGGTTAAAGTTTTGCATGCAAGATACTCTCATGCTTATATCTCAGTATCCAGGCATGGGATTGATTTGAAACATCTTTAATATGTTTAGGGGATATCATCCTTCATGGTAGATAACTCTTGATGGAATATATTACAAATTATGGCCCCTTTTAACTTAGAAATTTTGGTTAAAGTTTTGCATGCAAGATACTCTCATGCTTATATCTCAGTATCCAGGCATGGGATTGATTTGAAACATCTTTAATATGTTTATGGATATCATGCTTTCATGGTAGATAACTCTTGATAGAAAATGTTACAAATTATGGCCCCTTTTTAACATAGAAATTTTGGTAAAAGTTTTGCAAGCAAGATACTTTCATGCTTATATCTCAGTATCCAGGCATGGGATTGATTTGATACATCTTTAATATGTTTAGGGGTATCATACTTTCATGGTAGATAACTCTTGATGGAATATGTTACAAATTATGGCCCATTTTTAAGTTAGAAATTTTGGTTAAAGTTTTGCATGCAAGGTACTACCCAGCTTATATCTCAGAAATTGCTTGTTGAATTGACTAGAAAGTTGGAGTGACTTCAACGGCATCAGGAAACCAAGGAGGATAACTTTTGAACTGAATTTCATGCAAATTATGGCCCTTCTCTTACTTGGATTTTTTGGTTAAAGTTTTGCATGCACAGTGTTATTGTGCTTATGTCTCAGTAACTAGGCATGAGATTTATTTTAGACATCATAAAAATATTAAGAGGTATCAGACTATCAAGGTATATCATTTTTGACTATTATTATGTACAGGGTATGTGATGGGCAAGAATTGAAATAGATTTCATTTGATTAACCAACAAGCATTTTGAATAGTCGAGCGTGCTGTCCTCTGACAGCTCTTGTTTTTGTTTAGATTTTTCTTTAGCTGTTTTTTTGTTTTTTTTTATTAGGAATAAATCCTCTTCTTATATCTGAGTACTTATTACAAATCAAAATAAAATGGTATTCGTCTTCTATTCAATTCAATTCTACTTTATTCAATTCACAAGTTACAAAAAGTAACAATGAGTGAAATACAAAAACAAATTCAAAACATCCGTTCGGTGGGTGATGATTCTGAGAGAGAGAGAGAGAGAGAGAGAGAAGAGATCATGGGGAAAGCTCTCTTTTCACATATTATGTGTTTAACCTGTTATAAATACATACATTTACATGAAGCCAATATACATACGTTTTCACAAATCTATTAAACATGCTCTAAACTATTCATTTATATTTTATGTAGACTGAAACACAAATAAGAAACATACAGGAAAGGGTGCGATATTTCGTTAATTTATCGTCATAATTTAAATAACACTCCCAAATAAAATTATAATCAAGTAAGTGTGTTCGCTGTAAATAGTGAATAATGTTGAATTGAACATAGCAAATCATTGACTTTATACCATGTCATAGAATACAGTAACAACATGTGGAACATATAAATATAAGAAAAAAGATCTATAATAGACTACACTTCTTATAGATACATATTTATACATACAGTCACTTCAAATACATAGATAGCTAAATAGGAAATATTGATAATAATAATAAAGATGTGAGATGTTGCTTCCATTAAGATGACATTTATAAGCAGCCATGTTACTAAAATTATCCATACTGCATGCGTCGATGTTTGTTTCTCAAGAGATCTCGTGAAAGTTGTGCCTATTTCGACCGTGTCGTACTACACACTGCATGTGCTATGTACTAGGTTCGGGTCAACGGACTTAGTTCCACGTGACAAGTGTGAATGACCTGCTGTGGAGTGGAGTAACAGGTAAATCGTTTACAGTGTTGAGTTATAATAACGTTATTTATAGAAGTGTGACTGTTGTTTATATGAAATAATTGATAAGAAAATTAACTTTTCGTCCCCGAAATGATTCATTAGGAATTTAACAAATGTAGAGACCTTTTTCAGAGTGATTACATGTGTAGATGAGAGAAGGGTTTTGAATTCTATATCCATTGTATTACAAATTTGGCAATATCTCTTCTTTCAATCCTATCTCTTGAGTATATTGCAGTCTCTATTCTTAAACAGTTTGCTGAAATTTTAAATCTTGTATTGTTTCTTCTTAATTTTTTTGAATTAAATACTTCTAAATATATATCCATTTGAAAGAAAGGCTTCAGCTCTTTATACAAAACAATTCAATCTAATGTAATATAACAAGTCAAAAAGACCCACATTTTAAAAAAAAATTGCGTCGGAAAACTGAAGTGGGTCTTCCAAACATTTATTATTATTATTATATACCAAACTTCTTAAGCACTTTTTTCATTAATTAAATTAAAAAAAAAAAAAAAAATAAAATACAGGTAAGACTTAAGAATTTGTTAAAAAGCGACACTGGTACAAAAATTAATCAGTCCAAATAAAACCTCTTAAATAAGTGAGTTTTAAGTGCTCTCTTAAACACTGGTAGAGTTTCACAGCTCTTAAGTGTTCTAGGTAGGGCATTCCAGAGTTTAGGGGCTGCCGTCATAAACGCACGATCACCATAAATCACAGTCCTACTACGCGGTACAACCAGTGTTAAACAATCATTCTGGGACCTAAGTTGTCTGGATGGGATGTGAATGTCTAGCATGTTTCGTATGTAAGAAGGTGCCTGTCCGTGAAGCGCCTTAAACACATATGTAAGGAGTTTATACTCGACTCTGATGTGCACAGGAAGCCAATGTAGTTCCTTAAACACAGGGGTTATGTGGCAGTTACGCGGTGTCCTGGTAATAACACGAGCAGCCGTATTTTGAACATTTTGGAGCTTGTTGAGAACGTACTTAGGAGAATATAGCAACGAATTACAGTAATCAAGTCTTGATGTCACTAATGAGTTTATCAGGGTTCTGGTTGAATCAACAGTCAGGTATTTCCGAATTTGACCTATTTGTCGAATTTGCATGAAGCATGAACGAGAAACTGAGGTTACATGTTGTTCCATGTCTAAATGAGAGTCCAGTACGGCACCAAGGTTTCTAACTGTTGTTGATGGTTTTATTACAGAATCACCTACTCTTACAGTAAGATCTTCAACATCACTTCGTTTTGGTACAAAGACAATCACCTCTGTTTTGTCCGCATTGAGTTTGAGAAAGTTATTATTCATCCATAGAATGATGTCATTCAGGCATGCTTCAATCCGTCACAAGGTCTCATTGCGTGAAATGGTTTCCTTTGGTTTAAATGCCATGTACAATTGCGAGTCGTCAGCGTAAAAATGATGTTGAAGTTTGTGCTTCCGACAGATAGCGCCCACAGGTTTGGTGTACATGATGTAATTCTTTGGGCCAAGAACGGGCCCTTGTGGCACAGAAAATGTCATACGTACACGTTTTGACAGTTCACCATTGACGTAGACAGTCTGATGACGCTCACACAGATACGATTTCATCCATTGTAAAGGTTTGCCTACTATGCCGAAGTGTTGTTCGAGTCGGCAAAGGAGGGTACTATGGTCGATCTATCAAAAGCAGCAGATAAGTCCAACATTACTAGCCAGTAGCTTCATTCTGATCAAGAGAACGGAGAATGTCATTTTGTACACATAATAGAGCAGATTCTGTTGAATGAAACTGCCTATAAGCAGACTGGCGCTCTTCATGAAGTTTATGTGCAGATAGGTGTCTTTCAAGTTGGGAATCGACAACTTTCTCGAGAATCTTGAGACAAACGGTAAATTAGATACAGGCCGGTAGTTTTTCATAACCTCTTGATCTAACCCTGACTTTTTGATTAAAGGTCTGACTCTAGAACTTTTAAAAGCGGGTGTTACATAGGCTTTCTCAAGTGAAGTGTTAATGATTTTGGTGATCAATGGTAATAGTTCATTTTCATCAGCCATGTTGGAATGGGGTCAAGTTCACAGGATTTGTTTGGAGAATTGCGAATAATCTTTGAAATTTCCGTATCAGAGGCTACTGAAAAGTTTGAAAATTGCTCTCCATTGAAAGGTGCTTCAGGGACAACGCTGTCTGTTTGTTGGTGAGACTTGGTCCTGGCTATATTCCTACGTATGCCTTCAACCTTATCTACAAAGAAGTCACTAAAGTCTTGTGCTAGAACGTTTGCAGGTTTACCAGATGGCAGCACAACATCTGTGGTTTCACCCATCAAATGCCGGGTCACTTTGGTAAGGTTTTTCATGTCACGACCACATGACTCTGCTTTATCAGTATAATATTTGACTTTGGACATATTTTGAAGCTTATTAGTAACAGCGCATTGGTTTCTGTAAATTGCGTGATCAATTTTCAATCCAGTCAACCGCCACTTTCGCTTTAACTGGCGTCTTAAATGTTTAGCATCATGGAGATCTTTGGAATACCACGGATTCATTGGTCTTAGTACAATGTTCTTGGACTTGAGAGGCGCGTGTTTTTCAAGGAGGAGAGAAAGGCCATTGTTGTAGGCATCAACTAGTTCATCAACATTGGAGCTTTCTTTTACACTATTTAAAATATCTGATGTCAAAATATCTGTTTTAAACTCATTAACATCTATTGATTTAAATTTTCTGTAAGTCACAGTTTTTCGTACTGGTGGTGGTTTTGACACACTATCATTAAATACAACAGCGAAGTGATCGCGAGACGTGTTCCCGTTGTTGAGTTAGAGTCCAGGGTCAGTTATTTCTCCATTTGATACCGTTGTGTCTGTATCTCTGGTAATTAGCACATCTGGTATGTGGCCTGCTACATGAGTTGGTTCAGGGACGTGTTGTCGCATGCCACACGCTTCCAAAACACTTTTGAATTTTGTGGTGTTAGGGTTTGACAGATTGTCCAGGTGAAAATTTACATCGCCCACCACAATAATATCGTTCTCAGCAGTCGTAAAGTTTGCAAGAAATGTCGGCCATTCGTCATCAAGAAATGTACTAGTCTTAAGGCCATTATGTTTGTTTGGAGGCGGCCTATATACCACAGCTAATCGTAGAGAAAAGTTTTTTACGGTGATGTTGCTGTCCATATATTCAAACGAAGTAACATTAGTATTGCGACTGGATGCAAGCATAGTAAGTTTTAGGGGTGTCTTGTAAATAACCGCTACTCCACCACCACGACCTTGGCGAGGAACATTTGTATCCACGAGGCACTAATTCGGCAATACACGCTGTGTCACCCGGACCACCAAGCCACGTTTCTGTCACAGCGATAATGTCAAAATCGTTGGATATGACGTAATCAGAAAAGGCCAAACTCTTATTTTTCACTGATCTTGAATTGTGACAATATATTTTAATCTTAGTTTGCCTTTACAAACAGACAGTGGTTCAAATGTGATCTTTCACAAGTTGTCAGGATTAACACTGTTTATATTGGGATTTTGTCTATGTTCAATGTTTGTTATTCTTGTTGATGCATTCTGAGGTAAGGTTCGAATATTATGGAGGTGAACTCCATCATTTGTGTCCCATATTCGTCTTTCATTGACACGACCCCCTCTAGTACCCCTATATTGCTGTAGTATGTCTAGCTGTTTCAATGTTTCGAGTACACAAGGATCAAGTTTGGCTGGTGATAATTGCCTTATATTGTGTAGGCTACACCTGTTATATTGGATAATAGCTGGTAAACACTGATCATCTAAATCCGCCTTAGGCAAGATGCACATTTCTGAAACTTCAATTGAAATATCAGTTATGTTCATAAATTCCAAATATCTACAAAACTGCAAACTTATTCCGCACAAAAAAGTATATATATCCAATTATGACACATTCATAAACACTCATGACAAATTTCACAGTAGGCCTAATCCTTCAAGTATTTCTTGTTAAAATAATTAAAAGTTCACAGAGCACATTTTTTTTTGCAGCCTACACCTGGCGCATACAATGGATGATCAATTTGAAAAACCGTATTCATTTGTTTCATCTCTTTCACTCCTTTAAGCCAGTTATGTTGACCTTCTTTTAAGTCATTCACAAGCATGTTATATACTGTTTTAATAATAATATTTTCCGATTTTATCAACTTAACCAATATTTAATAATATTAACGTACCTTACAATATACAGTGGATAACGAGCTAGTTCACCATATACTGCAGCATTACTATTGGAAGATTTTACACCTAATATCAATTTACAAAATTTTAAATGAATTCTTTCCAATTCTTTGCATTTACTAAAACCCCATAACACACTACCATAATTCAAAATAGAACCTACAAACGAATCGAACAGCTGAAGTGATAACTTAGGTTTAAAATAATATTTATTTATATTGTATCTCAGAATATTCATTACTTGTAATGCTTTCCCACATAACACTTGCTGATTTAATGTAAACTACCTGTGTAATTTAATGTAATACCAAGATAATTGAAATTATCTACAACTGATAATCTTTTTTCCATTATAAAACTATTCTTCTTGAGGTTTAGTTCTATCTTTTCTCATGAAAACCATTACTTTTGTCTTCTCAGTATTTACTTCTAACCCCCAAGTAATTACAATATTCGTTAAGTTTATCTAAACTGTTGCAAATTCTGAATGTTTTCCCCAATTAAAACCATACCATCTGCAAACAATAACAGTATTAATGACAAATCTTCAATTGTTAACCACTTTCACATCTTTAAAAAAACTTTAATGAACAGAGAAAACATTATCGGGGAGACGATATCCCCTTGTTTCAAGCCAATTAGAATATCAATAAAATCAGAGTACGACACTTTAAACTTCACACATGCGTTAATTGATGTATACATAGACTTTACCATTTTTAACATTTTTCCGTTAAGGCATTCTTGAATAATTTAAGCCAAAGAGCATTACGATTCACTGAATAAAAGTTTTTTTTTTTTTTTTTTTTTTAATCAACAAATGTGCAGTATAATCTATTCTTGTTACTAGGCATTTTTTTATTATATTGTGTAGGATAAAAATAGCATCTATTTTGGATTGACCTATCTTAAAACCAAATTGTGCATCGGAAATGATGTTGTTGTTTTTTTCTTCTTTATTGCCCCAATTCGTAATCCGAGTATTTTAAATACTTGTAAAAAGTTTACACATACACTGTATCAATGAAATTCCCCTATAATTACGTACTACACTAGTATCTCCTTTTTTATGTAATGGGATAATAACCTCTTTATACCACATTTCAAGAAAGCAACCTGTAGTAAATATAATATCAAATAAGTCAGTTATATGACTAGATAAAATATTGAAAGTTACTATAAAATATTCATTTAATAATCTATTGCATGATGCTGCTTTATTTCTTTTTAAGTTCTTTATAGCCGCAACAACCTCATCAACTATTATTGGTTTATCCAATTCTTCATATATGGGGTCATTATCATTAAAATCATGCGTGTTGATAAACTCCTCTGCTTCACTTATTTTATTTGTCTTAGTTTCACGGAATAAATCAGAAAAATATTTATGAAATTCCTCTAGAGAAATAACCAGTTCAGATTTTTTCTTTTTTTTGAAAAAAAAAATGCTTCCAAAAATCCCTAGGTGATTTATTCTTTAACTCTTCAAACTGTTAAACTTTACTATACTTAAATGCTCTCTTTTTTAATAATTTGTTTATATAATATTTTGTATTCAGTTAACTTCTTTCTATTAACATCTGTTTTGCAAGCATCAAATATGTTTAAAACATTTCTTTATACATTTTTGATTTTTATCTCCTTAACAAATAATGGATCAGCAACCTTATGAATAATATCTATGAATTCAGTTGTCATTTTATCTATAACCTTCTGACTAGTTCATTGACCATTATTCAATAAAACTGTTAAAAAACGGCAACTGACCTATAATTCCTCTACGGAATTGATCTCGACTTGAATCATCCCAGTGAAGAGCCTCCCTAACGAAACAATCCCCCCCCCCCCCTCCCCAACAGAAAAATGATATAGGTGCGTGGTCACTGAGAATATTGAATGTGTTCACATGAAAATTACATATGCACGAGAACTCCGCCTCTTTCACTAACAGGTAGGCCATTCTTTCAACACATAGTCTCCCATGACGTAGCTTTACACAAATCAAATAATTTACTACCATGTGTATTACTATGTTTATTTTTGTTGACCCGGTGTATTGCGTTATCAGGTAAATATGTGTAATCATCTAAATCAGTAACAATACGATCATGAATTATATAATCAGGTCTGTTCGATATTCTAGCATTAAAATCCCCAACAATAAAAAATTTGCCCATATCATATTGGAAAATATCGTTTTGAATATCTGAATCTGAGTGTAAACCTATGTTGGATGTTCATTCCTGTCCCTCTTCCTGTTACTTAAAATAGACTATATATTTCGTTCTTATGAAACACGATTTTCTTTGAAATGGAAACACCTCGTCATGTGAATGGACTTATTTATCATCAGATCTGGGAAAGGTAGGGGAATTTTGAAAACGTTGTTGTTGTTGTTGTTTTTCTCTAGTGCACTGGTTTTGGTCAACAAGATAATTGAAATATATGCTAATTATACCTCTATTTATTAGATATTTGTATTTCTTTTGAAATTAGAAAAGTATATCAAATATTGAAAAGTATATTGAACATTTCCTTCCTGTATGGTGCCAACGTGATAGGTGGAGCTTTGATATGCGGTGACTACATGTTTAAGTGATTTATCAGTTGTTCTAAAGGGTCGTTTATAAACTTCCTTGTCCGCAATCATTTTTGATTCATTCCCGAATTTACAGGACAAAAAAATCTAAATGCTACATTCCTATATGATGCCTAAAATATCAATCTAATTAAGCATGGGGCCATAATAAGTATTCACTGATAACATATGTTGATACTACCCTCCCCGAACACACAAACCATTACCACCAACACCAAAAAAAAAAAAAAAAAAATCAAAGCTCTGATTGCGCTGAGAGAACAGGGTTTTTAATATGATGATGTCGCATTTCTTTTGTTTATCAAAGTAAATTTAATAAGCGAGGATCAAATTTTCAAGCGATGCCAATGAACCCAATGTTATAAACCCACTTTTACATTGCTTGAACACAGTCGTTAAAAAAGATAAACACATCATTTGTTTCAAAGGATTGCTAACAATATATACAGTAAAGCTCGCTCACAACGAAATCATGGGGACCTTGCAAATCGTGTCGTCTTATCCAAATTTTGTCTTATTTTTATAACGAAAACTTCGTTATAAATGTTTGCATATAGTGAAATTACGTTATACTCCCAAAAATTATAAGGAATTAATGTAAAAAGACACAGTAAATCTATGTTATTTTTATAAATTCCACCAGGTATAAATGAATGGTAGCGAAAAAGGACAAAATTTGAAAGAAAAACAGCTATGACCTTGTTTTACAAAATGTCTATTTTCCTGTGTGATATTCATGGAAAACTATACAAATATTCAGTACATGTATACATGTATATATATATATATATATGAAGAACTTTTGAAGAAGTCATTGGCGATTTCAACTTTCTTCTCTCTTTTTTAATTCTATTTAAACTTTCGCATTTTTTCTCAAGTGATATGGCCTTTCTTTTTACCCTTCTCGACGGACTATACGTTTTGATATGGCCTTGGCAATATCAAGGACGCGAGGATTATAAATGCGACAAGAAATACTCAACTGATTTAATTGTAGGTTAGGGTAATAAGAATATAATACGTGACATGCCTTTGTTACTCACACAATACTGCCTTAATTTCTGCTGGCTTAAACTGATATCAATAGCATACTTACACATAGACGTACATATAGTCGGGTGATGTGATAGCCATTAAAGCAACAAGGATCCCTGAACACTTGTCAAATTATGATAATGATGGGCTATTTTCTGTAAACCGAACCATTTTTAAGGTAAACTTAAGTATATGGACATGCAAATTCTTTTGTCTCAGCCGATTTTTCGCTAACCCGGTTCTATCTTAAGCGGGTGGGGGTCCATAGAATTAATGAAGGAAGTAGTTGGGGAATTATTTTTTATTTTGTATTAAGCTTTTAGTTTATCCGTGTTCGTTATAAGTGAGCTTTACTGCATATACTTAAATTAATGATTTTCATTATGACAAAAATATGATGTCTTATATTGCAAAAGTAATTTAAAAAGTAAAAAAAAAAATAATAAAAAAATAAAAAGTTAAAAACGGTACTCCGCTGGGACCCGAACCTACAACATTTGCCATGCCATACATAGCTATGATTTTTTCATGGAAGTTCCAGCCAGTCATGATTCGAAATATCTCCAAATGGCGATTTCCTCCTGCTTACTTTCTTTTTTCGCTACAGTTTCGACTTAACTCAATTGTACTGAAATAAACGTGAAAATTGTCCCCATTTAGTTCAAAAACTAAATAAATAAGATAAAGAATAAGACCGAAACACTGATTTGATTTATTGTTTGCTTATAATTTAACATTTAACTGTTTTGATTTGAAATATCAAAACGTTCTGTCATATAATAACACATGTATGAATTCTGTTTTCTTTGTAAACAGATGAAACTTAGCGCCGATGAAAAAATGAATATTTTTAGGAAAAAATACTAGTATCAATGTTACCTCCTCGCTTTCCATGCATTTCACTAAAATTGATAATATAAACGATATTTTATACACACTTTTTCATACACATATACAGCAAAATGTCCAGCTTTTCTTGATAAATTTTCAAAGTTTTATGGAGTATATATGTATATCTCATCAGAAAAAGTGTCTTGTGTCCTTGACCTTTGACATCATATGTTCTAGTTAATTATACTGGTTTATCCCCGCATTTCTAGTCGGTTGCACATCGCGTTCTGTCTTATCCCGTCGCGTCACGTCACGCACGGTACTTCAGTGAAACTTGGCTGGTATTGCGGGGGTATCCATCGTATTCAGTAATATCTTTATAGTTCAACATGTATTTGTAACAAATAATAACTATATTACAAGTACTGGAAGGACTCATAGTAACAAGGTGAAACTTGACCGAACGAACTTCCTGTTTGCACAGGAATTTTCTTCCGGGGATGGTCTAGTTTAAAGCTGGTTGATGACAATCGATACACACACCACCATCTTAACACTATTGTTAAATAACTACTCTACAAGTCTAGTCATCAATTATTGTATCTTACATTTGTTTTCAAAGGCTTGTTTATGTTTACTAGCATCTGTTTAAAGTGAAGTACAAAATAATCAATGCGTATCTAAAATACGTAAACTCTATAATATGTGTGAATCTGAAATATAGTCAACATTTAGATCTAGTCAATTTATGACACCAACACGAGTATATGATACCAACACTAGCATAAAACACCAGCACTGATATATGACAACAACACTGGTATGTAACACCAAGACTGGTATATATCACTAGTATATGACACCAAGACTGGTATATACACAGTATGTAACACAAGACTGGTTAATAACACCATACTAGTATGATATAACAACAACTGGTATATAACACCATATAGTATATACAACTAGAATAAACACCAAGACTGGTAAATAACACAAGCTGTTAATAACACACACTAGTATGTAACACCAACACTGTTATATAACCAATACTTGTATATAACAGCAACACTGTATATAACACCAACATTGGTATATAACACCAACATGGTTTAAAATCCAAAATCGTATATAACACCAACACTGGTATATAATCACTAGTATGTAACACAAGACTGGTTATATACCATACTAGTATATATATAACAACAAACTGGTATATACACATATAGTATATAACACTAGATATATACACCAAGACTGGTATAATAACACCAAGACTGGTTAATACACCCAAAACTAGTATGTAACACTAACACTGGTTTATAACACCAACACTGATATATAACACCAACACTGATATATTACACCAACACTGATATATTACACCAACACTGATATATAACACCAACACTGATATATAACACCAACACTAATATATAACACCAACACTGATATATAACACCAACACTGGTATTTAACACCAACACTGATATATTACACCAACACTGATATATAACACCAACACTGATATATTACACCAACACTGATATATTACACCAACACTGATATATAACACCAACACTGATATATAACACCAACACTGGTATATAACACCAACACTGTATATTACACCAACACTGATATATTACACCCACAAACACTGATATATAACAACAACAATGTATATATTACAACAACACTGATATATTACAACAACACTGATTATATAACACCAACACTGATATATAACACCAACACTAATATATAACACCAACACTGATATATAACACCAACACTGATATATTACACCAACACTGATATATAACACCAACACTGATATATAACACCAACACTGTATATACACCAACACTAATATATAACACCAACACTGATATATTACACCAACACTAATATATATAACACCAACACTGATATATAACACCAACACTGGTATTTTACACCAACACTGATATATAACAACACTGATATATAACACCAACACTGATATATAACACCAACACTAATATATAACACCAACACTGATATATAACACCAACACTGATATATAACACCAACACTGGTATATAACACCAACACTGGTATATAACACCAACACTGGTATATAACACCAACACTAATATATAACACAACACTGATATATTACACCAACACTAATATATAACACCAACACTGGTATTTAACACCAACACTGATATATAACACAACACTGATATATTACACCAACACTAATATATAACACCAACACTGGTATTTAACACCAACACTGATATATAACACCAACACTGATATATAACACCAACACTGATATATTACACCAACACTGGTATTTAACACCAACACTGATATATAACACCAACACTGATATATTACACCAACACTGGTATATAACACCAACACTGATATATAACACCAACACTGATATATTACACCAACACTGGTATATAACACCAACACTGGTATATAACACCAACACTGATATATAACACCAATACTGGTATATAACACCAACACTAATATATAACACCAACACTGATATATAACACCAACACTGGTATATAACACCAACACTAATATATAACACCAACACTGGTATATAACACCAACACTGATATATAACACCAATACTGGTATATAACACCAACACTAATATATAACACCAATACTTGTATATAACACTTACACTGGTATATAACACCAACACTAATATATAACACCAACACTGGTATATAACACCAACACTGATATATAACACCAACATTGGTATATAACACCAACACTGGTATATAACACCAACACTAATATATAACACCAACACTGGTATATAACACCAACACTAATATATAACACCAAGATGGTATATAACACCAACACTAATATATAACACCAACACTGGTATATAACACCAACACTGGTATATAACACCAACAGTGGTATATAACACCAACACTAATATATAACACCAGTACTGGTATATAACACCAACACTGGTATATAACACCAACACTGGTATATAACACCAACACTGATATAGAACACCAACACTGTTATAGAACACCAACTATGGTATATACAATGTAATATCAATACTGTAAGGGAACTGAGACAGAAACAAAGCGGAGTAATTATGATCATGGATATGTTAACAACGCGAAGCCGAAATAAAATTTAGGTGAAAAAAAAACCTTCCTCTGTTTTTTTCAGGTGGCGATCAGACCTCAGATACTATACATTACAAATAACACTTGGGGATAATGAATGCAATACTGACAATGGGGCGTTAAATCCTACGAGAAAATAAGCCAGCGCTATTGTTATTGTTTGTTATCAGTTTTTTGTTTTTTTATTCTCTTTCTCTGCTTGTTATGATGGTAGAAACAGCAGTAGTAGTATTAGAAATAACAGTTAAAGTATGCTAAGATAAGACAAATGAAAATAAAAATATATTTACGTTTTACTTTATATCTTAGGACGGGGCTGGATTATTGCTTTCTCACACTTTTTTTCGTCATTGTTAATTTAAATAATTAAGAAGAAGACAACAAACAGTAGGAAATGATACCAATTACGTCGCACTATCTGCGGTTTGCAGATAGCCCGCCTACATCAGTGACACCCATTAGTCATGTCCTTCCTCTAATTTGTACATTGTCTACATATCTCACATTATTATTCATATAATTATAGTTCACCATGTTGCATGCTTTGTATTTTTTGCTTTTGTGACGATGAGCTTTGTGCTTAAGTCAAATAAAGATTCTGTTCTGTTCTGTTCTGTACATAAAATTCATCTTATCTGATCAATATGGATGATTAGAGAATATTTACTGATCTATGATTAAATGAGGAACTCGGGTGAAGATGTCAATAAATTTCTGTTGCAAACTGTATACATTCTGTCACAGACACATAAGAGAGAGAGAGAGAGAGAGAGAGAGAGAGAGAGAGAGAGATGTGAAGGTCGTATATCTTGTTACAAATTTAAATAAAGAGTTGTGGTTTACAAAATCATCTGCGCATATCCAGCTACCTGTGGGAACACTCTTTTAATAGGATACTTAACAAACAGGACGTTTTATTACAACGAAATTTTATTTGCAGGTTTATGGAGGTAAATACATTTACAACATTTTTATTTTTGAAAATATGACATCTCTCTCTCTCTCTCTCTGTCTCTCTAACTTGGAATTCACATGTTACAACAGTGTTTACGTTTTAGCTATAAGTACAAGATAAAATGGTGTGTATTTAGCTTTCCTGTATGCCTATTTTGTCTGCCGCACATATTTGATATTTTCTTGTTTGTAAGAAACCGACTTTTTAAAGATGTATTACAGACAGACATATAGATAGAATTATGCTTCAGACGAGACGATGTTTCACAAAAAGACACTTAAGGAGACCGAAGCAAATGGTACCAGCAGACAAATCTCTCAGCCACAAAACTTTCAACACGTGCAGCACCTAGGGACGGGGATCTTACATCCAGACGATAAACAAACCGGAAGTAATACTCAAGGACCTGTACGTATTGTAATCGTTATGACAAAAATATGCATGCAGATTATATTGATCGGAATAGGTTATTCTCAATCAGACGAGTCGAAAACTTGTCTTGACTGTAGATTATTCGAATCCGAATAGGCTTCCGGTGTGAGTCCAGCTGATTTCCAGGCTTTGTCTACATAAGTCAAATACATTACCTGCCTCATCATTACAACGCCGTAGACAAGAATTATGACACCATATCAGTCACATCACTCTGATAGGGAGCTTAACCAGTGCCATTTAAGTGACCAGGGATCGAACCTACGACTTCCCGGGCAAACGATATATAGCTATCTGCCTATCGGACCGCTTTATTGCACGGGTTAAAATATCTGAGTGCTCAAACCGAGCTGTAAAAAGAGATCAGTATTTATCGGGAGTAATGGCTAAATGTAATGTACACATTTTACTAAAATTTATTCATAGATATGTGCAGGTTGATATACACACAAAGGTCAAGATCATGGTTTCAATAATCATTCTTACAAACCATTCGAGCACTTACTAAAGAATCAAAAGACATATGTACAAACATTCCTCACGTGTAAACCCTCCACCGTGACTGGTATACGCATGTTTATGTATACATATCTCGTACATACAAAAACATAATTGTATTTACATTATTATGATACAAAACTATGCAATTTTTTTACATATATAGCATTTTTAGTTTCAGGTATTATATTTATTATCAAATTTCGGAGTATAAGATTTTCAAGATGCTATTAATTAACTTTCATAAACATGTATATTATACAGAGTATATATACACCAAGGAGAGAGATTAGCGTTTATTAGTTAAACTCGGATCATGTCATGCTTCAGTCATACTGGTCATATATTCAACAATCAAACATGATCTAAACCGAAGAAAAAAATCTTGTAGAGTCTAATTTCTTTCCCCCTTCTACAGGTTTAGATAAACTCGGTTGTTTTCAAATATCTTCCCTGTTGAATGATCTTGGAAATTAATGCAGTTTCAACCGACTACTGTCATTTATGTTCAGTTATTGCGTTCCTTTTTGGAACTTTATAATGCAATAACCTATATTATTTACATGTATTAATTTATCGATCATTCGTCAGTTTTAATTTCAAACTTAAACAATAATCTATAAGACAAGTAAAACACATCACCCTCACTAGACCATTGTTATTCGTTTTAGAGTGTGAAGCGCATGCGTGAAGCAGCTTTAATAACCGGAACTGAAAACAATAACTGATTTGATGTCTCACTACACAGGAGTAGTAGTGATGTAAAAATAGTTTATATTGAAACCTGTCCGTTAAGAAAGAAAACCCAAACCTGTTTCATAATTTCATGAGCAAAAAAAAACAAAAAAACAAAAAACAACAACAAAAAACAAACAAACAAAAAACAAAACAAAAAAACAGCAACAATATATTATACATGTTCTTCACTACAGTATCTTAACTTGAGTAAAGCAAGTCACATCTGTCAAGATAGGTCTGTTTTTCATCAGTTATTATCTAATAACCTATAAATTTGATGACCTTAACCAGTGATGATAAATTTTTTAAAATTTTTTCAGTGACGTATTTCAATTAATTAGTTAGTGCTGAACAAGAAACAAATGTCTGTCTATTTATGTCAAATTGAAATATTTGTCCAAAAAGTTTCCACCATTTTACATTAGCAAATCAACTGCTTAGACTATTAAAAACTCGTGGAAGCCACTTCTGTTAATAATTTCGAGGTTCTGACCCCAAACGTACTTTGGGGTCAAGTTCTGGCCCCTATGTGTGTAAAGCACTATGTCCCGTTGTGCGTTGGAGTCCAAAATGCGTTCCAAGCGCGTATATAACAACTCCTGATCAATACGTCATTGAGTTTTAGATCTTCAAAGAACTACAAGAATAAATCAGACTGAACAACAGGAAAATGCAGGTTAATAGTAAATATTTAAAGGTCACGCATACCAAGTATATGACAAATTAAAAAGTGTTTCATGCAATACGAGAATAGATGTAAAGAAATCATTTTTTTTGTTGTTGTTGTTTTCAATCACATATTACCAGAGGACGTATTTGAAAAACAGATAATGTTCAAATCTTAAATGTAAATTACACCACGTGTTAACTTTGCTGGACTCCGCTATACAGAATGATGTGTTCAGTGTGGTTGATATTTTTTTAAGCTCGTGAGGTAATTTGGATTCAGAAAAAAAGCTTAACGAGATAAGCAGGGATAAAACACTGTACAGTTGATTGATGTACTGGACCACCTTTAAATATAAGCAAAATTTTCCCCGACAATTTGTCATGAAATTTTGCTGTGTTTGTGTTTTTTAACAGTATTATTTAACGGAAATATTTATTTATCAATATAATTATTTCAATATACATGTGTATTTCTCTCGATATTTCAGATTTTGACATACAAGTTTGTAAACAATGATGACATCAGAGTCATTATACGTGAGGAGATTGGGGAGGTCAAAGAGCAGCTGACAGAAGTACTACAAGAACTCAGGGATGTTAAACAAGAGCTCTCGCTTATTAAAAACACTAGGTCAGCAATTCCAATCCATTCTCGTTCGGACTCGCTGAAGCAAGCGTCTAGTTTAAGCTGGGGGTCCAACAGATCGTCTGCACTTCCCCCACCCATGCCGCATCAGAAAATGTATGAAGGATCAGGAAATATCACGGTTGTTGATCAGGGACGAGGAGTGAATTCTGATGTAGATGTAGCTGGGAATGACATGGCTGACAGTGTGGGTAGCACTGGAGAGTGTATCCGTGCAGCTGAAGGTCAGGCGGCCCTTAAACCGATTCAAGTCAATCTGACGTATAAACTAGACTTACCAGCAGAAAAGAGTGAGTATCTTATACTTGAAATAAAGAAAATATCCCAAATAAACCTATTGTACTATAGCGTGATAAGACTATAGAGTAAAAATACAATAGTTTTAATGAAAATGTAATATTATTGTTTACTGTATTCGATGACACTGATAACGTTAACGGTATTTCCATCTTTATTGAAATACATGTATCAGCCCATCTGGAATTAACTAATTATACTTACAATGCAGTCATAGAAACACTTTTCATATCCTTACATCTATTTTCATTACAGCATCTCGGATCAAAACCATAGACAACAGGCTGTGCTGGGCAATGGCAATTCAGGCCAATGTGGAAGGTATAGTCAATAAACTGTTTGATAAGGTTGGTGCAATTACAGAAGAACTGAACAATGGTTTACACATTACTGCCGATGAGTGTAGTTTCATTCATGGACATTTTGACAAAAAGGACAAGATGCGGATTCTTATTGGAATAATAAATGGCAGGGACACGAGTCATTTATTGGGATTTTTGCGCACTGTTGGACAATTGGACATGGACCTTAGACACGAGATTGAAAGAAAATATGAGTATTTTAGGGGACTTCATCTGCAGGAAGAAAAATGCGTTTTCTGCAATTTGAAATCTAGGGTGAACATAAAGTACATCATAGATTCACTGTGGGGTTCATATGCTGTTGATGATAATCTTTATTTCCAAGTGATCTACACGCAAAATGCTCCAGGAAACCAGGGCCAGCTGTGGGACCGTGTCTTTAGTCTGGTCAGTGACTCCGAACAGTATGGGAAGCTAATACTGGCCCTTTGTAAGAACAATCACTACAGCTATCTGGCAAGGGAACTGGAAAGGTTGTTAGAGTCTGGAGAAAGGTCAGTGATGTGCGGCTGTGGACGACAGATTAATTTTAAGGAAGTAAAGGAAAGCGGACAGCCTAGCACTGCGATAGATTCAAAGCCTTCGTCTGGTAGCACAGTAATGAATGTCAGGAATGCACCAGTAAGTGTTAACTTCATAAAGATTCATCAAATACAATCTGATAAAATAGATGGAAGGCAAACACATGTTTATTTATTTATTTATTTATTTATTTATTTATTTATTTATTTATTTATTTATTTATTTATTTATTTATTTTTC
>CM037778.1:85907597-85937304 GCA_021229015.1 Solen grandis
AATGGGCAGGCAATAAGAGGTGAGTCCGCTTTCCAGCCATCAAGGTCAAAAATATGATGGCCTGAAGGTGCCTTAAGTAAGGAGGAAACACCATGCACGTTATTCTTGCGCAACCTCACAAATCGGGCGCGCGTCATAAAAAGTAAAATACCACCGCATCATCACAGATACCGCGAATACGGTCAGTTCTGCGTTCACTTTCTGCTGCGTGATATTGTTAGGTAACAGCAGAATATAGTCATGGGTCACGTGTTACTTATAGGATTGAAGTGACTGGGGCTTTGTGTCGAGATACTACCGAACTTCTGTCCCGTGTGCTCATGAAGCACTGCGTTTTTGAAGTAGTGTAGGAAGTACACGGACCGTAGCTGCGACAATCCTGGAGTCAGATCTTTGTCATTTGAAGCATAGCTTCTTTGACAGGACTTGGCGTCTGCCTAGACTTAAAAACCAGTTACCTCGTTCCAGGCAGGCAGTAGCTGGTTTAGTTCCAGCTTAGTATAGTGTCACTAGGGTGTGGCTTAAGTAGGGTGGATTGATCTCCAAGGGCTTGGAGTCTGTTAAGGTGTACAACAGGGGCAAATTAGTTGTTGTAACAATCATTTTAATCAGCTGTGTATATATGATTGTCCACGTTTTCGTTAGCTAATCAACTGGCTAGGCATGCCTCAAGGAAAATTCATGTGAAGCTTTATATTTTAGTTTAAGACGTTTACTTAAACCCGCCGCTCGGACGAAATACGCTACACTATTTATCATGTATATCTCATAAAATCTTTGCACACACTTTTGTGTATCACATTAAGAATTGTTAGGCATTACTTTTCGGGCAAGATGTTTAATAAGAAATATGACTGTACTTTTGCAATTATTTATATTTCTATAATTCATTTCTTTTTATAATCTATGCTCCATTTGAGTATTTTGTTACATTTGTTTCATAATGTACTGTATCTTTATTGTATTGTATATGGGGGAAATAAAACAATGGAGACATACTAACGCTATTATAGCGACGTTTCCATGTCGCAGTCGGGTATCGAATTCCTGACATGGTGAACGCTTTTGCCACGAAGTTCCTGAGTAGTTAAGGTTTTCCCCTGAGACAAGACAATGCGTCTTCTACAATCGACACCTCACGTTGAATATCACTATATACTCGGAGACACACATTATATCATATAATATTACATTATATTATATTACATTATATTACTTTGGATTATATCATACTATAATACATATAATACTATATTTTTACGTAGTGTTGATGATAATAAGTACAACAAGTACAGTAAAGCTCACTTATAACGAAACCACGGGACCTTGCAAATCATTTCGTCTTATACAAATTTCGTCTTATCCTTTAACGAAAATTTCGTTATAGATGTTTGCATATAACGAAATTTCGTTATACTCTAAATTCTTACTACAAAACAATGACAGGGAATTAATGTAAAAAGACACAGTTAATCTATGTTATTCTTATAAATTCCACCAAGTATAAATGAATGGTAACAAAATGTGATAAATTGTGAAATTAAAACAGCTTAACCTTGTTTTACAAAATGTCTATTTTCCTGTATGATATTCGTGGAAAACTATATTAATATTCAGTATATGTATACATGTATATATCTATGAAGAACTTTTGAAATATTCACTGGCGGCTTTTTTCTCTCCTTTTTTTAATTCTATCTAAAATTTCGTATCTCGTGATATGGCCTTTCTTTTTACCCTTCTCGACGGCTTACATTTTGGATTTTAAATGCAACAAGAAATATTCAACACGCTCTCATTGTAGGTTAGGGTAATTAGAATATAATGCATGTATGTATGCGTGACATGCCTTTATCACTCACACGAAACTGCCTTTCTGCTAGCTTAAATCTATATCAATAGCATACTTGCATAAAGAGGTACATATAGTCGGGTGCTGTTTACCGCTCGAGGTTAAAGCCATTTAAGCAACAAGGAGCGCTGTGTTTGTGAACATTTATATAATTATGATAATGACGGGCTATTTTGTTAAACGAACCGTTTACAGGTAAACTTAGGTATAAGGACCTGCAAATTCTTTTGTCCTAGCCGATTTTTTTTGCTATATCCGATTTTATCTTAAGCGGATGGGGTCCATAGAAATAATGAGGGAAGTAGTCTGGGAATCACTTTATTTTGTATTTAGCCTTTTTATGTCCTATCCAAGTTTGTTATAAGTGAGCTTTACTGTACGACTGTCAACAGATGTGACCTGCTATTAGGTCAAACTTTATATTATATTATGTTACATATGTATATTATCACACGTGTGGTTGAAAGCTGTTTCAAATACATTGAATACAGTTTCTTTTATTTTTATGACCTAAGGACACCGTGGTAACGTACCAAAATGCGGGTCCGAATGTTATGGGTTCGAACCCGATTTATTTCATTACCTTCTCAGACGCAAATGTCTGGACCAGCCTCGAGATAATTTGTATACGTTTTAAGAGTTTGTTTTTCAGTTGACGTAATGAATCTTTGAGTTTCAGTTGAAATTTATTAATCATGCTCCCTATATTCAGACGATGACTCTCATTTTGTCACGGCTGTAGCTGCTATTTCATGCAACACTGGCTGTGCATCTTTTCTCACCACGATAACATATACCTGACTTAATGGTATAACAACTTAATACATTTTCAGTCATTTAAATGACTGTTCATATTTTGTTGTCGCCATATAATCAGGCGTTCCACGACACAAAATATAAATTATTATTATATTTGTCGTTTTTTTTCATCTGTTCACAGGGTACATTTTTGTTGGAAACACTCTGCGAGCTGCCGCTTGGTTGCTGCCTCAAAGTCTATCAGGAGTGTGTCGGTCCCTTTTTCCTTTCCTATTTCCCGCATTTCGTTGAAAAGTTGAAAAAGCTGCAGTAAACCCTTTTTCACTTTTTCCGGGCGAAGGGAAAACACAAACGGATAAAATGTGTCCATCAATAAAATCCATGGAGTGTTTAAAACCTGGCTAAATATGTCTGGGCACACAAAAAAATTTCCGTCCCCCCTATAGGGTTTGGGGTTTTCTGTGCCAGATGCTGGAATTTGTTCTTGTAGCAAAATCAGCATCCTGTTTCATTCTCTGCCTCATCAACCAGTGGGAACTCCCAAAACCATGTGCGTTTCAGCCCCTTTTTCCCCATCCAAATCTATGTCATTTTCCTGGATTTTGTACCCCCCGTCTCAAGGGCCCTCTTTCCCTGTAAAAGTGATTTTGGTGGAGGGGAAGGTTGGAAATTTCCTTTTGCAGACTTTTTTTCTGCATCTTCGTCCCATTTCTTTCTCTCAGACGGGATATGATTTCTTCATATATTGACGGAATCGGCGGTTTTGGGTTTTTTTCGCTGCCCCTTTTTGCAGAGTTTTATTTATTTCATGGCGCTTCAGTTTCCCTGTGTTCGGTGCATGATTATGGTATTGGTCACAAAACTTGGGAATGTTGTCAGCTGTTGTGATTTTAGCAGAACAGGTTCGGACCCTGGGCAGACCCAGTACACCCTTGGGTTTGGTTTTTTGGTTTTTGCCGGTATCTTTTTTCCTTGTAAACCAGCCCATCACCACCACGTTGGTTTTTTTGACAAACTGCACACTCACTTTGCATTTTCCCCTTTTAGCTTATAATTCAGACGATGTTACTTAGTGAAATTTTTTTCAAACAAATTTAAGACCTTTACATCAGAATGTAAATTATTGTATCTGATACAGTTCAGTTCATTTAAAGAGATATCACATTTTTAAAAATCACAATAAATTTATAACCAAAAATGTTAATTTCTTCAAATAAATTGTTTACCTTAAGTAGTAAACTGCTAAATCAAAGGGCTTGTTTTTTATTTCTAATTCCAAATATGGACTCATAATGAACCTCATGTATATAAAGCTGTCTAAGTGAATAAAAATAAATTAAATTAAAATTTGTTATATTTCATTCATCAAGCTGAATCTAATACTCTTTATTTTTTCTTTAAGTTATCCATCCAGATGTATACTTGTATTTGCTTACCTGTGCATGACTTCCATCGATCTTTTGATCTTGTACCGAAGCGGGTACAGAATACCAATAGCCTTTATACAGTCTTTCCTCTTCATATGCCACGAAGGTTTCACATATTGCATCCCCAACTTCCTTCGTGATGCTTTTCTGATTGTAGAAAAGTCAGATTGAGAAACAAATTGCGATCCATTTATCGGACACCATACCAAAGTACGGATTCGACATTCATCAGTGAGGCTTAATCAATCTTAAAAAAAAAAATCAGAAAAATAGGTTATTCAATTAAATAGGTACTGTAAAGTTATAATTTTTTTGATTTCGTGGAGGGTTTTATCCACACAAAAAAATGTCTCTTTAATAGACCTCACGTTTTCTGGAACATAGATCAACGAATAAATATACCCACGGAATTTCCTTAGGTTCATAAATAACGAAATTTAATATCAGCGAAAATCTGAGTCGTCTGAGTCGTTTGTTCAAGAAAATTATTGTCTTAATAGTGAGTTGGTCATTAGAATGAGATAGTCATTAGAATGAGATGGTCTTTAGATCAAGCGCTGGATTACAAAAAGAACAACTTCATTTCTCGTTAATTTAAATACAGATACTTATCGGTTCAAAACAAAGAAGCGGCCCGCTTTATCTATGTGTGACGATGCGTCGTCACGGGTATAAGTACAATCTCTGACAACTGCGTCAGGGAGTCGACTCTTTGGCTCAGTGGTTAGAACATTGGGCTGTCAAGTCGGCGGACCGGGTTTGATTCTGGGCCGGGCCGTGTTTGTTACATATAGAAAAGAATCCGTGAAGACATGTTTTGAATTTGGTAAGTACTTATTTTTTTTAAAAAAAAGATCGATCTATTTTGCATAATAGAAAATATGAATTTTAAGGTGTGCTATTGAAATAAATCGTTGATACACTTGAATTTTAAGACCCGATGAACTTCAGATTTCTTCTTAATGATAAAATTGACTGCTCCTTAGAGTTTCAATGAAGGCTACTGTCGCACACTACAAGTATATAACCATGTCTAATGCAGTCGACATTCCTCTCGGGTTTTCAGTTTTTACAATTATCCAGGAATTTCAATTACCCCCGTCAATCCTTAACACATCGCCATTTTAAGTTAATGTAATAATTATCGCAAACTTCAGACATACACTAGTGCAATAAAGATCAAATAAAATAGAAATTAATCAACCATACAGCAGCGCCGCCTTAAATTTTCTCTGGCGATGAATTATGAGAAAAATGCGGTGAAGCCAAACGTAAACACTTTACAAAAAGTATATAATCGACTTTTGATGAACCCGTTTTAAGTCCATCATCTTTTTGGGTTTTTGTCGTCCGTCGCGCCGAGAAAAGCCGGAGGAGGGGTCGTCAAAAAAAGTTAAATTGGTCTTTTATAGTGGTCGTACCTCCTCCAGTGTATCGCCCATTTTTTCACCACGTTCACCCTTTAGAAAAAAAAATATGCTTAACAGGGTATTTGGAATTACCAATCTTATCTCGAAAATTTAAAGTTGCCTTTTCCTTAACAAAAAATAAACATTTTTAGAAAAAAGGGAAAGTATCATTCACAATTTAAACAGAAAATGGTCTCAATTGTTTAAATTTTGATATTATTTTAAAAATTTAAAGTTGATGGTAATGACATGCAAAAAGGGCCAGGTGATTCGAATAAACATTCTTTTCTGAAATTTCTTGTTTGTTTTTAGCAAAATTGGCATAAAGGATGAATTATTGGGGGAAGTTAAATCAAAGAAAAACAAAAAAAAAAACCGTATACGTGCATTTATTTGAAATATCGTAAAACAAGGCACGCAGTAGAGAAAACAGGGCTTTAACGGGGTTCCGAGGTTCCAGCCCAGACGGGTAATGGTCAAGCCTACCATATGGTCAATGATCTTTCACCGACTGCGCATGCTCATGATTCAAGGGTTTAAGGTTTGAATTGTGGTAAATATCTGGGCACCGACGGCCCATGTCAGTTTAAGGTTAAGGGTTAATTGTGGCAATGATCTGGGTCACCGATGCGCAGCTCAGATTAAGGGTTTAAGGTTGAATTAAGGATTCATTTGGGTCATTCTGCCTGTCCAGATAAAGGGTTTAAAGGTTTTGTCTACGTTACAAGTATAGACCTTCGTTTCGATAAATTTAGCGCGTTAGATAAGGATCATTTTTTTTCGAATCATGGATGGTTACCCGAAATGTTATCCAGGAATTTATCCCCAGTTAGGGGAAAACCCTTTTATATCTCTAAAACACGACTTCTTCGAATTATACAAGGTCGCCTTATTCATTCTTGTCAGAGTCGACTCAAAAGGGGGGGAAAAATCGACAAAGGAATATTTAAAAACGCCCTCAAATACTTTTACGATTTTTAAAATTGTTTTTGCCAAATTTGGGAAAAAAACATTCTATAGCATCAATATCGTTGTTTTGAAGCAAAAAATGTTTGAAGGAATACTTGCCACAATACAATGTTTAAACATTATTTGACTTAAAAAGGGGTGGCTGTTTCAAAAATATTTGGGGGATACCGCCATACAGTTAACAGTAGAGTTAACCCTGGCATTTGTAAGAGAGTGTGGCCCAGATGATTAGGTCACCGACTACGCAAGCTATGTTTCATAAACAGGAGATGTCACCGGTCTTTGGTAGTCAAAACATCAACCGCGCAAAATTAAAAGGTTTACTCTGCGCATGCTCAGTTTGGGTTCAAGGTAAATTTTGTTAAACCTCATAGAACATCTACACACCATGACAAGTTTTGGGTTTTGGAAATTTTGGATTGAATTTTAAGTGAAAAACTTTATTGTATTAATATTTTTTATTTAAATTTCTAAAAAAATTTTTTTTTTAAAGAATGAAACTCTGTCACCCTTTTTTAAATTAATTAGATTTGCTCTTTTTTTCACCCCTTTTTAAAACTTTTCGTTCAATGATAAAAGAGAGTGGAAAACCCCTGGCAGTGAGACACCAACCCCCGCTCCAAAGTTGGGCGTTGTGGGACAACGCACTCAAACATCCCTCCAGGCGACTCTAAAAGCGTAGAGAGGTCATAAGAGGCATGACCCCGCGTTCAGACGGAGTTTTTACACTTCCTCCATCATTGTATAGAACTAATCAATGAATTTTTTTTTCAAATTTATTCGAGTTTGATTTAAATAAATGCTCTCCGTAAAAAATAGTGAAGGTTTTACCACATTTTTAAAAAAAAATGTTTATGATTTTTTTCTAAAACTTTCACTCATTCAGGGCCCCCGTGGTTCAGTGGCAGTACCAAATACGGATCCAAAGGGTTGGGTTTCGAACCCCGTTGGAGGCAAGAATTCTTCATGACCTTCCCAGGCGCAAATACGGGTCCAAACCAGGAAACTCGAAGGGTTTAAATATAAGTTGTAAGAACTTTTTTCCCCCAATCGACGAAAAATAAATAAGTCTAAACTAACTAAATTCATTCTTTTGCTCCCCTGTCCCTCTCTCCCGTTATCTTTTGATCTTATTTTAAAGTGATTTTTGAGACACACCCACTACAAATTAAAGGGAGGGTGTTCTAACCCGGCTGTGGACAAGTTTCTATCTTTACGGTGACCATCAGTAACTACCCAAAGGGCCCTTTTCCCCCTAAATATCCACCCTTTATATTTAAATTTCCCCAGAAAGCGCGCGCGATTTTACTAAAATTTAAAAAATTTTTGGTAACTCGATCATCCCCTTTAAATTATAAACCAAATTTAATACGACTCAAAAACACAAAATTTAAAAGGGAGAAAGCCAAAACCTGCTTGAACAATCATGGGACAAGTGACTTGGTGTATGTTTTTTTACAAAAAAAAAAATGCTTTGTTTTTATCTCGTAGTGCTAAAGACAAACCGTGAAATTTTAAATTTCAATAAACATTGATTATTTACATAACCTTTTTTAAAGGTGACGTTCAAGCAAAAAAGGTCAGTTCCCCTTATTGTCAAGGTGATATAACAGTTTTTTAATTTTTGGGGGGAAAAAAAGTTTGATTACTCAACAAAAACAAAGCACAAACAAAGTCATGGCCACAGTATTTTTTTTCTCATAAAAAAATTTGAGGGTAACTTGAAAAAAAAAAATAAAAGAACAAGAAATTTGTAATACTTTCTTGAACTTTGTAGTCATGCAAAGCAACAAAAACCTTTAAACAAAGATTAATGGAGACAAAGTAAAATTTGGGAGTAAAAAAATTTTTTTTTTAAAACTTGAGTAGTCTCCTTTGATTTTTTGTAGGGGGATTTTTTTTATTTAAATAAAGGTATGCCTTTTAAAAAGAAAAACCCCATAATAAAAATGCTTTAAAAGATTTTATGTTGTACTGTTACACACACACACACAACACCACACACACGTCATGAAATAAAAAGGGAGAGATAGAAGTGAATTTGTGGTCCTAAAAAGGCCCGGATTTTCCCGGGAAAAATCAAGGATTGATGGGGTTTATGGGGAAATTTTTTTATCACAATTTTCTTTCCCATAATGTCGCAATTGTGCGTTGCCCCTTTTCTAAAAAAACACACAGCACTTCTGCATTTATATAGAAAGGCCCACACTCAGAACACCCCGTTCATTACTGGATTCAATTAAAAATGATTACAGCTTTAGCATTTTCCACACGTTTTGGGAAAATAAAGGGTGTTTTTACTTTGATAGTACGCCCCTGAATTAAATCGACTCTTATGAGAAACCATTACTTTTTCACATAATATATCACACAAATGCAACAAACTACCCTTAATACAAAGTTTATACTGGAGACATGATTTGAAATTTTTGGGGTTTTAAAAAAAAATTTTTTTAATTATTGTAGCTCTTTTTCTTCTGTAATTTGAGTCGTTTATTCGAATTTATTAAGCATGTACGTATTTTACTATTAAATACAAATCCACACAACACCGCTAGTGAATGAAAAGAACGCAATAAAAGGTATCTATTTGCCACTCACCATGTGTTTATAGGAGAAAAAGATAAAATTTTCACCCAAATTTGGGATTAGTGAGTTTAAACGCAAATCAGTAAGCGTGTTTTGGTATTTCCAACAGTTTAAAAAAAAGGGTGAAAATACTCGTTGCAACAGTATTTCTTTTCCCAACCCAACTCGAAAAGCAAAATTTTTTTTTTCCATTTTTTCAACAAAGATATTCAAGAAAAAAACACATTTTTTTTCTAAAACTAGATTTTATTTTAAAACAAGGAAAGTACACAACAAATACACAACAGTAAAAAATAAGAAAAATTTCACTATGCAATGCAACTTAATTAAAAAAAAATTTTTGGGGAAAATAAAAACAAATAAACAAAAACAAAACAGAAAACAAGAGTGGTAAAAAAACGACAATCAGCAAGATTTTAAAAAAATTCTGTAAGCCAAAGCAATCTGGAAATTGCAAAAAATCACAAACAAAATATGGAATCATTTCGAATCCATCATTGTAGAGATTCGTAGTTTAAAATGTGGTTGAAATTTCAGTAATAATTCTTTTTTTACTACGTCGTGAAAGCCTTTACACCGTTTTCATTCATTTCTCTACCGTCTTTGTATAAATAAAACTATATTTTTTGGGCCCAAAAGCTACAAACTCTTTTAAAAAATTCCCCCAAATTTCGTCTTTCATTACACCCACTTTTTTTCTTTACGTTATGCGAAGGGGGTGGTTTGTAGGATTTTTAAATGCCAATAAGTGAATATCGCTCAATCTCTATAAAAACCCTTCTTGCCCACAAAAACTGAAACTACCCGTGTGGGTCGCTAACAAGTTAAAATTATCTTGATTTTCGGGTTTCAAGGTTGTATAAAATTGTACATAAGATTTGGCAAAATCAAATATCACACCCCAAAACACGGGCTGAAAAAAGTAACTTTGGTAAATTTAACACTCAACACCAACGAGATCTTCGCTGAAAAAGTTCATCTTGGAACGGGGGCCTAGCAGCATTTTTCGCATTTTTTTCTCGGTAGTCCCAACTTGATACCACAATTCGCGACAGTTTTGCAACGTCTTCCCTGAAAAACAGAAATAACAAAATAAATAAAAGGAAGAACTAGTAATTTTTCCTGTACTTTTAATAATGCTCAAAGAAAAAAGTTCTTGTTAAAAAATAAAACAATTTCTTTGTAACAAAAACTGTTGCTTAGCGTTTGAAGTGAAAGAATACTAAAAATTTAAAAAAATTTGTCACAAAAAAGAAGTACACAAAAAAAAAAAACAAATTACCGAAATAGCATTATTCATCAGTTTGTAAAAAACTTTTTCAAACTGTTTGACCCACTTTCCGCATTCAGTGTTAAAGTCAAGTAGGATTTAATTTTGGCTTGATGAAACGCAGTACCTGGGACTTTTTGATTCGCATCCCAAAAGTTGTAGGTAAGCTAAAGTGTGCGAAAATGTACCACATAATTTCTTTTCATTCAAAGACAAACCATTTTTCTCTACTTTTGATCGCTGGGGTGAAAACCAGTTTATGTTCGCCCCATGCAGTTTTTTCCATAGGTGTTGAAGTTTGGCGATAAATCGTTATGTCACATGCTTTTTTCTGGACAGAGAGGTAACGTTGGTGAAATCAGTAAGATGAAGGGTATTCTAACGATACTTCAAAGTGTATCCAAAATCACGTTTTTTCCACGAAGGATATTTAGTGCAATTTCTTGTCACTAAGCCCCCAAAAAATCAAGCAAGGAAATGTTGCCCCCATACACCATCCGAAATATAAAAAAATGTTATGACATACGATAATAGGGGCTAAGTAACTAACTATTTACTGGGTATTATAGATACCAAAAATGTTCTAATATTTATAATATTATTTAATCAACATCCCCTGTTTTCTAAAGTTATATGGAAAAAATTATTATTAAGAAATAAAAGAATTAAAAATTAATATATTTTATTTTAATTATTTTAAGTATAATTGGGGGTAGGCGGTGGTTCTACCCGGGGTCCCTCGTATATCGGGGTCTTCCCCCCACCGAAATTAGTGGACGTCGTATATGATTGAAATTTAAGCGGGGACGGAAAACCCCCAATAAATAACAATAAAAATTTTAAAAGTAATAAAAATTTTATAACCGTATAAATTATTCGGCTTGTACGGTATAACTTGTTGTTTTGGTTATCATATCCTTTCAAGTATGATTATTAGCGTTTTCAATCGATTGACACTTGGACACCCGCCCGACCCCGTTCAATAAAAAACACCATATCAATATCAGTGGCTTCCCAGTTTCATCCCATCATTTTTAAACATGCACTCCATGACAAACCGGGGTCACCGTAATAGGGGCTGATCAGATTGTATTTGTCAAACACACATTTCTAAACCTTCAAACACCATGCGAAAGAATACATCTTTTTTAACATAGAAAACCAGGTAATCTTCCAGTGTGTTCATGCATAAAGTTAAATACATTACACCAGTTATAATCTTTTCAATATTGTTTTTTGGTCAAGCTAATAAATGCACACTGGTGGAGAGGGGTTTTTCTTTTAAACGTTCCATAGAATCCATATATTGAAAAGGGAAAACCCCCCTTTCCTAAATAAAAATTTTGCATGTGTTTGTTGGGGAAGTCTTCAAAAAAATTTTTAAACTTTTGGTTGCCCCCCAAATTAATTTTCTACAATTTGCTAAGCTTGGTTCAGAATTGTAAACTGTCAAAAATTTTTAAAAAAGATCATAAAACAAAAGAAATTTTTCCCCCATTTGTTAAAGCATCTTTTATATTTCTTTTGAAAAGTCCCAAAACTGCAATAAAGGGGGTGTACCCGTAAATTATTGGGGTAAAACTCCCTTTGTTTACAGGAAAAGAAAACTTTGTCACAATAAACCCCTGTTGATTTAGGTGTCGTAAATTAAAAAATTTTTTAATTTTTAAAACCTTTTTTTTAAAAAAAACCCTTTTTTTTTTAAAACCCCCCCCCCCCCCTTAAATTCAAAGGTTATAGTTTCCAAAAATAGAATTTATGTGTTCTTGTTCTTAAATCAAAAATGTAGAAATTGTTTGAAGCACTGCCAACAATGACACCGTAGTTGGTATACGGAGTTTTCACATACCACTTTTAAACCCAAAGCCATGGTGTTTGTTTAGCCACATGTTTTTTACTTGATTGGGTAATTAAAACCAAAGCAGCATAGAAATAGGTACACAAACGTTTTTTCAAAAAGCTTGAAAAAAAATTGCACCGGGTTGGGGAAAATTCCCCCTTTTGTGGCCCTTTGGGGGAACAATATCCCTGATTACAATAAATCTTGTTTTAAACCATGAAGACAAAAGGAAAAAAATATTTCGCTGTTTGAGTTTTGGGTTTCTGTAAGGAATTTATTAAATTCTGTATCAAACAAAAATTGGGGTTTTTCAACTTGTAAAAACAACAGTTTAACAGGTAAAAACCTCCTTTTTGTTTTTGTTATTCCAGGGGAAATATTTCTTTGCCAAAACCCAAAAACGTTCTGAAATATTGGTTCTGTTGTTAAAAATTTGTCCATTTTAGAAATAGAAAAGGGTAAGAAATATCAACATGTGAGTTCATGTTCATTGCTAAATCATTACATTTTTTTGTTTTAAAACTTGGGTGTAAACACCCAAAACACCCCAAAAAAACATTCTGATCCATTCCTTATTTTAAAAATTATGACGTTTTTGTAAGTTTTAGGTAAGGAAATAATACTGGATTTCAACGGGTAATTCATGTTTTATTTCAAGATGTAGTACTTCTTAACCCCCAAACCCAGATCCATTGCGCAAAAAATTCCTCTGGCTTTTGATAATTTTCTGTACGTTTCATTAAATCATTTGTGTACTTTTCTGGTTTTTAACAATACATATTCTATTCTGAACCATGGCTAGTACAGTATTACCCCATCGGAGGTCAACCTTCTAACTCTATTTTGCCATTTTAAATACCATTTAATACTTTTTGAGTACTCTAGAAAAGGGGTATTCATGGATAAGAGGAGAGTGTTAGCTAAAAATCCAAGTAAATCATTTGTTCTATCCCTGGGGTTCGTGGGGCAATTTCAGCCTTTTATTTAATGCACTGTAATGGTGGGTTCTTTTATCACTTTCCCGAATGCTGATGTAATGAGTTCTTTGTTATTATTAGGCTGGTTTGATGGGTGGTTTAAGGGTTTTGGTATTAAAAACTGAGTGTACAAGTCTTCATAATTTTCAAACTAAAGCGGCAATGTTTAATTTGAAATTTTTTAGTATTTACCCAGCCGTCTTCAAGTGCTTTTTAAACGGTCTTTTCTTCTAAATTTTTTACTACAAATAAACACTCCACAAAAACGTAGGAAGCCGATGTCGATTCGGGTTTTTTTTTTGTGTTAAAACATTTTACAATAGATCACATGTATATTTTTTTTTTCTCACCATCACCCACGATTCATTTCTTTTTCGTCAGCACTACCCCAAACGGCGAATTTTCCATGTTTTTCGTTGGTGGTTGTGGAAATAATAAAGTTCATCTTCTATAAAATTTTTACTAAATATTAATCCAACAATGGTTGGTTTGTCTGGTTTTTTTCGACCTAGTAACTTTTGACTCACCTTGTTTGTTTGGGTCAACCTTTTTGTTCGACCTTTTACTTTTTTAGTGTGGAGGTGTGATGTTCTACCCGAATTTTTCGCCGAATCGTTTTGGGGGTTGCCCTTTGATTCCGCTCTATCAGTAGGTTGACGGTGGTTACCTGAGCGCTTAGTTTTAAAACTTGGGGAAAATGTTTGCTTTAGAATTTTATTTGAAATAATGGTAAAATTTTGTTACAAACTCTGGGCTTTTCAATTATTTCTTTATTTTTTTTCAATGTTTTCTGTGTGTATTTTTTGTTTTCGGGGGTTTTTCGGTTGTACGTTTTTTCACTGTTTCAATTTTCCTCCATCATTTTTCATACTTCGTTCGATACTAATTCTTTTCTTTGCCTTATAATTCTTTTCCCAAAAAAATTTAATTAATAAAAAAAATTTTTTCAAATATTTGTAAGGGTTCCTTTTCTTCTTTTTGGGTGGCACATCTTAGCGAAAAATGTTCAAAGGGCAATTTATAACGTTGAAACTTTTTTTTATCCCCCTCAGTAAAGACGTCCCATGAATGACGGATACAATTGCACAAGGATTGAAGTTGTGTTTTGTCATAGTCTTTACAATGCGATTTGTTGTTTTTTTGTTGGGGCGATTAAAAGTAAAATAAAAATCCTTTTTTTTTCTTGACAACCACATTCATTTTTTGGGGATAAATATGCTGACAACTTGTCCTGGCAAAATGTGACTTCGAAGAATACTCAGGGTTCTGGGGGACAATTCAATCAAGATGTTGCGTACTTTCTTGTGTTGCCTTTTTAAAACATCCATGAAAAAGTGTGTGTTGGGAAGGGAACAACGTCTAGCAAATTTATTTATTTGTTTTTCATTTCCGTCTTTTTTTAAATAAAATAAAATAAGTCGAAAATGATTAAAAACCATCAGGGACCCCAAAAGGGGTCCCTTAATAAAAAGGCTCTTAATAGATTTTGTTTGGAAATCCAGGCAAACAATCTAATATACAAACTGTAAGCAAATTGTATCATAACGTTAATTAAACAAAAATACGAGTAAAAAACCCTTTGGTCTTTGGGCTGAGGTTTGCATTTGGTTTTTCGGTGGAAAAACACAACATTTGACATCAATTCAGTTTTGATTGGGGACAATTTAAGAAAAATATTATTTAGAAATGAGCTTTCTTTATGCCTTTTTGTTAACAAAAAATCAGAAACCCCCGATAAATTTATTTCAACCGTGCCCCCTTGTCGGTAATAAAACGCAAAGTATATACTTAAGTTACGAATTAGATGGTACGCTTTGCACCCGGGAAGTTTAATTTACCTTATTCCAAATTTTTTTTTCCCAAAATCGAAAAAATTCGGCTTTTTGGAAGGATTTTTTCCCCTTGTTTGCATAGAAACTTTTAAAGGGGAACCAGGAACTTTTTTAGAATTTAGTTGCACAGGGTGCAGTCAGCGGGGAAAAATTTGGGTTTCAGGTGACACTTTGATCGGGAAATTGTTTTTTTGTTCGGATGTGTTAAAGATATTGTACAAAGCCCCCCGGTCACGATAATTAGAAACGGAATCAAAAGGGTCGCTAAAAAAAGTGATTTGTGCATAAACTACGTGCGGGGGACGGGTTTTTATGTGGTCCTTTTCCATAAAAAAAAAGTCGTTAAAAGGGATAATTGATAAAGTAAAAACGCGGGCGGGATTTATAACGGTCGTTTAAATAAAAAAGTCTTTAAACAGTGGTCGCATGTACAAATGTTGACTGTAGTGAGATTGTAGCAAATACACCTAAAGTATTTTCCACCAGAAAATAAGTTCTTACAATAAAAAACACGAAAAGTCTTTGGGGACTTGTTTCGTGAAGAATCAAGTGTTGTTTTGTCCTTTTCTGCCACACTCATAAACATCTAATACCAAATTCGATTTTTTCCCACCCCAATGACCAGTTTCTAGATTTTTTTTTTTTGGTAATCCATCAAAGAACTAAATATTTGAAATGTGTTCTGCATTTCGCTTGCCATACACCTATGCTAAAAATTTCACGGGGGTTTCCGTAAAATTCATGACTATTTTTTTAAAATCTCAAAACAATTTTTGTTTTCCCCGGGATAAACTCCCGCTATAAAAAATAGCGTGAAATAAAATTTTAAAACCTCCAGTTTTCGGGAAGACCTTATTACATAATGGGGTTGGGGGGGTTTTAGGGTTGAAAAATGTAAAAATTTAAATACAAACACCTTTGTTTTAAGATTTTTTTTTGTTTAAGGGTTTTACTAAAATACAATAAATTTACACAAGTAAAACAACATTACATACAGTTACTATTTTTATAAAACGATTACATAATAATTCTCTGTTTTTTTTGGTTATTTCAAAATAACCAATGATTCATTTCCAATGCAAGCTATTGTTTCGTTTTAAGCGTCCAAATTGAACTTCTATTTTAACATTCCCTTTTTGAATCAACGGAATAAATTGTTTAAAATAGGGGTTTAAGTCAAGGCAAACAGATTTTGATCCTCAAAAAAATTTTTCCCGGAAATACTGTACCCTCTTTTTGGGTTCCGTTTTTTTGCTAAAACAAACATATTGGGGTATGCTCGAAAATGCTTTACCTTCGTTAAATTTTAATTTTTAACGGTTTCCCCATTACAGGTAAAACCACGTACAAATAATAGATTAAATTACAGTTAAAAAAGTCGAATTGGGGATTTGATTCAAAATTGCCAGTTACGGGTTGATTTCACGAACCCAACCACAACTTAGGGGTTTTTGCCCCTAAACGGGTTACCCCAGGGGAAATTTGTACTACCGGGGGAAATACCTGTATGCGTGTTTCTGTTTAAGGAAAAAATTTTTTCGCGTTTGTATGTTGAACTTTTCATTATGGGCATAAAGCACTGAAGGACAAAAACCCTTTTTCTTACGATAAAATGACATAAAAAAAAGTAAATCTTTAAGCAGTGTTGCTTCCCCTGGGGAAAAGGCAAAAGCTGGCGATGATCATCCAATTTAAGTTTTACATCCACTTGGTTTTAAAAATGTAACGGGGTTTTTGGGAAAAAAAGTCATGAAAAAAAGGTCTTGCAAATCCAATTTTTTTGATTTTGCTAGAATTGACTCCCCTTCAGCCCCGTTGTTTGCACCTGCTGGGTTGGGTCCTCTGGATATCGGGTATCTTTAAAATACCGGGAAAAGGTTGTGTTGATGTAGTGGAAGGATCTAAATTCATCAAGTTTGATCATAGCCGGAAAGGGTTTTTAAACATTCACTGACGTTTTGTTTTTGAAAAGAAACCCTGAAGACGAAACAAAGACTGTAAAAACGGGTTAACAGGGCCCAGTTTTTTCATTTGCTTCAAGAGGTTTCCCATCTGTTTTCACCACTTTTTAACTCACTAAAGTTGAGCCCCCTCAAATCGATGTATTCGATTGAATTGAGAGTTTTTCTAAATTCGATTGGGCCCCCATCTTTATTTTAATGATGGTCGAATTTTTTGGAAAGTGACATTGTTTACAGCTACTTGTGTTGATGGGAGTCGAAAAACTGTAAACCCCTAGGAATTCCTTCATGAAAAGCTTATTGTTTACACTGACTATTTCCCCAAAAATTAACTTTTAGGTGGGTTTCCTTTTTACTTGTGATTTTTTAGGAGGATTCTTTTGTTTTTTTCACAATTTTTTGAGGGTTTTTTCTTTCTTTTGTCCAGTTTTTTTCCCCCTTTTTTTTTTGTTTCGTTCTATCTTTTCCCCTGTCTTGTTTAGTTGTCTGTTCAGTTTAGGTTTTCAAACCCTTTTTTTATCTGACTTTTGGTAGCTGATTCGTAAGATTGAAGTAGATGGTGCTGTATTTTAGTTCATCCCGATTTTGCTCTAAAACCCCCACACTTGAACTGGTGAACTTAGCTTTATGGGGAAAATTTTTCATTTTCAAAATATTTATGGTTTTTTTCTCAAATATTTCACCCCTTTTTTTTGGGTCAGGGACATACAACGAGAATTCAGTTTTTTCTTACAAACTGTAATTCAGCAACACAGGGTTTTTTAAGAAAGCTCTTGATCTTTCATATCCTTTATAAGATTTCGAAATTTACTACTCTTTTTCTTTCAACGGTAAATATATGGGGGTTTTCAAAATGGGGTCCCAGCGATTACTTTTTGTTTGTTTAAACGTCGTAAAACTGGAACTTCTTTCTTCCACAAACTTTCACCCCCAAATTTTTGAAAAAAAGAACAAGTTTGGTCGAAATGTTTTGTATTTTGAAGCTGAGGCTTTTTAAATTTACATGCCACTTTCCCTTTTCCAAAATATCAGTGGTGATTTTAAAAGTACTTTAAAATGCCAGGGGTTATTGTTGGGAAAAAAGTATTTAATTTCGTACTTTTATATACACTTCAGTTCTTTGACTTCTTTGCTTTAAACCCCGGGAATTGAAGAGGATGGGGAAACCCTCCCACGATCGAAATACTCCAGTTTTGGCCGTTTTTTTTTCCTTAAAATTTTATCAAAAAACCATAAACTGTTTTCGTCTTTTTCTACTTTTGGCTCTGTATTAAAATAATCCCAAAAACCCTCGTTGGGGTTTTAAATCTTTTAACGCATACAGGGGATTCATCTTTATATTTTCTAAGATTTTTTTGAATACTTCTCTATAAATTTTCATGAAGGATCTTTTTAAAAGGGGGGTTTTACATGAGAAATACGAACCAGATCTCCTTTCTGAATTGAAAAAGGGGGACTTTCTTTTGGGTTTTTTTGGGGGTTTAGGTACAGTAAAAATAAATCCCCCTTTTGTTTGTTAACACTTTTTGGTGGGTGTTTGTTTAAACTCTTCGGGATCTTAAATGACTATCTTTGTAAAATCACAAAAATCATAGGATCTCTTGTATCTCATCCATCTGTCAACTACCATTTTTTCTGACCGTTCAACATAATTCGCTTTTGGAATATCTGCGTATAAAAAAAACCATTGTTGCTTTCAAAAATTTCTTCAAAAATCGGTTTTTGAATTCTGAACCTTTACCTCCTCGTTTTAAAGGCTTTCTTTCAGCAAAATTTTTTTCAAGATGAAAATTGATGTGGCTTTTTGTCATGCAACGGGTTTTTCCCATAGGAACGACAAAAAAAAGTCAATCACAAACAAAAAAAATCGCACCCACCATTTTAAATTTTTTCAGGGTTTTTCCCCCGGGAAATTTAAAACACATCAAACTGTTTCATCAATAATGAACCCGAACCTTCCGTTTTAAAAATGGCGTGGTTCCTTGATAGAGAATAGTTGTCTTTATTTTTAACCATTTTATAAAAGCAGTGTAAAATCCGGGAATTTTTTTTTTTTCCCAAAAACTGTAAAGCTTTTGAGGACCCAAATGCACCTGGTTTTTTGTATTTTGTAATTTTCTGTAGAATAAAATCTTTCTCTTCTTATCCCTAACTAAAATGAAGGTTAAAGTACAACCATTTATTTTGATTTTGAATTTGATTTTCTGTTAGTGTAGCTGTAAAGGCACCTTCTCTGCAAAAATGTTTTACACTCCATAACAGATGTTAAAGAGCTCGGGGGTTTCCCAGGTATGAGTTATGGTTTAGATCAAAATGGTGGAATGTTTACACTGTGGTGTGTTTAGCCCTGGAGAAAAGGAAAAAAATTGGTTCCATGGTTGTGGTCACGAGGAAAACCCCCAACAAAAACCTTTAAAACCATCTCAACTTTCTGTTATTTAAATTTGATATATTTTCCATACTTTTGCAAAAATTTAAAAAGTAATAACACAACAAACCTTAAAAAACAATTAAAAAAATATTTATTTTCACACCATATATGATGTACCATAAATACAATTAAAAAAACATTTACTCATTAAAAAAAAATACATGAACTGAAAAAAGGGACAACATTTGAAATCAAATTTCATAATAACTAACAAAAATAGTTATTAACCCCAAAAACTTTTTCCACACAAAGTAAAACATATTCGATCAAAAAAAATTTACAATAAAAAATTCATGTTTCAAACTACTTTTTTTGGGGCTAAGAACATTTATTTTCTAGATTGTAATAGTCAGCACCCTCTTTTTCATTTTTTGTTTGCCCCCGGGGCGGTTTTTCATTCACCCAAACCCGTCTTTTTTTTATTTTTTGTTTTTTGTAATGCCAGTAGTTCAGGACATATTTGAGACAATCTATAATCCCCCCCAAAATAGAAAATCAAACTTCATTTAAATGCACGACCAACAAAACAAAGTACATCTCGATATGTTTTTGGTATGACATTGCCGAATGCTGACTTTGATGGGTGGGCTCCTCACACCCCCTAGCATGTTGTTTAAAAAACATCACCAAGACATTTATATAAAGCAAAATCGAAATAGGGTTCATTTCAAACGGGGCTGTTATCATTCATTTTGAAAATTGCTTAACGAGAGATTATTTGCCAGGGGGGTTTTCACCAAATGGTAGTGTTACGATGGAATCCAGAGAATTTATCAACAACGTTTCACCATGTGATCCAATATTTTTGGAAATCACGGAGGTGAATGTTTTTGATCTTCCCAGGGGTTGTCTGTTTCTCCCACTTAGAGAGTTCTACTGACAAGAAAACAAAAACTTTTTCACTGTACCCAGAATGTAGAACCCCGCTTTTTCCTAAATACTTGTTTTGGGTTTTACTGTGTGACCAGGTATAAAAGGGAAACTCGAACGTTGAGTTTTTTTTTTTTGCGAATTGAATCCACGTCCATAATTCACTGGTCACAAGAAAGGATTTTAGAAAGAACACTTTGTTTAAGTCACGACGTTTTGAATTGTTTTAAAAATCAGTTTTATCTGGATGAGCCTTTTTTCAATAAAATTGGTGTGAATGTTCAGTCTTTTTCACCACAAAAATTTTTGATCGAGATTCAAAAAACCGGTTACAAAGGGGGCCCCGTACAGTTTCCAATCCGTTCTGTTTTAAAAGTTTATTGTTTCTTTTGCAAAACCAATTGAGTTTGTGCCATGCTGAAAAAAAGAAAACAAAGAATTTAAACCAGGTTGATGAGTATAAAATCCTTTTCCCCGTTATCTTTTACAAAATATAGAAACGAGTGTAAAAAAGGGAAACAACTCTTAACACCAAAAAAGGTTTAAAAGTTTACATAGCTTAAAAATGCTTAGAACTTTTAAAATAAAAATTTACAAATTAAAATTTTAAAACTTACCAAATTAATCCAAAATTTTACAACAAGGATTTTCGTTGGAGGGATGTTTCGGAGGTTGAACAAATTACCCTTTTTTATACAAATTTAATCAAAATTCAATTTGACCTGACACCCCCCCCTCACCTTGAGCATTCATGCGCAGACATAGCCCAAATAAACCCAATTTTGACCTTTAAACCCTTTAATCATGGCATGCGCGGTTGATGGGCCCAGATCATGACGTGAGCCCCTAGGCTTAAAAATGAATTAAAACTTTGCTTTAAACTCCCAAACAGAATACATTTTCTCTACCCAGATTTTTATCAAAATCCTTGCTTTTGATTGGTTTTATATTTCAAACCGGGTTGGGTAAAACAAAAACCCTACAACTACTCAACAAACCCCAAACCCAAAATCCTTACTGGTTTTAATTGAAGTTTAAAAACAGTACTATAAATATGCCAACCGAATAGGATGCCCTTTTTTTATGAGGTAAGTGTTGATTTTTGGGGGAAAACTGAAAAATCATTTTACAAAAAATTAAAAATTTAACCCTTTACCCAATTTGAACAGGACAAAACCCAAATAGAATCCAAAACGCCCTTTAACCCCTTTAATCAGAGCGCCATCGGGGAAAAAAATTTCTTTTACCCAAATTAAACCCTTTAAAACCTTGAAAAAAGAGCATGCGCAGTCGGTGACCAATCATTGACCAGATACTGGGGTTGACCATTTTCCCCCAATCGGGGATGGAACCTCGGGAAACCCCCCCTTAAAGCCCCAAGTTTGCTACACTGCACGCGGGGGTTTCAAGGGGGTATGTTTTAAAAAAAAAGTTTAAAAAAAGCCCGCCTTCCCAAAAAATCTACCTTTTTTTGGGTTTTTTTTTAAAAATTTTAGATTAAAATCATAAAAAAGTTTAAAATTTTCAGCAAAAAATTTTTAAAAAACAAAAACCCTACTTTTATTTTTTTTAAATGAATTAATTAAAAAGGAATAATTTGGGGAAAAAAACCCAATGAAGTGAAATTTTTGGGGGTTTTTAAATTAAAAATTTCATATTAAAAAATAAATTTTAAAATTATTATATATATTATATTTATAAAAAATTTGGGGTTTTTTCGGGGGGGTTTTTTTTTTAGTGAAAGAAAAAAATTTTTTTCAGAAAATTTGGGGTTTTCCCCAAAATTCCCCCAAATTAAAACTCCCCAAAATTGTTGTCAAAAAAAGCCGCAGGGGTGCCAAGGTTTTCTGATTTTGCCCTTTAAATAAAAAAATTAAAGAAAATTTTGTTTTAAAATTTTTTCCCCAAATTAGGCAAAAAAAGGGGGCAAAGGTCGGGGCGTTAGTGAAATATTAAAAGAAAAGTTCTTTTCAAGAGAATATCCCCCCAAATTTTTAAAAAAAGGGGGGGAAAAAAAGAAAAGGTCAATTAGTTTTTTTCTTTTTTTTTTTTCTTTTTTTTTTTTAAACATTTTAAAAAATAAGTAAAAGCCAAAGGGAAGGGGAAAAAACCAAAAGTAAAAAATTTTGGGAAAAACCCCCCCAAAAGGGAAATTCGCATTTGGAAATAAAAAATTTCATGTTGTAAAGATTCTGAAATGTGACATTTTAAATTTTTAAAAAATTACGAAAAATATTCAAGGTTTTTAAAAAAAAAAAATTTGGGTACCCCGGGAACCCCTTCTCAAAAAAAATTTTCATCCCCAAAAAAAAAGGTTTTGTCACATAAAAAAACCTTTTGGCCAACAAAAAAGTTTTTTTCAAACTTTCTTAAATAGGTAAAAAGGGAATTTAAAAGTCCGGGAAAAAAAAATTGATAAAAGGTCTTTTTCAAGGAATTTACAGGGAAAATTTTCTTTTTCCTGTTTTTTTCGGACTAAAAAGACAGGCTTTTTAAATTTTTTTAAAAATTAAAGAAAAAAAAAAGAAAAAGTCGATCGGGGCAATAATGAAATATTTTCATATGATGAATGGGTTTTTTTCAAGATAATTCACACAAAAAAAAAAATTTTATTTTAAAAAGGTGGGGAAGAATTTGGGGGCCCCAATTTTAAAAATTCCCCGACGGATCCCCCCGGGGGCGTTTTTAAAACAACGGGAAAAAAGGGGTTTTTCCAAAAAAAGGGGAAAATTGCCATGAAAAACTGCATAAAAAACTTTTGCAATGAAAAAAAAACTTGCTTTAAAAAGTAATTCTTTTAAAAAAACTACATAAAAAATTTGATAAAGAGGGGCTGCATAAAAGATTCCCCTAAACAGAATGGTTTAAAAAAAAGGTTTTCCCCTTAAAAGACTACTAAAGTTTTTCATAAAATGGTTTTCCCCCAAAAAAATTTTCCTTGCTGCATAAAAAATTTTCACTTTCAAATTCCATCCGTTTAAAAAGGAGAAAATTTTTTTCAATGTCTGGAGGCACCCCAGACCCTTTACAGTTTTTTAAAACCACATAAATAGTCATTGGCTAGGTTTTTAAAAATTTTTCCCACATACGCTTTTTTTGCAGATCAAATCCCAGGGGGGCCGTCCCCCTTGGGGGGTTAAAGCATGATAAAAAAATTAAAGTAGAAAAAAACCCCCTCAAAACCCCCGGGAAACCAGAAAAATCCCCCCCCGGAAAAATTAAAAGGGGGGATCATCTTTTTTTCTTAAAAGGGAAAAAGGGAAAAGGTATGGAAAGATCCCCCCTCCCCCCCGTCCCCACAACCCTTTTTTAGAGTTAGCCAATATGGGTAGTAACATATCCCCCCCCCCCAAAAAATTGGGGTTCAAAATTTAATGAAAAGAAAAATTAAAAATTTTTATATAAACTTAATTTTTCGTTTTTAACAAAAACCATTTAAAAATTATGTAAATTTAAAAAGGAGAGAAAATTTTAAGAAATTTTTTAAAATTTAAAGGGGAAAATTTTAAACAATTGAAATTTTGGGGAAAAAATTAATGTAAAAAAGTCCTTTTTAAAAAAAAAAGGGGAAAAAATTTTCCAAAGGGGGTTTTCTTTCAAGTAAAAAAAATTTTATTTTTTATCTTTTTAAAAACTTATTTGTTTTGAAAAAAAAATTTTAATTTTAATTTATTTTTTAAAAAAGGTTATAAAGTTTTTTAAAAATTAAGACGGGGGATTTTTTTCTCGTGTTTTTTTTGAAAAACCCCTTTAAAAAAGGATACCCAAATTTAAAAAAAAAAAAAACTAAATTTTTTGTGCACCGTTTTTTTACCGTGGGAGTCAGTACCCGGGGAAATGTTTTTTAAAGTACAGGGGGGGGGGGCGGTTTTTGGGCGATACAAAGAAAAAAAACCTTAAAAAATTTTTTACCAAAAATGGGGTGTATCTTTTTCTTAAAAGTGTTTACAATGGGCAACATTACAGAAAATTTAAATTAAAAATTAAAAATTTTAAATTTTCTTTTAATTTTTAGAAGTTATAAAACAATTGTAAATTAATCTTTTTGGGTTTTTTTTAAAAAAAAAGGGAAATTTGATTGGGTTTTTTTTTTTCCCCTTAAGAAAAAACACGAAGAAAAAAATAACAGGTTTTTAAAAAAACAAAATGTTTTTTCTTTTGTTAACTGCAATTTTCCGTTTTCAAAATAATTAATATTTTTTTTTTTTAAAAAAAAAAATTTTAAAATTTAAAACATTTTCCCATTTTTTTTAAAATTTACAGCAAAAGATATAGTCTTCGGAAAAAGAAAAAAAAAGCAGTGAAAAATTCCAGAAAAAGAATAATCCCAAAAACTCATTTTTTTTTATGAACTATTTAAAAAACACTAATCGAATGAAATTTTATACCCTTTTAAAAAATTGTGAAAACCCATAGTTTTTCCGCTGTAAAAAAAGAGAGGCCCGTTGAACAGCCAGAAAAAAGTTTAAAAAAAAATTTTTAAAGTGTGCGTAAAAAGTTTTGGGGTTTTTAAATTTTTCCCCCTTAAGAAAAGAAAAAAAAAAAAGGAAAAATAATTTTGGGGAAACATGTTTTTCAAAAAACCCTTTCATTAAACCCAAAATGATTTTAAAAAAAAATTTTTTTCAGATTTAAATTTTTAAAGGAAAAAATTTAAAAAAAAAAATTTTTTAATTTTTTTGCTTCGGGGGTTTGTTTTTTTTCAATCAACCCCAAGTCATGCAGCTCCGTTTCAGAAAATGGTTCCATCTCTTGGAAAATTTTTAAAAATTTTTAATTTTTATTATTTTTTGGGGCCTTTTTTCACAGTGTTATGTTTTTATATGCTTTTTTTTCCTTTTTCTTTTCAAAAAAAAACCTATTTTTAAAAAGAAGACGTACATTTTGAAACCCCCCTCATTAAATAAAATTGAACAATAAACAAACATACATCACAAATGGAAAACCTACGAAAAAAAAGGGGTTTTGGGGCCAACGTTGATTGTCCCCATTCGGACATGGACATTTTTTTTTTGGTCTGGTTTAAAATTTTAAAAAAAAAGGGGTTTTTTCCCCTAAAAGATAGCTCAAAGAATTTTGTTTGGGACTTTTTATCCCCAAAATTTGCATTTTACGAATATTCAGAAAAAAAACAAAATTAAAAATTATAGGGGAAATTTAAGAAAAAACCCCTTTTTCAATTTCAAATTTTTTTTTTTCCGGGTTTTTGCGAAAAAAGTTTTTTCTGTTTATCTTAGCGCCGGGCCAAGGGGGAATGAGTTTTTTTGGAAAGAGCCATGATTTAAAAAACCCAAATTAAACTTTTTTGGAAAAACGGCAAAAAAAATTTTTCCTTGGGGGTTTACAAAAAATTTTAAAAAAATGTTTGCTAAAAAACAGGGGAATATCCCCAAATCAAAAATACAGGAAATTCAATAAAAAATCACAAAAAAAATTTCAGCGAAAAAATTTAATAAATAGATCACAGAAAAGGAAAAAAACCGAAAAAAAAATAAAAAAACCCAACTTTTTTTTTTTCTTTTAATAAAAGCTTTTTTAAAAAATTTTTTTTACTTTAAGCTGGATTTTTTACGTTTTAAATTTTACATTAAAAATAAAATTTTTTTTTTTGGGGAAAATTTTAAAAAATTTTGGAATATGTTTTTTAAAGTCTGTTTTTGGACAAAAAAATCAAAGAAACTCCGATTTTATTTTTTTTGATTAAAATGTTTTACTAGTCTTTTTTTTAAAAATTTATTATTATCCCTCCCTGTTTCAATCCCCCCAAATTTAGCAGCTTAGTCAAAAACCTATTTAAAATTTTTTTTTATGGCGTGTTTTTTATTTTTTTAAAATAAGATTCCATTCCAAAAAATTTTTTTAAAAATTTTTCTATAATCTTAATCTGTTTGCGTTTTTTTAAAAACCCACTTTTCCATTTTTTTTTAAAATTTTTTCGGAAAAACTTTTTCCCCCAATTTATTGGAAAAAAGAAAAATTTTATATTTATTAAAACCACAATGAGAAAGCCCCCAAATTTTTTCAACTGTTTTTTAAACAAACGGGCCCCCGATGTATAGGGGCGCGTTTTCGCTAAATCCATTTGAAAAAAAAAGGGGTTTTTTAAAATGTTTAATATTACTTGAGATTTTTTCGGGCCAATTTCTATGTTCTTTGTATAGCGAAAATTTGATAAGGAACTACCAAAACCCCCCAAACTGTTTGGGGTTATTGAATTTTTTTTTCCCCCAGTTTTTTTAAAAAATTTTTTATATGAAATTTTTTAAAAAAAATTCAAAAATTTTTTTAAAATTCCCCCCTATTTTTTTAGCAAAGAGTAAAATCGGAGTGATAAAAATTTTCAAAAAAAGATAATTTAGTAGTTTTAAGGGGAAAAATTTTTTTAAAAAAAAAAAAAGGGGGTTTTTTCACGCTCTAGATGCTTATCATTTTTAAGCAAAAAAGCGGCTCTGAGTTTTTCCGGTTTTAAAAATTTTAAATTCCCAAATAAAAAAGTAATCAACTTTTTTTTTTTTATCATTTTTTTTTAAACCCATTAAAAAATTTTGTTTTTTTCTTTTTTTTTTTAAATTTACAAATCTTTGTTTTTTTTTCATTAAATAGTTAATCCCCAAGATTTGAATTTTAAAATTTTTTTATTTAATTGTCCCTGAGCTGGTTTATCGTAGTAAATAGAGCAGATCGTCGCGAAAAAAAGTAGATACATGGAAGTTGATTTAAGTCTGATTCCAAGATCTTTTTTAATTAATCGCCTTTTTACTTAATAAAAAAAAAAAAAATTTTATGGCGAAAAAGGGGTACCTTTTTTAAGCCGAAGCTATATCAAAAAAATTTTAAAAAATTAAACCATTATTTGAATTTTAACACGGGGGAAAACCCCCACGGGGTTATAGGGACTTTTGAAATTTAGTTTTTTTCGCGACCCTGTTTGGGGAAAAAGTTTTCCCCACATGTCCGTTTTTATTGTTCAAAAAAAGTTCATAATCAAAAAAAAAACCCGAAAATTTTTTTTATTTTTAATTAAATTTTTTGAATTATACTATGAAAATAAATCCCAAAATTTCCACTGTACTTGCTTGTCACGAAAACCAAACTGCTGTCAAAAGAATTTTGCTCTTTTTCACCCCTTTTATTTAAGTCGGTTTTTAGACATAATGAAAACAGTTTTTGAAATTTTAATTTTTAAAAAAAACCCATAATTTTTGGGGTTTTGACTATCGCCTTTTTTAAAAATTGGAAAAAATTTTATTTTTTTTTCAAATTGGGGGGAAAAATTTCCTGCCCCAAAAAAAATTTTTTTAAATATTTTTTAAAAAAATTTGGGAGCAAAAAAAATGTTTAGTTAAAAAAAGAAACCGGGGAAAAAAAGTGTCATTTCCTGCACTTTTGTTCCTACTCTTTGTTTGGGGGGGTTTTTAAATTTATTTCGTCCTCACAAAAGGGGTTTTTCAAAAATATCAACTTTTTTTCCCCATTTTTTATTCTATTTTAAAAAAATTTTTTTTTGCATTTTTAAAAAAATTTTGGAAAGGGCTAGAAATCCTTTTTTTGATTTATTTTTATTGGGGAATTTTGCTTGTTTCAACCATCAAAACTTCCAGTTTTTTTTAAAGGGTTATTTTTTTTTAATTGCGCAATTTTTTTCCGCGTTTATATTTTAAAATTTTTTTTTTTTCTTTTTTAATTTTTTAAAAAACATTTCTTTCTTCTATTATTTTTTTTTTTTTCTTTGTGGGGGGAAAAAAAAAATTTTTCTTTACTTTAAAAAAATTTTACCTTTGCCCGGACAACCCCGTAAAAACCCCGGGTACTTTTTACCCTGGTTAGGGTTTTTTATATACACGTTTCTCTGCCCAAATTTTAAAATTGGGATTTTCGGATATTAAATTTAAAAAAGTATCAAAAAAATTCATCGATAAAACGTTATCTTTAAAGTCTTAAAATTATAGCATAAAAAAAGAGCTTTTTATTATTAAAACAAACTTTAAAAAATTTTCTTTTTTTTTTGTTCCCAAAAAACCCTTTACAACTTTAAAAATCAATGCGTTATTTAAATCAAAATTATATTACACTTATCTTAAAAGTGATCTAAAGCCAATATTCATTACAATCATAACTTGAAAAAAAATTTTTTCTTTAAAAATTTTGGCACTTGTTTTGACAGTCTACACCTAAAACCCCCGTTACGTGGATTTTTTAAATAGCAAGGAAGAAATCCAGGCTCACCCCCGTTCACAAAAACGTCTTTTTGTTTTTACCAAGGTAGTAATCTTTTTCCCCAAAAGAATTTGTTATGATCACAGATTTTCTCTGAAAAACGATTTTTAAAAAGGTTTTAAAAACAGGTTTTCAAAAAACGTGCAAGAAATTTTTTTCAAACCTTTTTCCCCCCAAATCCTAGCTTAAAAAGCCCCCCCTGATTTAAACTTCACCCAAAAATCGCGTTTACAAAAATTTTCATCTTTAAAATACATTTTCATATCCTCATAAACCCCTGACGGGGTTTTTTTACAATCTAAATTTTTTTGGGGGGGAAAGAAACACGGAAAAGTAGCATCATTATTAAAACCCAAAAAAAATGCTTCTTTCAGTTTTAAAACCATTTAATACCCGTTTTATCCCCTTTTCACAAATTTTGGTATTATCACAAACTTTTTTTGTAAAAAAAGCTCAAAACCCCCCAACCCCCTTTTTTGGCTTTTTTACTACCTTTGGGGACGGTAAAATTTTAAAACTTTAAAAACCCTTTTTTTTTTGGGAAAAAACGTTTTTTTTTGCAAACCAAGTTTCTGTAAAAAAAAAAATTTCATACTTGAACAAAATTTTAAAGAACCCCTCTTTTATTTTTTTTCCCCAAAAACCTCGAACTTTTCCAAACAAAAAAAAAATCACCCCGGGGGCCTTCCCTTTCCAAAAAAAACGCCCCTCCACGGCACTCACGCCCGGGGCTTTTCAAAACCCCATTTTTAAAAAGTAAGGTTGTCAAAAGGCTTGGTCTTTTTTTCCCCGTTTCCCGTCCCTTGAGAGTCGGTGGGGGTTTGTGGGGGGTTTTTTTACCCCTTGGGGTCTGGCACCCAAAAAAAGGTAAAAACTCCCTTTTTAAAAGGTGTAGGGGTTTTTTTAAATCTTAGTTATCGGGGGGAAAAATTTTAATTTTTGGGGCCCCTTTTCCCCCCGTTTTTTGCCAAAATGGGACCGAACGGGGGGCACATCAATTTTTTAGTGATAGTTTGTATCTAAGTGTACGGAATAAAAAAACCCCCTTTTATTTTAAAAATATAATATAATATATAAAAATTTTATAATAAAAAATTTTTTTTTAAAAATATATCGTTTGTACTTTGGGGTTTGGGTTTCACCCCCCAAAGAGCCCCTTGAACAGAAAAAAACTTTATGAAAAAAAATTTTGGGCCTGGGCAAAAGCTTTTTTTTAATTTTCATTTTTTCAAACCAAATGAAACATAGGGGGTTTCTGTCGGGAAAACCCTTCATTTTTTTTCAATTGTCTCAGTTGGACTGTC
>CM037778.1:85937404-85965026 GCA_021229015.1 Solen grandis
GTTAGAGATCAGATAGAAGAATTCCGTCTCTGGCATACCATTTAAAAGACGTATACACACAAAATATATGGGGTGGCGAATTTAAGAAATGTGTAGTTTGTCCACTAGAAACGGTCAAACTTCACTTAAATTTAGGAAAAATTAAAATTCCAAAAATATGTTTTTTGTCGCTCCTGACTTTATTTTTGTTTATTCGTCATGAAATTTGCACACGTTATGTATTGTTAAGTTGAAAGGTTTTCACAATTAAAAATTAAAAAAAAAACATTGAAAAGGTCAATGTCATATTACGATATTTGTGTTTTTATTCGGCCACAAAGTGCTCCAAATATAAAAATATTTCATTGAGAGTATATAAACAAAGGTTTTAGTTCTTGAGGAGCACTTTCCAGTGATGTTTAGTTTTTGAAGATCGGACTTGATTTGTTCATTTTACGGCAGTCCAAAGTTTGATCCTTTTTTGGAATAATTGTTAATCAGTTTTTATGCTTCAAGTTGTGATATATAAGAAAAAGAATGTTCAACTAGTGCGACTTATATACTTGTTTGAACTATTTGCTGTTTTTGCAATTTTGTTTCTAATTTTTTTAAGGGATAGGGTATGGGAAAATATTTGCACTAGAAGAGTTTGAATGTTCTAACATTGAAAAAAAAAAAAAAAAACTGTGCAAATGAGAGTAGGTCTTCAAAAACCTTTTCGTTCTATTTCATATTGAAAATTGTGGCTGAATTGAAATAAAGTGTTCAAGTTGATTAGGTTAAAAGCGAAAACCGAGATACCGCTTGCGGTTCTAGTTATTTTTATTAGGTTTTCGCACCTCGCAGTGCGGAAACCTATTGTTCTTCTTCTGTTTTATTTATTTTTTTTTTTTTTTTATTATTTTTCTAACCTTTTTTTGTGAACGGCATATCACCATGATAGAAAAAAGTCACATGTATGAAAATTTTATCAGTTATTACCACGTATTTGAAAATGATCCTAACGTTGAGAAAATTTTCATTTATGTCTTACTTTTCCCGCCAGGGGGCGTTTTGCATGAAATTTATTAATGGCTAATAACTCACTTATTTGAGGTCCGATTCAAATGCGGTTTTTTGCATTCTGTTCCTTGTTGATAGCCAAATAAAATATGATAGGTTTCGAGGGTACGTGTCGCTGAAAGTATTGACCTACAGAAGGTTGAAAAGTTCGAACCTCTCAAAAAACTGTGCAAATGAGGGTAGGTCTACGAAAAACCTATCCATTTTTGTTAGAGATCAGATAGAAGAATTCTGTTTGCTGCAAATGATTTGCAAGACATATACGCACAAAATATATGGGGTGGCGAATTTAAGAAATGTATGGTTTGTCCTCTGGAAACGGTCAAACTTCACTAAATTTTAGGAAAAGTTAAAGTTTCAAAAACATGTTTTTTATCGCTTCTGACTTTATTTTTAGTTCATTCTTCATGATATTTTCACAAGTTATGTATTGTTATGTCTGAAAGGGGATCACAATTAAAAAGTAAAAAAATAAATGAAAAGGTCAAGGTCATATTACGATTATTGTGTTTTTATTCGGCCCCAAGTAGCTCAAAAACTAAAAATAATTCATTGAGAGTATATGTAGAAAAGTTTTAGATCTTGAAGAGCCCTTTTCATTAATGTTTAGTTTTTGAAGATCGGACTTGATTTGGTCATATTACGGCAGTCCAAAGTTTGATCCTTTTTTGGAATAATTGTTATACCATTTTATGCTTAAAATTGTGATATATAAGAAATAGAAAGTTCGACTAGTGCGACTTGTATCCTTTATTGAACTGTTTGCTGCATTGCTAGGTACCTAATGGTAAAATTTTTAAATCAATTTTGTTTCTCATTTTGCCGCTAGGGTGCGCTTTGCTTGAAATCACTCTTTTGCTTATAACTCAAAAAGTTGAAGCCTGATTCAAATGCGGTTTGTTGCATTATGTTCATTGTTGATAGCCTAATAAAATAGGATAAATTCAAGGTATGAGTGACTGAAAAGTTTGAGTTAGTAACGGAAGGTTGAGAGTTCGAACCTCGCAAAAAACTGTGCAGATGAGGGTAGGTCTACGAAAAACCTATCCATTTTTGTTAGACATCAGATAGAAGAATTCTGTTTGCTGCAAATTATTTACAAGACATATATGCAAAAAATATATGAGGTGGCGAAATTAATAAATGCATGGTTTGGTGGCGAAATTAATAAATGCATGGTTTGTCCTCTAGAAACGGTCAAACTTCACTAAATTTTAGGAAAAATTAAAATTTCATAAACATGTTTTTTGTCGCTCCTGACTTTATTTTTAGTTCATTCTTCATGATATTTTCACAAGTTATGTATTGTTATGTCTGAAAGGGGATCACAATTAAAAAGTAAAAAAATAAATGAAAAGGTCAAGGTCATATTACGATTATTGTGTTTTTATTCGGCCCCAAAGAGCTCCAAAACTACAAATATTTCATTGAAAGTATATGAACAAAAGTTTTAGTTCTTCAAGAGCTCTTTCCAGTGATGTTAAGTTTTTGAAGATCGGGGTTGAATTGGTTGAGTTATGGCAGAAAAGGCGAAAAGTGTACTTTTAACGAAATTGAAACGCTGTAGTTTCATGAATTTTGAGTCAAAAATTATGATTTCTTCAGGATTAAGACACTGAAAAGTGAAGTGATGTATACTACAAGGAATATTTGTTTGGTCACGTGATTATGACGTCATGCATATTTAAGCAAGAATTATTAAAAAAATCATATAAAATCGGCAAGTTGGCGTATGAAGTTGAAATTTGCAGGATTGCCGTAGCCTACGGTGTGCAAAAAGTCTTGAAAATTTCAGATGATTCCTTCAACAAACATGGCAGATATTCATGTTTTTCGGATAAGGGCTTGTACACGAAAATCTAGCAAGTTGAAGTAAGAAAAGAAGGCGGTTATTGGGTTGGTTACCCTCTATCCGGACGTTCCTACGCAGGAAATAGTGCCCGTGTTGAAAGGTGAATTGCGATGCGTATTTGAGAGAATGAGGTGCATTTTAGGATGCAATTGTGTACACCAGGACCGATAAGCATATTGCCTTTGTCATTACGGCTTTCTCCAAACTTTTATTATTAGGTTTTCGCACCTCGCAGTGCGGAAACCTATTGTTCTTCTTCTGTTTTATTTTTTTTTTTTTTAGGTTTTCGCATCGCTTGCGAAAACCTATTGTTCTTCTTCTGTTTTATTTTTATTAGGTTTTCGCACCTCGCAGTGCGAAAACCTATTGTTCTTTTATTTTTTTTTTTATTATTATTTTTCTAACCTTTTTTTGTGAACGGCATATCACCATGATAGAAAAAAGGCACATGTATGAAATTTTAATCAGTTATTACCACGTATTTGAAAATGATCCTAACGTTGAGAAAATTTTCATTTATGTCTTACTTTTCCCGCCAGGGGGCGTTTTGCATGAAATTTATTAATGGCTAATAACTCACTTATTTGAGGTCCGATTCAAATGCGGTTTTTTGCATTCTGTTCCTTGTTGATAGCCAAATAAATATTGATAGGTTTCGAGGGTACGTGTTGCTGAAAGTATTTGAGCTACAGAAGGTTGAAAGTTCGAACCTCGCAAAAAACTGTGCAAATGAGGGTAGGTCTACGAAAAACCTATCCATTTTTGTTAGAGATCAGATAGATGAATTCTGTTTGCTGCAAATGATTTGCAAGACATATACGCACAAAATATATGGGGTGGCGAATTTAAGAAATGTATGGTAGGTCCCTGGAAACGGTCAAACTTCACTAAATTTTAGAAAAAGTTAAAGGTTCAAAAACATGTTTTTTATCGCTTCTGACTTTATTTTTTGTTAATTCTTCATGATATTTTCACAAGTTATGTATTGTTATGTCTGAAAGGGGATCACAATTAAAAAGTTAAAAAATAAATGAAAAGGTCAAGGTCATATTACGATTATTGTGTTTTTATTCGGCCCCAAATAGCTCCAAAACTAAAAATATTTTCTTTGAGAGTTTATGAACAAAAGTTTTAGTTATTCAAGAGCTTTTTCCAGTGATGTTTAGTTTTTGAAGATCGGACTTGATTTGGTCATTTTACGGCAGTCCAAAGTTTGATCCTTTTTTGGAATAATTGTAAATCAGTTTTTATGCTTCAAATTGTGATATATAAGAAATAGAATGTTCGACTAGTGCGACTTGCGTACTTGATTGAACTATTTGCTGCATTGCTAGGTACCTAATGGTAAAATTTTAATCAATTTTGTTTTTCATTTTGCCGCTAGGGGGCGTTTAGCTTAAAAACACTCTTCTACTTATAACTCAAAAAGTTGAAGTCTGATCCAAATGCGGTTGTTGCATTGTGTTCCTTGTTGATCTCTAATAAAATATGATAGTTTCCAGGTATGAGTGGCTAAAACTTTTTGAGCTACTAAAGGAAGGTTGAATGTTCGAACCTCGCAAAAAAACTGTGCAGATGAGGGTAGGTCTACGAAAAACCTATCCATTTTTGTTAGAGATCAGATAGAAGAATTCTGTTTGCTGCAAATTATTTACAAGACATATACGAACAAAATATATGGGGTGGCGAACTTAATAAATGCATGGTTTGTCCTCTAGAAACGGTCAAACTTCACTAAATTTTAGGAATAATCAAAATTTCAAAAACATGGTTTTTGTCGCTCCTGACTTTATTTTTAGTTCATTCTTCATAATATTTTCACAAGTTATGTATTGTTATGTTTGAAATGACCCCACAATTAAGAAGTTAAAATGAAATTTCAAAGGTCAAGGTCATATTACGATTACTGTGTTTTTATTCGGCCAAAATAGCTCAAAAACAAAAAATATTTTATTGAAAGTGTATGAACAAAAGTTTTAGTTCTTGAAGAGCCATTTCCAGTGATGTTTAGTTTTTGAAGAATGAACTTGATTTCGTCATTTTACGGCAGTCAAATATTGATCCTCTTTAGAACAATTGTAAATCAGGTTTTATACTTCAAATTTTGATATATAAGGAATAGAATGTTTGACTAGTGCGACTTGTATACTTGATTGAACCATTTGCTGTATTGCTAGATACCTAATAGAAAATATTTACCCAATTTTGTTTCTCGTTTTGCCGCTAGGGGGCGCTTGGCTTGAAATCACTTTTTATAACTAAAATAATTGAAGTCTGACTTTATGCAAAATTTTTACATTCTGTTTCTTGGTGACATCAATTTGAAACAACACTAAAAATCAAAGCGATATTTCATGAAAATGATAGTAATTCAATGTAACATTAGTCTGTAATAGTGTTGAGTTGCATAATACATTGTCGCGTGTTATTTTAAACTGTTGTTTGTCGTTTGCAATTCTTGTTTATCGAGTACAATTGTCGTATGTCGCCATCATAAAGCAACACACACATATAACGTTGCAGTACCCGAAGTCCGTAAAAAAGGTTTTCAAGTTTGCGACTACATAACAGACAGGTAATACTTAAAAGTGTTCTTCTTGGTAAAAAGTCTGCTTAAACATTGCGACAAAAATGTTTCAAAGATCACTGTTAACAGTATCAACAAGCAATTGAACTAAGAAATGTTTTTCGAATCATGCGACTCGTGAACTGAATGGAATTGCTTTCATGAAAACCGATGATATCGCGACTACATAACTGATAGGTAATACTCAAAAATCTTTTGGGTAAAAAGTCTTCTTAAACATTGCGACAAAAGTGTTTGAAAGATCACTGTTAACAGTATTCAACAAGACATTGAACGAAGAAATATGTTTTTTGAAACATGCGACTCGTGAACTGAATGGAATTGCTTTCGTGAAAACTGATGATATCGCGACTACATAACTGACAGGTAATACTCAAAAATCTTTTGGGTAAAAAGTCTTCTTAAACATTGTGACAAAAGTGTTTGAAAGATCGCTGTTAACATTATAAACAAGCCATTGAACGAAGAAATATTTTTCGAATCATGCGACTCGTGAACTGAATGGAATTGCTTTTGCGAAAACCGATGATATCGCGATTGCGATTCTAGTTTTTATTATTATTTTTCTAACCTTTTTTTGTGAACGGCATATCACCATGATAGAAAAAATTCACATTTCTGATTTTTTTACCACTTTTGTCCTAAGATCTGAATTTGATCCTAACGTTGAGAAAATTTTCATTTTTGTCTTAGTTTTGCCGCTAGGTGGCGTTTTGTAAAAATGACTAAGGGCTAATTACTCTGTTATTTGAGGTCCGATTCAAATGCGGTTTTTTGCATTGTGTTCCTTGTCAGAAACTTAATAAAATATGATACGTTTCAATTATTTGCGTATATAAAACTTTCGTGCTACAGGAGGTTGAAAGTTCAAATCTCGAAAAAAACGATGAAATAAAGGTAGGTCTACGAAAAAAGTCCCCATTTTTTTCAGATATGAGATAGGACAATTTTGCTCGTGGCATATGATTTGCAAGACATATACGCACAAAATATATGGTGTGGCGATTTTGAGAAATGTATGGTTTGTCCACAGTATGCGGTCAAACTTAACCAATATTTTCGAAAAATCAACATTTTCAAAGCATGACTTTTACGGTTATTTGCAGCTCCTGACTTTAATTTTTGTTCAATCTTCATCATTATTTCACTGTTTATGCATTTTTATAAAACAAATAAAATCATAGAAAAAAATTCAAGCATAATATGCAAAGGTCAAGGTCATATACCAATAATTATTAGTTATATCGGCATAAAATAGCTCCAAATCTAAAAATATTTTATAGAAAGTATATGAACAAAAGTTTTAGTCTGTGAAGAGGTCTTTCCATTAATGTTTAGTTTTTGAAGATCGGACTTCATTTGATCAAATGACCACAGTCCAAAGTTTGATCCTCTTATCAAACAATTGTATATCCATATGTTTCCTCTTTTTTGCTGCTCCTGACTTTATTTTTTGTTCAATCTTCATTATTATTTCACTGTTTATGCATTTTTATAAAACAAATAAATTCATGGAAAAAAATCAAGCATAATATGCAAAGGTCAAGGTCATATACTAATTATTATTATGGTTTTTTTTCGGCTCCAAATAGCTCCAAAACAAAAAATATTTCATTGAAAGTATATGAACAAAAGTTTTAGTTCTTGAATAGCCCTTTCCATTTGTGTTTAGTTTTTGAAGATCGGACTTGATTTGGTCATTTTACGGCAGTCCAAGGTTTGATCCTCTTTAGAATAATTGTAAATCAGTTTTTATGCTTCAAATTGTGATATATAAGGGATAGAATGTTTGACTAGTGCGACTTGTATACTTGATTGAACCATTTGCTGCATTGCTAGGTACCTAATAGTAAAATTTTAATCAGTTTTGGTTCTCATTTTGCCGCTTGGGGCGATTAGCTTGAAATCACTATTAATAATTTAAAAAAAAACGGTGACATCAATTTGAAATGACACAAAAAAGATAATGCGATATTTCATAAAAATGATAGTAATTCAATGCAACAGTTGTTCGTAATAGTGTTGACTGGCATATTGCATTGTCGTGTGTCATTTTATACTGTTGTTTGTCGTTTGCAATTGTTGTTTATCGAATACAATTGTCATTTGTCTCCATCATAAAGCAAAACACACATATAACATTGCAGTACCCGAAGTCCGTAAAAAATGTTTTCAAGTTTACAACTACACAACAGACAGGTAATACTCAAAAGTATTCTTCTTGGTAAAAAGTCTGATTATACATTGCGACAAAAATGTTTGAATGATCACTGTTAACAGTATTCAACAAGCCATTGAACGAAGAAATATGTTTTTCGAATCATGCGACTCATGAACTGAATGGAATTGCTTTCATGAAAACTGATGATATCGCGATATCATAACTGACAGGTAATACTCAACAATACTCTCTTGGGTAAAAAGTCTGCTTAAACATTGCGACAGAAACGTTTCAAAGATCACTGTTAACAGTATCAACAAGCAATTGAACGAAGAAATGTTTTTCGAATCATGCGACTCGTGAACTGAAGGGAATTGCTTTCATGAAAACCGATGATATCGCGACTACATAACTGATAGGTAATACTCAAAAATCTTCTTTTGGGTAAAAAGTCTTCTTAAACATTGCGACAAAAGTGTTTGAAAGATCGCTGTTAACATTATAAACAAGCCATTGAACGAAGAAATGTTTTTCGAATCATGCGACTCGTGAACTTAATGGAATTGCTTTTGCGAAAACCGATGATATCGCGATTGCGATTCTAGTTAGGTTTTCGCATCGCAGTGCGAAAACCTATTGTTCTTCTTCTGTTTCTTTTTTTTTTTTTTATTTTTCTAACCCTTTTTTGTGAACGGCATAGCTCCGAGGTGAGAAAAGCCACATCTATGAAACTTTTATCAGTAATAACCACGTATTTGAAGATGATCCTAACGTCGAGATAATTTTCATCTTTGTTTTGATTTTCCCGCCAGGGGGCGTTTTATATGAAAATGTTTAATAAGCAATATCTCAATTATTTGAGGTCCGATTCAAATGCGGTTTTTGCATAATGTTCCTTGTAAATAGCCCAATAAAATATGATAGGTTCCAAAAATTTGCGTATATAAAAACTTTCGTGCTACAGGAGGTTGAAAGTTCGAATCTCGCAAAAACTGTGAAATAAGGGTAGGTCTACCAAAAACGTGCCCATTTTATTCAGAGATGAGATAGAAGAATTTTGTTTGTTGCATATGATTTGCAAGACATATACGCACAAAATATATGGGGTGGCGATTTTTAGAAATGCATGGTTTGTTCACAGTACGAGGTCAAACATAACCAATATTTTCGAAAAGTCAACATTTTAAAAGCATGACTTTTAAGGTTATTTGCAGCTCCTGACTTTCTTTTTTGTTCAATCTTCATCATTTTTTCACTGTTAATGCATTTTTATAAAACAAATAAAATCATAGAAAAAAAAATCACCCATAATATGCAAAGGTCAAGGTCATATACCTATTATTATTAGTTATATCGGCATAAAATAGCTCCAAATCTAAAAATATTTTATAGAAAGTATATGAACAAAAGTTTTAGTTTGTGAAGAGATCTTTCCATTGGTGTTAAGTTTTTGAAGATCGGACTTCATTTGATCAAATTACCACAGTCCAAAGTTTGATCCTTTTATCAAACAAGTGTAAATCCGTATGTTTCCTCTTTTTTGCAGCTCCTGACCTTATTTTTTGTTCAATCTTCATTATTTTTTCACTGTTTATGCATTTAAATAATACAAATAAACTGATAGTAAATAACGATGAAAGTATGCAAAGGTCAAGGTCATAATACCGATTATTGTTATTTTTATCGGCACGAAATAGCTTCAAATCTAAAAATATTTTATAGAAAGTATATGAACAAAAGTTTTAGTTTGTGAAGAGATCTTTCCATTGGTGTTTAGTTTTTGAAGATCGGGGTTGAATTGGTTGAGTTATGACAGAAAGGCGAAAAGTGTACTTTTAACGAAATTGAAACGCTGTAGTTTCATGAACTTTGAGTCAAAAATTATGATTTCTTCAGCATTAACACACTGAAAAGTGAAGTGATGTATACTGCAAGGAATACTTGTTTGGTCACGTGATTATGATTTCATGCATATTTAAGCAGAAATTATTTAAAAAATCATATAAAATCGAAAAGTTGATGTTTGAAGTTGAAATTTGCAAGAATGCCGTAGACTACAATGTGCAAAATGTCCTGAAAAATTCAAGTGATTCCGTCAACAAACATGGCAGATATTCATGTTTTTCGGATAAGGGCTTGTATACGAAAATCTAGCAATTTGACGTAAGAGAAGAAGGCGGTTATTGGGTTGGTTACCCACGATCCGGACGTTCCTACGCAGGAAAGAGTGCCCGTGTTGAAAGGTGAATTGCGATGCGTATTTGAGAGAATGAGGTGCATTTTAGGATGCAATGGTGTACACCAGGACCGATAAGCACATTGCCTTTGTTATAACGGCTTTCTTCAAACTTTTATTACGGCTTTCAGCCTCAAGTAGAATTATTAGGTTTTTGGGCGAAAACCTATTGTTCTTCTTCTGTTTTATTTTTAGGTTTTCGCACCACGCAGTGCGAAAACCTATTGTTCTTCTTCTGTTTTATTTTTTTTTTTTTTATTTTTATTATTATTTTTCTAACCTTTTTTTGTGAACGGCATATCACCATGATAGAAAAAAGTCACATTTCTGATTTTTTTACCAGTTTTGTCCTAAGATTTGAATTTGATCCTAACGTTGAGAAAATTTTCATTTTTGTCTTAGTTTTGCCGCTAGGTGGCGTTTTGTAAAAATGACTAAGGGCTAATAACTCTGTTATTTGAGGTCCGATTCGAATGTGGTTTTTTGCATTGTGTTCCTTGTCAGAAACTTAATAAAATATGATACGATTCAATTATTTGCGTATATAAAACTTTCGTGCTACAGGAGGTTGAAAGTTCAAATCTCGAAAAAAACGATGAAATAAAGGTAGGTCTACGAAAAAAGTCCCCATTTTTTTCAGAGATGAGATAGGAGAATTTTGTTTGTTGCATATGATTCGCAAGACATATACGCACAAAATATATGGTGTGGCGATTTTAAGAAATGCATGGTTTGTCCACAGTACGCGGTCAAATATAACCAATATTTTCGAAAAATCAACATTTTAAAAGAATGACTTTGAAGGTTATTTGCAGCTCCTGACTTTATTTTTTATTCAATCTTCATCATTTTTTCACTGTTAATGCATTTTCATAAAACAAATAAAATCATAGAAAAAAAATCACCCATCATATGCAAAGGTCAAGGTCATTTACCAATTATTATTATATTTATCGGCATAAAATAGCTCCAAATCTAAAAATATTTTATAGAAAGTATATGAACAAAAGTTTTAGTCTGTGAAGAGATCTTTCCATTGGTGTTTAGCTTTTGAAGATCGGACTTCATTTGATCAAATGACCACAGTCCAAAATTTGATCCTCTTATCAAACAATTGTATATCAATATGTTTCCACTTTTTTGCTGCTCCTGACTTTAATTTTTGTTCAGTCTTCATTATTATTTCACTGTTTATGCATTTTTATAAAACAAATAAATTCATAGAAAAAAATCAAGCATAATATGCAAAGGTCAAGGTCATATACTAATTATTATTATTTTTATCGGCATAAAATAGCTCCAAATCTAAAAATATTTTATAGAAAGTATATGAACAAAAGTATTAGTCTGTGAAGAGATCTTTCCATTAATGTTTAGTTTTTGAAGATCGGACTTCATTTGATCAAATGACCACAGTCCAAAGTTTGATCCTCTTATCAAACAATTGTATATCCATATGTTTCCCCTCTTTTGCTGCTCCTGACTTTATTTTTTGTTCAATCTTCACCATTATTTCACTGTTTATGCATTTTTATAAAACAAATAAAATCATAGAAAAAAATCAAGTATAATATGCAAAGGTCAAGGTCATATACCAATTATTATTATTTTTATCGGATAAAATAGCTCCAAATCAATATTTTATAGAAAGTATATGAACAAAAGTTTTAGTCTGTGAAGAGGTCTTTCCATTGGTGTTTAGTTTTTGAAGATCGGACTTGATTTGGTCATTTTACGGCAGTCCAAGTTTTGATCCTCTTTAGAACAATTGTAAATCAGTTTTTATGCTTCAAATTGTGATATATAAGGAATAGAATGTTTGACTAGTGCGACTTATATACTTGATTGAACCATTTGCGGCATTGCTAGGGACCTAATAGTTAAATTTTAATCAGTTTTGGTTCTCATTTTGCCGCTTGGGGGGCGATTAGCTTGAAATCACTATTAATAATTAAAAAAAAAAATAAAGTCTGATTTTTATGGCGATTTTTTTGCATTCTGTTCTTCGGTGACATCAATTTGAAATGACACAAAAAAGATAATGCGATATTTCATAAAAATGATAGTAATTCAATGCAACAGTTGTTCGTAATAGTGTTGACTGGCATATTGCATTGTCGTGTGTCATTTTATACTGTTGTTTGTCGTTTGCAATTGTTGTTTATCGAATACAATTGTCATTTGTCTCCATCATAAAGCTAAACACACATATAACATTGCAGTACCCGAAGTCCGTAAAAAATGTTTTCAAGTTTACGACTACACAACAGACAGGTAATACTCAAAAGTATTCTTCTTGGTAAAAAGTCTGATTATACATTGCGACAAAAATGTTTGAATGATCACTGTTAACAGTATTCAACAAGCCATTGAACGAAGAAATATGTTTTTCGAATCATGCGACTCATGAACTGAATGCAATTGCTTTCATGAAAACTGATGATATCGCGATTTCATAACTGACAGGTAATACTCAACAATACTCTCTTGGGTAAAAAGTCTGCTTAAACATTGCGACAGAAACGTTTCAAAGATCACTGTTAACAGTATCAACAAGCAATTGAACGAAGAAATGTTTTTCGAATCATGCGACTCGTGAACTGAATGGAATTACTTTCATGAAAACCGATGATATCGCGACTACATAACTGATAGGTAATACTCAAAAATCTTCTTTTGGGTAAAAAGTCTTCTTAAACATTGCGACAAAAGTGTTTGAAAGATCGCTGTTAACATTATAAACAAGCCATTGAACGAAGAAATATTTTTCGAATCATGCGACTCGTGAACTTAATGGAATTGCTTTTGCGAAAACCGATGATATCGCGATTGCGATTCTAGTTTATTATTATTTTTCTAACCTTTTTTTGTGAACGGCATATCACCATGATAGAAAAAAGTCACATTTCTGATTTTTTTACCAATTTTGTCCGAAGATCTGAATTTGATCCTAACGTTGAGAAAATTTTCATTTTTGTCTTAGTTTTGCCGCTAGGTGGCGTTTTGTAAAAATGACTAAGGGCTAATAACTCTGTTATTTGAGGTCCGATTCAAATGCGGTTTTTTGCATTGTGTTCCTTGTCAGAAACTTAATAAAATATGATACGTTTCAATTATTTGCGTATATAAAACTTTCGTGCTACAGGAGGTTGAACGTTCGAATCTCGAAAAAAGGATGATATAAAGGTAGGTCTACGAAAAAAGTCCCCATTTTTTTTAAAGATGATATAGGAGAATTTTGTTTGTTGCATGTGATTCGCAAGATATATACGCACAAAATATATGGTGTGGCGATTTTGAGAAATGCATGGTTTGTCCACAGTATGCGGTCAAACTTTACCAATATTTTCGAAAAATCAACATTTTCAAAGCATGACTTTTACGGTTATTTGCAGCTCCTGACTTTATTTTTTATTCAATCTTCATCATTATTTCACTGTTTATGCATTTTTATAAAACAAATAAATTCATAGAAACGAAAATCAAGCATAATATGCAAAGGTCAAGGTCATATACAAGTTATTGTTATTTTTATCGGCATAAAATAGCTCCAAATCTAAAAATATTTTATAGAAAGTATATGAACAAAAGTTTTAGTCTGTGAAGAGATCTTTCCATTGGTGTTTAGTTTTTGAAGATCGGTCCAAAGTTAGATCCTCTTATCAAACAATTGTATATCCATATGTTTCCTCTTTTTTGCTGCTCCTGACTTTATTTTTTGTTCAATCTTCATCATTATTTCACTGTTTATGTATTTTTATAAAACAAATAAAATCATAGAAAAAAGCAAGCATAATATGTCAAGGTCATATACCAATTATTGTCATTTTTATTTCACAAAAAAGCCCCAAATCTAAAACGATCTTATATGATACGTTTCAATTTCTGTTGCTTAAAAAAGTGATTGAATTGCGAAAACCGATGATATCGCAATTCTGATTGCGATTCTAGTTAGGTTTTCGCACCTCGCAGTGCGAAAACCTATTGTTCTTCTTCTGTTTTATTTTTTTAGGTTTTCGCACCTCGCAGTGCGAAAACCTATTGTTCTTCTTCTGTTTTATTTTTTAGGATTTCGCATCGCTGTGCGAAAACCTATTGTTCTCGTTCTGTTTCTTTTTTTTTTTTTTTTTTTTTTTTTTTTTTTTTTTTTTTTTCTTCCCCTTTTTGTGAACGGCATAGCTCCGAGTTGAGAAAAGACACATCTATGAAACTTTTATCAGTAATAACCACGTACTTGAAGATGATCCTAACGTCGAGATAATTTTCATTTTTGTTTTGATTTTCCCGCCAGGGGGCGTTTTATATGAAAATGTTTAATAAGCAATATCTCCATTAATTGAGGTCCGATTCAAATGCGGTTTTTGCACAATGTTCCTTGTAAATAGCCCAATAAAATATGATAGGTTTCAAAAATTTGCGTATATAAAACTTTCGTGCTACAGGAGGTTGAAAGTTCGAATCTCGCAAAAACTGTGAAATAAGGGTAGGTCTACCAAAAACCTACCCATTTTATTCAGAGATGAGATAGGAGAATTTTGTTTGTTGCATATGATCTGCAAGACATATACGCACAAAATATATGGGGTGGCGAATTCGGGAAATGCATGGTTTGTCCACAGTATGCGGTCAAACTTAACCAATATTTTCGAAAAATCAACATTTTAAAAGCATGACTTTTAAGGTTATTTGCAGCTCCTGACTTTATTTTTTGTTCAATCTTCATCATTATTTCACTGTTTATGCATTTTTATAAAACAAATAAATTCATAGAAAAAAACAACAACATAATATGCAAAGGTCAAGGTCATATACCAATTATTATTATTTATATCGGCATAAAATAGTTCCAAATCTAAAAATATTTTATAGAAAGTATATGAACAAAAGTTTTAGTTTCGAGGAGATCTTTCCATTAATGTTTAGTTTTTGAAGATCGGACTTCATTTGATCAATTAACAAAAATATTCGAATAAAGTTAATATCAATCAATTATGTCTGCAGTTGAAACCAGTACTCTTACTAGTCAAGTTAAAGCGAAAACCAAGATGCCGCTTTGCGGTTCTAGTTTTTATTATTATTTTTCTAACCTTTTTTTGTGAACGGCATATCACCATGATAGAAAAAAGTCACATTTCTGATTTTTTTACCACTTTTGTCCTAAGATTTGAATTTGATCCTCACGTTGAGAAATTTTTCATTTTTGTCTTAGTTTTGCCGCTAGGTGGCGTTTTGTAAAAATGACTAAGGGCTAATAACTCTGTTATTTGAGGTCCGATTCAAACGCGGTTTTTTGTATTGTGTTCCTTGTCAGAAACTTAATAAAATATGATACGTTTCAATTATTTGCGTATATAAAACTTTCGTGCTACAGGAGGTTGAAAGTTCAAATCTCGAAAAAAACGATGAAATAAAGGTAGGTCTACGAAAAACGTGCCCATTTTTTTCAGAGATGAGATAGGAGAATTCTGTTTGTTGCATATGATTCGCAAGACACATACGCACAAAATATATGGTGTGGCGATTTTGAGAAATGCATGGTTTGTCAACAGTATGCGGTCAAACTTTACCAATATTTTCGAAAAATCAACATTTTAAAAGCATGACTTTTACGGTTATTTGCAGTTCCTGACTTTTTTTTTTATTCAATCTTCATCATTTTTTCACTGTTAATGCATTTTCATAAAACAAATAAAATAATAGAAAAAAAATCACATATAATATGCAAAGGTCAAGGTCATATACCAATTATTATTATTTATATCGGCATAAAATAGCTCCAAATCTAAAAATATTTTATAGAAAGTATATGAACAAAAGTTTTAGTCTGCGAAGAGATCTTTCCATTGGTGTTTATTTTTTGAAGATCGGACTTCATTTGATCAAATGACCACAGTCCAAAATTTGATCCTTTTATCAAACAATTGTATATCCGTATGTTTCCTCTTTTTTGCTGCTCCTGACTTTATTTTTTGTTCAATCTTCATCATTATTTCACTGTTTATGTATTTTTATAAAACAAATAAAATCATAGAAAAAAGCAAGCATAATATGTCAAGGTCATATACCAATTATTGTCATTTTTATTTGCACAAAAAAGCCCCAAATCTAAAACGATCTAATATGATACGTTTCAATTTCTGTTGCTTAAAAAAGTGATTGAATTGCGAAAACCGATGATATCGCAATTCTGATTGCGATTCTAGTTTTATTATTATTTTTCTAACCTTTTTTTGTGAACGGCATATCACCATGATAGAAAAAAGTCACATTTCTGATTTTTTTACCAGTTTTGTCCTATAATCTGAATTTGATCCTAACGTTGAGAAAATTTTCATTTTTGTCTTAGTTTTGCCGCTAGGTGGCGTTTTGTAAAAATGACTAAGGGCTAATAACTCTGTTATTTGAGGTCCGATTCAAATGTGGTTTTTTGCATTGTGTTCCTTGTCAGAAACTTAATAAAATAGGATACGTTTCAATTATTTGCGTATATAAAACTTTCGTGCTACAGGAGGTTGAAAGTTCGAATCTCGCAAAAACGATGAAATAAAGGTAGGTCTACGAAAAAAGTCCCCATTTTTTTCAGGAATGAGATAGGAGAATTTTGTTTGTTGCATGTGATTCGCAAGACATATACGCACAAAATATATGGTGTGGCGATTTTGAGAAATGCATGGTTTGTCCACAGTATGCGGTCAAACTTTACCAATATTTTCGAAAAATCAACATTTTCAAAGCATATTTTGGTTTTTCCCGACTTTTTTTTTTTAATTTATTATTTCACTGTTTATGCATTTTTATAAAAAAAAAATATTATTATTTTTATCGGCATAAAATAGCTCCAAATCTAAAAATATTTTATAGAAAGTATATGAACAAAAGTTTTAGTCTGTGAAGAGATCTTACCATTAATATTTAGTTTTTGAGGATTGGACTTCATTTGATCAAATGACCACAGTCCAAAGTTTGATCCTCTTATCAAACAATTGTATATCCATATGTTTCCTCTTTTTCGCTGCTCCTGACTTTATTTTTTCTTCAATCTTCATCATTATTTTACTGTTTATGCATTTTCCTAAAACAAATATAATCATAGAAAAAAATCAAGCATAATATGCAAAGGTCAAGGTCATATACCAATTATTATTATTTTTATCGGCATAAAATAGCTCCAAATCTAAAAATATTTTATAGAGAGTATATGAACAAAAGTTTTAGTCGTTGAAGAGATCTTTCCATTAATGTTTAATTTTTGAAGATCGGACTTCAATTTATCAAATGACCACAGTCCAAAGTTTGATGCTCTTATCAAACAATTGTATATCCATATGTTTCCTCTTTTTTGCTGCTCCTGACTTTATTTTTTGTTCAATCTTCATCATTATTTCACTGTTTATGTATTTTTATAAAACAAATAAAATCATAGAAAAAAGCAAGCATAATATGTCAAGGTCATATACCAATTATTGTCATTTTTATTTGCACAAAAAAGCCCCAAATCTAAAACGATCTAATATGATACGTTTCAATTTCTGTTGCTTAAAAAAGTGATTGAATTGCGAAAACCGATGATATCGCAATTCTGATTGCGATTCTAGTTTTATTATTATTTTTCTAACCCTTTTTTTGTGAACGGCATATCACCATGATAGAAAAAAGCCACAATTATGAAATTTTTACCAGTTCCTTATATTTATCTGAACTTGATCCTAACGTTGAGAAAATTTTCATTTTTGTCTTATTTTTGCCGCTAGGGGGCGCTTTGAAAAAAATCAACAAATGCTAATAACTCTGTTATTTGAGGTCCGATTCAGATGTGGTTTTTTTGCATTGTGTTCCTTGTCAAAAGCCTAATCAAATATGATAGGTTTCAAAAATCTGCGTATATAAAAACGTTTTGACTACGGAAGGTTGAAAGTTCGAACTTCGCAAAAAACAGTGAAAATGAGGGTAGGTATACAAAAAAAGTGCCCATTTTTATTGGAATTGAGATAAAAGAATTTTGTTTGTTGCATATGATTTGCAAGACATATACGCACAAAATATTTGGGGTGGCGAATTCGGGAAATGCATGGTTTGTCCACAGTACGCGGTCAAACTTAACCAAATTTTCGAACAATCAACATTTTCAAAGCATGACTGTTAAGATTTTTTGCAGCTCCTGACTTTATTTTTAGTTCAATTTCTATGAAATTTTCACATTTAATGTAAAACTATGTTCTTAAGTGTCACATGATATAAAAAGTAAAAAATTATTGTAAAGGTCAAGGTCATATTAGGATAATTGTATATCAATTCGGCTTGAAATAGCTCAAAATCAAAAACCAATTCATAAACAATATATGAACAAAAGATTTAGTTTTAGAAAAGTTCTTTCTAATGATGTTTAGATTTTGAAGATCGGGCTTGATTTGGTCATTTTACGGCAGTCCAAAGTTTGATCCTTTTTTGGAATAATTAAATCAGTTTTTATGCTTCAAAATGTGATGTATAAGAAATAGAATGTTCGACTAGTGCGATTTGTATATTTAATTGAACTATTTGCCACATTGCTAGGTACCTAATGGTAAAATTTTAATCAATTTTGTTTCTCATTTTGCTGCTAGGGGGCGCATAGCATGAAAGCACTTTTCTACTTATAATTCAAAATGTTGAAGTCTGATCCATATGCGGTTTGTTGCATTGTGTTCCTTGTTGATAGCCTAATAAAGTATGATAGTTTCTAGGTATGAGTGGATGAGTGGCTAAAACTTTTTTAGCTACTAACGGAAGTTTGAAAGTTCGAACCTCGCAAAAAACTGTGCAGATAAGGGTAGGTCTACGAAAAACCTATCCATTTTTGTTAGAGATCAGATAGAAGAATTCTGTTTGCTGCAAACGATTTGCAAGACATAAACGCACTAAATATATGGGGTGGCGAATTTAAGAAATGCATGGTTTGTCCTCTAGAAATCGTCAAACTTCACTAAAGTTTAGGAAAAATCAAAATTTCTAAAACATGTTTTTGTCGCTCCTGACTTTATTTTTTGTTCATTCTTCATGATATTTTCACAAGTTATGTATTGTTATGTCTGAAAGGACCTCACAATTAAAAAGGTAAAAGAAATTGCAAAGTTCAAGGGCATATTACGATTATTGTGTTTTTATTTTGCTCCAAATAGCTCCAAAACAAAAAATATTTCATTGAAAGTATATTAACAAAAGTTTTATTTCTTAAAGAGCCCTTTCCAGTGATGTTAAGTTTTTGAAGATCGGACTTGATTTGGTCATTTTACGGCAGTCCAAGTTTTGATCCTCTTTAGAACAATTGTAAATCAGTTTTTATGCTTCAAATTGTGATATATAAGGAATAGAATGTTTGACTAGTATACTTGATTGAACCATTTGCTGCATTGCTAGGTACCTAATGGTAAAATTTTAATCAATTTTGTTTCTCATTTTGCCGCTAGGGGCGCTTAGCTTGAAAGCACTCTTCTACTTATAACTCAAAAAGTTAAAGCCTGATCCAAATGCGGTTTATTGCATTATGTTTCTTGTTGATAGCCTAATAAAATATTATAGTTTCTAGGTATGAGTGGCTGAAACTTTTTGAGCTAGCAACGGAAGGTTGAAAGTTCGAACCTCGCAAAAAACTGTGCAGATGAGGGTATGTGTACGAAAAACCTATCCGTTTTGTTAGACATCAGATAGAAGAATTCTGTTTGCTGCAAATGATTTGCAAGACATATACGCACAAAATATATGGGGTAGCGAATTTAATAAATGCATGGTTTGTCCTCTAGAAACGGTCAAACTTCACTAAATTTTAGGAAAAATTAAAATTTCGAAAAGATGTTTTTTGTCGCTCCTGACTTTATTTTTAGTTCATTCTTCATGATATTTTCACAAGTTATGTATTGTTATGTTTGAAAGGGCCTCACAATTAAAAAGTTAAAATGAAATTTCAAAGGTCAAGGTCATATTACGATAATTGTGTTTTTATTCGGCTCCAAATAGCTCCAAAACAAAAAATATTTTATTGAAAGTATATGAAGAAAAGTTTTAGTTCTTGAATAGCCCTTTCCAGTGATGTTTAGTTTTTGAAGATCGGACTTGATTTGGTCATTTTACGGCAGTCCAAAGTTTGATCCTATTTAGAACAATTGTAAATCAGTTTTTATGCTTCAAATTGTGATATATAAGGAATAGAATGTTCGACTAGTGCGACTTGTATGCTTCATTGAACCATTTCTTTTGGTACCTAATAGTAAAATTTTACTCAATTTTGTTTCTCATTTTGCTGCTAGGGGGCGCTTGGCTTGAAATCACCCTTTATTACTAAAATAATTAAAGTCTGATTTTTATGCAATTTTTTGCATTCTGTTCCTTGGTGACATCAATTTGAAACAACACTAAAATATTTATGCGATATTTCATGAAAATGATAGTAATTCAATGCAACATTAGTTCGTTATAATGTTAAGTGGCATATCGCATTGTCGTGTGTCATTTTATACTGTTGTGTGTCGTTTGCAATTGTTGTTTATCGAGTACAATTGTCGTATGTCACCCTCATAAAGCAACACACACATATAATGTTTCAGTAACCGAAGTCTGTAAAAAAGTTTTCAAGTTAGCGACTACATTACAGACAGGTAATACTTAAAAGTATTCTTCTTGGTAAAAAGTCTGCTTAAACATTGCGACAAAAATGTTTGAAAGATCATTGTATTCAACAGTATTCAAAAAGCCATTGAACGAAGAAATATGTTTTTCGAAACATGTGACTCGTGAACTGAATGGAATTGCTTTTGCGAAAACCGATGATATCGCAATAGCGATTCTAGTTTTTATTATTTTTCCAATTCCACCCATTATTGTGTCCAGCCTAGCGGCCAGATGAGAAAAGCTACAGCTATGAAATTTTGGGCATGGAGTCATCTTTATCTGAACATGTTCCTAATTGGTCAAACTTTTCACATTTATTTCTGATTTAGCCACTAGGGGGCGCAATGCATGTAATCACTGTTTTGCTAATAACTCAAAAATTTGAAACCTGATTTAGATGCGGTTTTTTACATAATGTTCCTTGTTGACAGCCCAATCAAATATGATGGATATCTTATCATCGAGTACTGGAAAAAAATTGTTCTAGGAGAGGTTGAATGTTCGAACCTTGGAAAAAAGTGGAAAAATGAGGGTAAGTCTACGAAAAACCTACCCACTTTTGTTAGAGATCAGATAGAATAATTCTATTTGCTGCATACGATTTGCAAGACATATACGCACAAAATATATGGGGTGGCGAATTAAGGAAATGCGTGGTTTGTCCTCTAGAAACGGTCAAACTTCACTAAATATTAGGAAAAATTAAAATTTCAAAAACATGTTTTTGTCGCTCCTGGCTTTATTTTCTGTTCATTCTTCATGATATTTTCACATGATATGAATTGTTATGTTTGAAAGGGCCTCACAATTCAAAAAATAAAAAAGAATTGAAAAGGTCAAGGTCATATTACGATAATTGTGTTTTTATTCGGCCACAAATAGCTCCAAAACTAAAAATATTTCATTGAGAGTATATGAACAAAAGTTTTAGTTCTTAAAGAGCTCTTTCCAGTGATGTTTAGTTTTTGAAGATCGGACTTGTTTTGGTCATTATACAACAGTCCAAAGTTTGATCCTTTTTTGGAATAATTGTAAATCAGGTTTTATGCTTCAAATTCTGATACATAAGAATAAAAAGTTTGACTTGTGCGACTAACGTAAGTATACTTGATTGAACTATTTGTTGCTTTGCTAGGTACCTAACAGTAAAATTTTAATCAATTTTCTTTCTCATTTTGCCGCTAGGGGGCGCTTTTCTTGAAATCATTCTTTTGCTTATAACTCAAAAAGTTGAAGTCCGATTCAAATGCGGTTTTTTGCATTCTGTTCCCTGTTGATAGCCTAATAACATATGATAGGATTCGAGGGTCCGTGTGGCTTAAAGCTTTTGAGCTACGGAAGGTTTATTGTTCGAACCTTGCAAAAAAACAAAAACAAAAAAAAAACTGTGCAAATGAGGGTAGGTCTACAAAAAACCTAAGTTTTTAAAATTCCCCGGAATTTAAAAAAAAAAAGGGGGGAATTAAGGAAAGGTTTTTTTTCAAAAACATGTTTTTGTCGCTCCTGACTTTATTTTCTGTTCATTCTTCATGAAATTTTCACATGATATGTATTGTTATGTTTGAAAGGGCCTCACAATTCAAAAAATAAAAAAGAATTGAAAAGGTCAAGGTCATATTACGATTATTGTGTTTTTATTCGGCCACAAATAGCTCCAAAACTAAAAATATTTCATTGAGAGTATATGAACAAAAGTTTTAGTTCTTAAAGAGCTCTTTCCAGTAATGTTTAGTTTTTGAAGATCGGACTTGATTTGGTCATTATACGGCAGTCCAAAGTTTGATCCTTTTTTGGAATAATTGTAAATCAGGTTTTATGCTTCAAATTCTGATACATAAGAATAAAAAGTTTGACTTGTGCGACTAGTATACTTGATTGAACTATTTGCTGCTTTGCTAGGTACCTAACAGTAAAATTTTAATCAATTTTGTTTCTCATTTTGCCGCTAGGGGGCGCTTTTCTTGAAATCATTCTTTTGCTTATAACTCAAAAAGTTGAAGTCCGATTCGAATGCGGTTTTTTGCATTCTGTTCCCTGTTGATAGCCTAATAACATATGATAGGATTCGAGGGTCCGTGTGGCTGAAAGCTTTTGAGCTACGGAAGGTTTATTGTTCGAACCTTGCAAAAAAAAACAAAAAAACTGTGCAAATGAGGGTAGGTCTACAAAAAACCTATCCGTTTTTGTTGGAGATCAGATAGATGAATTCCGCCTCCGGCATAACATTTGAAAGACGTATACACACAAAATATATGGGATTGCGAATTAAGGAAATGCGTGGTTTGTCCTCTAGAAACGGTCAAACTTCACTAAATTTTAGGAAAAATTAAAATTTCAAAAACATGTTTTTGTCGCTCCTGACTTTATTTTCTGTTCATTCTTCATGAAATTTTCACATGATATGTATTGTTATGTTTGAAAGGGCCTCACAATTCAAAAAATAAAAAAGAATTGAAAAGGTCAAGGTCATATTACGATTATTGTGTTTTTATTCGGCCACAAATAGCTCCAAAACTAAAAATATTTCATTGAGAGTATATGAACAAAAGTTTTAGTTCTTAAAGAGCTCTTTCCAGTAATGTTTAGGTTTTGAAGATCGGACTCGATTTGGTTATTATACGGCAGTCCAAAGTTTGATCCTTTTTTGGAATAATTGTAAATCAGGTTTTATGCTTCAAATTCTGATACATAAGAATAAAAAGTTTGACTAGTGCGACTTATATACTTGTTTGAACTATTTGCTGTTTTTGCAATTTTGTTTCTAATTTTGCCGCTAGAGGGCGTTTTGATTAAAATCACTCTTTTGCTTATAACTCAAAATGTTAAAGTCTGATTGAAATGCGGTTTTCAGCATTTTGTTCCTTGTTGACTGCACCACAGAAACTGATGGATTTCAAGGGACAGGGTATGGGAAAATATTTGCGCTAGAAGAGTTTGAATGTTTTAACGTTGCAAAAAAAAAAAAAAAAATGTGCAAATGAGAGTAGGTCTTCAAAAACCTTTTCGTTCTGTTTCATATTGAAAATTGTGGCTGAGTTGAAATAAAGTGTTCAAGTTGATTAGGTTAAAAGCGAAAACCGAGATACCGCTTGCGGTTCTAGTTTTTTTTATTATTTTTCTAACCCTTTTTTGTTAACGGCAAATCTCCGTGATCTGAAAAGCCACATTTATGAAATTTTAATCAGTTTTTACCAAGTATTTGAAGATGATCCTAACGTTGAGAAAATGTTCATTTATGTCTTACTTTTCCCGCTAGGGGGCGTTTTGTAAGAAATTTATTAATGGCCAATAACTCAGTTATTTGCAGTCGGATTCAAATGCGGTTTATTGCATTCTGTTCCTTGTTGATAGCCTCAAAAAATATTATAGATTTTGAGGGTGCGTGTCCCTGAAAGTATTGAGCTTTAGAAGGTTGAAAGTTCGAACCTCGCAAAAAACTGCGCAAATGAGGGTAGGTCTACGAAAAACCTATCCATTTTTGTTAGAGATCAGATAGAAGAGTTCTGTTTGCTGCAAATGATTTGCAAGATATATACGCACAAAATATATAGGGTGGCGAATTTAATAAATGCATGGTTTATCCTCTAGAAACGGTCAAACTTCACTAAATTTTAGGAAAAATTAAATTTTCAAAAACATGTTTTTTGTCGCTCCTGACTTTATATTTCGTTCATTCTTCATGATATTTTTACAATTTATGTATTGTTATGTTTGAAAGGGCCTCACAATTAAAAAGTTTAAAAATGAATGAAAAGGTCAAGGTCATATTACGATTATTGTGTTTTTATTCGGCCCGAAATACCTCCAAAACTAAAAATATTTCATGAAAAGTTTATAGACAAACTATTTTGTTCCTGAAGAGCTCTTTCCATTGATGTTTAGTTTTTGAAGATCGGTCTAGATTGGTCATTTTACGGCAGTCCAAAGTTTGGTCCTTTTATGGAATAATTGTTAAACCGTTTTTTATGCTTCAAATTGTGATATATCAGAAATAGAATGTTCGACGTGTGCGACTTGTATACTTTATTGAACTATTTGCTGCATTGCTAGGTACCTAATGGTAAAATTTTAATCAATTTTCTTTCTCATTTTGCCGCTAGGGGGCGCTTTGCTTGAAATCACTCTTTTGCTCATAACTCAAAAGTTGAATCCTGATTCAAATGTGGTTTGTTGCATTATGTTCTTTGTTGATAGCCTAATAAAATAGGATAGTGTGAAGGTATGAGTGACTGAAATTTTTTGTGTTAGTAATGGAAGGTTGAGAGTTCGAACCTCGCAAAAAATGTGCAAATAAGAGTAAGGTCTATGAAAAACCTACCCATTTTTGTTAGAGATCAGATAGAAGAGTTTTGTTTGCTGCAAATGATTTGCAAGACATATACGCACAAAATATATGGGGTGACGAATTTAAGAAATGCATGGTTTATCCTCTAGAAACGGTCAAACTTCATTAAATTTTAGGAAAAATTAAATTTTCAAAAACATGTTTTTGTCGCTCCTGACTTTATTTTTAGTTCATTCTTCATGCTATTTTCACAAGTTATGTATTGTTATGTTTAAAAGGGCCTCACAATTAAAAAGTTTAATAATGAATGAAAAGGTCAAGGTCATATTACGATAATTGTGTTTATATTCGGCCCCAAATAGCTCCAAAACTAAAAATATTTCATTGAGAGTATATGAACAAAAGTTTTAGTTCTTCAAGAGCACTTTCCATTGATGTTTAGTTTTTGAAGATCGGACTTGATTTGGTCATTTTACGGCAGTCCAAACTTTGACCCTTTTTTGGAATAATTATAAATCAGTTTTTATGCTTCAAATTGTGATATATAAGAAATAGAATGTTCGACTAGTGCGACTTGTATACTTGATTGAACTATTTGCTGCATTACTAGGTACCTAATGGTAAAATTTTAATCAATTTTGTTTCTCATTTTGCCGGTAGGGGGCGCTTAGCTTGAAAGCACTCTTCTACTTATAACTAAAAAACTTAAAGTCTGATCCAAATGCGGTTTATTGCATTATGTTCCTTGTTGATAGCCTAATAAAATATGATAGTTACTAGGTATGAGTGGCTGAAACTTTTTGAGCTACTAGCGGAAGGTTGAAAGTTCGAACCTCACAAAAAACTGTGCAGATGAGGGTAGGTCTACCAAAAACCTATCCATTTTTGTTAGAGATCAAATAGAAGAATTCGATTAGCTGCAAATGATTTGCAAGACATATACGCACAAAACATATGGGTGGCGAATTTACGAAATGCATGGTTTGTCCTCTAGAAACGGTCAAACTTCACTAAAATTAAGGAAGATTAAAATTTCAAAAACATGTTTTTTTGTCGCTCCTGACTTTATTTTTAGTTCATTCTTCATGATATTTTCACAAGTTATGTATTGTTATGTTTGAAAGGACCTCACAATTAAAAAGTTAAAATGAAATTGCAAAGGTCAAGGTCATATTACGATTATTGTGTTTTTATTCGGCTCCAAATAGCTCCAAAACAAAAAATATTTCATTGAAAGTATATGAACAAAAGTTTTAGTTCTTGAAGAGCCCTTTCCAGTGATGTTTAGTTTTTGAAGAACGAACTTGATTTAGAACAATTGTAAATCAGGTTTTATACTTCAAATTGCGATATATAAGGAATAGAATGTTTGACTTGTATCCTTGATTGAAGCATTTGCTGCATTGCTAGGTACTTAATAGAAAATATTTACTAAATTTTGTTTATCGTTTTGCCGCTAGGGGGCGCTTGGCTTGAAATCACTCTTTATAATTAAAATAATTGAAGTCTGATTTTATGCATTTTTTTGCATTCTGTTCCTTGGTGACATCAATTTGAAACAACACTAAAAAATCAAAGCGATATTCCATGAAAATGATAGTAATTCAATGCAACATAAGTTTGTAATAGTGTTGAGTGGCATAATACATTGTCGCGTGTTATTTTAAACTGTTGTTTGTCGTTTGCAATTCTTGTTTATCGAGTACAATTGTCGTATGTCGCCATCATAAAGCAACACACACATATAATGTTGCAATACCCGAAGTCCGTAAAAAAGGTTTTCAAGTTTGCGACTACATTACAGACAGGTAATACTTAAAAGTATTCTTCTTGGTAAAAAGTCTGCTTAAACATTGCGACAAAAATGTTTGAAAGATCACTGCTAACAGTATCAACAAGCCATTGAACGAAGAAATGTTCTTCGAATCATGCAACTCGTGAACCGAATGGAATTGCTTTCGTGAAAACCATTGATATCACGACTACATAGCTGACAGGTAATACTCAAAAATATTCTTTTGGGTAAAAAGTATGTTTAAACATTGCGACAAAAAGATCGCTGTTAACAGTATTCAACAAGCCATTGAACGAAGAAATATGTTTTTCGAATCATGCGACTCGTTAACTGAGGTAAATGGCTTTTGCGAAAACCGATGATATCGCGATAGACTGTTGTTTCCGCGGTGCTGATGCGTTAGCGACTCTAGTTCCACCTTTTTTTTGTACACGCCTTAGCGGCAAAATGAAGAAAGCTACATTTATGGAATTTAAGACATGGAGTCAAATGCATCTGAACCTATGCCTCATGGTAAAAGATTTTCAATTCTGTTTCTGATCATGCTGCTAGCTGGCGCTATTCATGGAACACATTTTTGCCTATAATTAAAACATTGAAGTCTGATTCAAATGCAGTGCTTACATGCTGTTCCTTGTTGACAGCCCCATAAAAATGATAGGTATTGAGTTTCGAGTGTTGCGCTAGGGAGGTACAATGTTCGAACTTTGCAAAATTAAAAAAAAAAAGTGGACAAATGAGGGTAGGTCAACGAAAAAGGTGCCCATTTTTGTATTAGAAAATATAGAAGAATTCTGTTTGCTGCAAATTCTTTGCAAGACAAAAAAGCATTGAATATATGGACTGTCGATTTCTGGAAATGCACCGTTTGTTTCCTAGAAGCGATCAAACTTCACTAAAAACTGTTTAAAATTAAATTTCAAAAATATAAATTCTTTTGACATTTAAAATCTTCCGACTTTATTCATTTGTCCGATTTTCACGGAAACTTTCACAGAGTATGTAGTTTTGTATTTCAAAA
>CM037778.1:85970476-86007302 GCA_021229015.1 Solen grandis
CTTTTGCTTTTTTTTTTTTCTCTTTTTTTTTTCAATGCTATTGTTACTTCTCTATCATTCCTTTCACTTTTTTATATGAAATTGTACCTCTTTTTTATAAAGCTAAATAAACTGTGTCCTACATTTGTAAAACAACCAATAAAGGTTAACATCATCCCGGCCGTGGGGCCAATACACTGAGAACTATACACACCCCCAGTTCACCAGTACAGGTAGACCAGCATTAGATGCAGGGAAAGTCACTTGACGCGAGTTGTTTACATCATCCCAGCTACGCTGTGGTCAAATGGCAATAATACACTGAGAAATATACACACCCCAGTACAAGTAAGATAAGCGTTGGACTGAAATATTTTAAAAATTGGGCCACATTTAAAAATATGTTTGTTTCCCCTCTCCCGACCCTAAATTTCAAGGTAGGGTAGGTAGGTAGGTCAAAAGTTTTTTTTTTTTAGTTTTAAAAGGTCATAAACAAGTCTTAATACTTTCCAGTTTGCTTTTGATATGTTTGATTAAGATTTCATCATTATTTATAAGACAATACAACTAATATTTTACTTTCCTCTTCTGTGCATTTCCCTTATCTATGTGGCTATCTTCAAAATTAATAAATTCAGCAAATTTTTATTCAAATTACATAGAAGCAGAATTTTTATGTTCCTATTTATTTTTGTTATCCCTGCTCCAAAAATCAAAATGAATACACGAGAAAGCTATTAAATGGAATTCCATATTTTTGGACAAAGTGTTTTATGACATATGGAAGTATGTTAAAGACAAGAGGGCCAAGATGGCCCTGTGTCGCTCACCTGATTAAGATGGCTGTGTTAGGCAAAATGACAAAAAATCTGGCATCTAAAGTTTTTTTTCTAACATTTGACTAAGTGGCCTACATTTGATCCTACCTGAATTTACCTGGTGACCTAGATTTTGACCCCACATGACCATTTTCAAACCCATCCAAGATATCATATAGACAAATATCCTGACCAAGTTTCAGGAAGATTGGGCAAAAATGGGGCCTCTAGAGTGTTCACAAGGTTTTTCTAAGATTTGACCTGGTGACCTAGATTTTGACCCCACATAACCCATTTTCGAACTCATTTGAGATATATCTGTAGACAAACATCCTGACCAAGTTTATGAAGATTGGGCCAAAAACTATGGCCCTCTAGAGTGTTCACAAGGTTTTTTATGGTTAAAACATTGTTAAAATTTTTGAAATAATTTTATGAATGAAATCTAAGGAAAAATTGAATCGGTTTTTTTTAATTTTAAAAAAGGGGGCTAATCTGACCTAATTTCCGATATCAACCATAATCGAATTTGGGCCGAGATTTTAGGTTATAAACATTGTTTTAAATTTTGAAGAAAGTCTAAAATAAAATTGAGTGAAACAAAAAATTTGGGGCATACGACGGAGGACGGCCGGACTTCATCGCCCAAAAAAGCATCCTCACACGGTCGGTGATAAAAAAGGTTTTAAACGGGAATTTTGGAGTTTTGCTTGTAAAAAAAGAGCAGGGTTTCTCAAATAGTTCTTTTTACCCGGGGAATATTCTTGGGTGGGGATTAGGGGGCGTATATTAGGGGGTATTCAAAATAAAAAATATTGGTTTCATAATTCTCCTCAAAAATTTTTTTACTAAATAAACAATACTATTGTATCTGTCAAAATTTAAAACCTTAGGTAGATATTTCCAAATGGAAAATTTTTCATTTTTCAAAAAGTTTTTAAAAAACCAAAATTCCAGGGAAAAATAAATATTTTTACCCGACTAATTGAAACATATTAAAAAAATAAAATTTTCAAAATAATTAAAAACATTTAAATTTGCAAACATAAGAACGTCACAAAAAATTTGATATATTTTATCTAAAAAATTAAGAGGGAAATTTTTAAATCATTTGGGGAATACCCTACCAAAAATTTAGAAAAATTTCTTTTTACATTGTCGATTTTTATAAAAAATTGTTTAAAATGACAAACAAATTATTTTTCAAAAATTTGGATTACGAAAGATAAATTTTCATGTGTGTGCTTCTTCTTCATTTGTAATTATTTTTGAAAGCTAAAAACCATGGTAATCAACCCCCATTCTATTGGAAAAAAAGGGAAAAAGGAAAAAAGGGTTTCCCTTAAAAAATAAAGGGAAATAAAAAAAATGAAAACAAAAACAAAAAAAAAAAAAAAATAAAAACCTGTGAAGTTTGCAACTGTTTTGTCTTTTTAATTTGGGGGGTTTTTTAGTTTGCTTGTTCATCATGATATAAATTCCGAATTTCTTCGATTTTCGGCACTCATGTTTTTTGGAAACCAACTTCTGCCCTTATTTTTTGTGAAATAATTTTTTTAATAAATTTGTAAAAATTCAAATTTGATTCTTTTCATACATAAGTACATCCTAAAATTTTGGAACACACGAACAAAAAGTATCTTTTATGAAAATCAAACTCCCCCCGCAAACACTACAAAACTTCTTTCAAGTGTACCCTCTTTAAACCGACAAACGATTTGAATAATTTTTCGTAACATTCCCGCTTTTGGGACCCGAAAACACAATAAACTTTTCCACCCCAACGTTTTCTTTTTTCCGCCTTGCAACATTCCCCGGATTTCCATTCAGACAACTTTCAAAAAATTATAACGGGTTTCCTTTTAAATTTTAGCACCCCCGTAATGATTTTGTTGAGCACAACCCGGTACCAGCATAGAGAAAAGGCTAAATTTCAAAACTTCGGTTACACTAAAAATCCAATATCGGTATAATGGAAACGGCTTGATTTTGGAATAAAGAATGCAGAGATCGACCTGCGTTTGTTTTCGGAGAAAATACAAAGATATACGTCTTCAGCTTTTAAAACCACAGATCGGCATTAGATGAAAAAAAAAAAAAAAAATCAGAAAATCGGATTAAAAACTTTTGGGTCGCGGGATATTTTTGGGTGGGTCGGGCGAGGGGAACAAACATACTTTTAAATGTGGCCCTGGGCTTTCGCTCGAAAGGGAATCTAACATAACTCGACCATTTTTTACCGATCTTCAAAAACTGCATATTTAGAAAGGTAAATAAACATTCTTAAATCGATAATAAAATTATAATGATATGTGATTAACCGCTGAGTAAATGCAGAAAAACCATGTGTGTACTTTTAATTGAGTTTTTCATAATTATTTTTTTCATTTGATGTCTGACTTTTAAAATTTTGGTACCGTTAGAAAGGTCTCTTAAAGCATAACATTTTATACCCGTTATGTCTCGATAGAATATTTACCGTTTTTGAGCTATATGAGGTCAAAGAAAAAATCGATATTGTGATATGACCTTGACCTTTACTACCTTTTATTATTTAAGTATAAGCTGATTAAGAACATCATACTGCACATTCAGTGAAAATTTCATGAAATCGAACAAGAAATAAATACAGGAGAACGAAAAAAAACATGAAAAAATGACGAAAAATGAAATATTTTAAAAACTTGAAATTTTATTTTTTCCGTATTCAGTGATCTTTGAACGCCTCTAGCGGATAAACGGTGCATTTCCTGAAATTGCCACCACTATATATTTTGTGCGGCTAGGTCTTGCAAATCTGTTTAAACAAACAAAATTCTTCTATCTTATCAAGTCGGCCAATAATTCTGTTTAAAGGGGACTACCATATTTTCTCTTAAAAAAGCGTTTTTTTCCAGATTCGAACTTTGGTCCCCTCCTGAACAGAAATGATATCTTTTTGAACTTCTAGACCTATATATTTTGTTGGTGGTTGCCAATAAGGAACAGAATAAAAAAAACCGTATTAAATCCGACTTTGGATTTTGGAGATTTTTCAAACAATCAATTACATAATAAACGCCACCTAGCGGCACAATGGGAGACAAATCGAAAAATGGCTCCTAAGGATCTAGTCAGGTCAATGTGAATAAGTGTTAAAAATTTCATGGTCGTAGCTTAATCCTACGTTATGTAGGCTCGGGACAATTTTGAAAAGAAAGAAAATAAAAAACTAGAATCGCAAGCGCGATATCATCGGTTTTCGCAAAAGCATTCCATTCAGTTCACGAGTCGCATGTTTCAAAAAACATATTTTTCGTTCATTGTCTTGTTGAATACTGTTAACAGTGATCTTTCAAACACTTTGTCGCATGTTTAAGAGACTTTTTACCAAAAGATATTTTTGAGTATACCTGTCAGTATGTATGTCGCGATATCATAGGTTTTCATGAAAGCATTCCATTCAGTTCACGAAGTCGCATGATTCGAAAAAACATTTCTTAGTTCAATTGCTTGTTGATACTGTTAACAGTGATCTTGAAACATTTTTGTCGCAATGTTTAGCAGACTTTTTACCAAGAGAACACTTTTAAGTTTACTGTCTGTTATGTAGTCGCAAACTTGAAAATCTTTTTACGGACTTCGGGGTACTGCAACGTTATATGTGTGTGTGCTTTATGATGGCGACATACGACAATTGTACTCGATAAACAAGAATTGCAACGACAAACAACAGTTTAAATAACACGCGACAATGTATTATGCATCTCACACTATTACAGACTAATGTTACATTGAATTATATCATTTCATAAAATATCGCTTGATTTTAAGTGTTGTTTCAAAATTGATGTCATCAAGAAACAGAATGTAAAAAAATTGCATAAAGTCAGACTTCAATTATTTTAGTTATAAAGAGTGATTTCAAGCAGCGCCCCTAGCGGCAAACGAGAACAAAATTGGGTAAATATTTCTATTAGGTTCTAGCAAGCAGCAATGGTTCAATCAAATAAAGTCGCACTAGTCAAACATTTATTCCTATATTATCAAAATTTGAAGTTAAAAAAAAGATTTACAATTGTTCTAAAGAGGATATATTTTGGCTGCCGTAAAATGACGAAATTCAAGTCTTTTTTCAAAACTAACATCACTTGAAAGGGCCTTTCAAGAACTTTAAAAATTTTGTTCATACCTTTAATAAAATTTTTTTTGTTTTTTAGCTATTTTGAGGGCCCATATAAAAAAAAACAGTTATCGTAATTGACCTTGACTTGCAAAATTTTATTTTAACTTTTTAAATTTTGGGGTCTTTCAAAACATAACAATACATAACTTGTGAAAATATCATGGAATGAACTAAAAATAAAGTCAGCAGCGACAAAAACCATGTTTTTGAAATTTTGATTATTCCTAAAATTTAGTGAAGATTGACCGTTTCTTGGGGACAAAACCAATTTTTTAGTCGCCACCCCATATATTTTGTCTATTGTCTTGTAAATAATTTGAGCAAAACAGAATTTTTCTATCTGATTTTCCTAACAAAAATGGATAGGTTTTTCGTAGACCTACCCTCATCTGCACAGTTTTTGCGAGGTTCGAACATTCAACCCTTCCTTTAGTAGCTCAAAAGTTTAGCCACAAACCCTGGAAACTATAATATTTTATGAGTATCAACAGAACCAATGCATACAAACCGCATTTGGATCAGCTTCAACTTTTTGAGTATAAGTAGAAGATTTTTTAAGCAACGCCCCTAGCGGCAAAAGAAAACCCAAAATTGTTTAAAATTTTACCATTAGGTACTAGCAATGCAGAAAATAGTTTCAATTCAAGTACGCAAGTCGCACTAGTCGAACATCTATTTTCTTATACATCACATTTTGAAGCATAAAACCCGATTTACAATTATTCCAAAAAAGGATCAACTTTGGACTGCGTAAAAGTCCAAATCAAGTCCGATCTTCAAACTCTAAACATCATTTGAAAGAACTTTTCTGAAACTAAATCTTTGTCATATATTTTTTATGAATTGTTTCTTTTGATTTTGAGCTATTTCAAGCGAAATTGCTATACATTTATTCCTATATGACTTGACCTTTACCATTAAGTTTTTTTCTTTTTATATTGTGTGGACACTTAAGAAACATAGTTTTACATAATGTGAAATTTCATAAAGGGAAATTGAAACTAAAATAAAGTCAGGTGCTGAAAAAATCTTAACAGTCATGCTTTGAAAATGTTGATTTTTCGAAAATTTGATTAATGTTTGACGATTACTGTGGGACAAAAAACAGCTTTTCCCGAATTCGCCACCCCATTATACTTTGTGCGTTATGTCTTGCAACGTCAGTATGCAACAAAACAAAATTCCTTTTATCTCAATTCCAGTAAATGGGCACTTTTTTTGTATTATAGACCTACCTACTTTATCACTGTTTTTCGAAGTTCGAAATTTCTACTTCCGTAGTCAAAAAGTTTTATATACGCTGATTTTTAAACCTATCATATTTGATTAGTGCTTTTGACAAAGGAACTACAATGCCAAAAATAACCACATATGAATCGAACCTCAAATAACAGAAGTTATTAGCATTTGTTATTTTCCAAAGCGCCCCCTAGCGGCTAAAAAATAAGACAAAATGAAAATTTTCTCAACGTTAGATCAAGTTCAGATAAAACTGCATAAAACAGTGAAATAATGATGAAGATTGAACAAAAAAAATAAGTCATGAGCAGCAAATAAAGGAGGGATAACATGTGGATATTAATTTGTTTTATAGAGGATCAAAATTTTGGACTGTGGCATTTGATCAAATGAAGTCCGATCTTCAAACCTAAAACACCAATGGTAAGATCTCTTCACAAACTAAAACTTTTGTTCTATACTTTCTATAAAATATTTTTGATTTTGGAGGCTTTTTTATGCGTTAAATAATAATAATTGGTATATGACCTTGACTTTGCATATTATGCTGTTTTTTTTCTATGATTTTATTTGTTTTATTAAAAATGCATTAACAGTGAAATAATGATGAGATTGAAACAAAAATAAAAGACAGGAGAAGCAAAAAGAGGAAACATATGGATATTCATTGTTGATAAGAGTGGATCAAACTTGGACTGTGGTCATTTGATCAAATTGAAGTCCGATCTTCAAAAACTAAACACCAATGGAAAGAATCTTCACAGACTAAAACTTTTGTTCATTATACTTTCTATAAAATTTTTTAGTTTGGAGCTATTTTATGCGATATAAATAATACTAATTGGTATTATGACCTTGACCTTTGGCATATTTGCTTGATTTTTTTTCTATGCGATTTTATTTGTTTTATAAAAATGCATAAACAGTGAAATAATTGATGAGATTGAACAAAAAATAAAGTCGTGAGCAGCTAAAAAGAGGAAAAACATATGGATATACAATTGTTTGTTAAGAGGATCAAACATTGGACTGTGGTCATTTGATCAAATGAAGTCGATCTTCAATAACCTAAACACCAATGGAAAGAAAGAAATCTTTCCACAAACTAAAACTTGTTGTTCATTGACTTTCTATAAAAATATTTTTAGATTTGGAGCTATTTATGCGATTATAATAATCTAATTGTATATGACCTTTGACTTTGCATATTATGGTAATTTTTTTTCTATGAGTTTTATTTTTTTATAAAACTGCATTTAACGTGAAAAAATGATGAAGATTGAATAAAAAATAAAGTCAGGAGCTGCAAATAACCTTAAAAGTCTTGCTTTTTAAAATGTTGATTTTTTCGAAAAATATTGGTTATTGGGGGTTTTGACGCGTACTTGGACAAACATGCATTTCTCAAAATCGCACACCAATATATTTTGGGCGGTATATGTCCTCTGCGAATTTATGCAACAAACAAAATTCTCCTATCTCATTCCTGAAAGACGTGGTATTTTTCGCAGACCTACCTCATTTCACAGTTTTCGAGAGATTTCGGAACATTCAAACCTCCTGTAGCAGAAAGTTATTTATACGTGAGCAACTTTTTGAAAAAATATATTTTATTAAGTAAACTGACAAGGAACGCAATGCAAACAAACACGCATTTCATCGGACTTCAAATAAATCAGAGTTATTAGCCCTTAGTCATTTCTACAAAAACCGCCCCCTAGCGGCAAAAATTAAGACAAAAATGAAAAATTTCTGACGTTAGGATCAAATTCAGACTCCTAGGACAAAACTGGTTAAAAAAATCAGAACTGTGGACTGTTTTCCTATCTTGTTGATATTGCGTTCACAAAAAAGAGACGGAAAAATAATAATAAAAAAAAAAATAAAACAGAAGAAGAACAATAGGTTTTCGGCAAGCGATGCGAAAACCTAACTAGAATCGCAATTGCGATATCATCGTTTTCGCAATTCAATCTCATTCTTTTCAAACATTGCAATTCACGAATTGTATTACAAAAGCAAATTGAATTTCTATACGTGTGTTGATACTTAAGAGTACCAAATTGCTGCTTTTAGTAAAAAAGGTGCATAATCTGTCGATTTATTCAAAGATATAAGCTTTAATCGGACTTCGGTACAAAATATGTTACAAAGTTTGATTATGATTGCAAAAGAAAAGTTTTTCATATACCCACACAAGTCTGCAAAGTCTATGCAAGGTTCGAACATTCAAACTTCTATAGGCCAGTAGAAAAATTAGGTTTTTGGTCCTTAGATTTATCAAATTTATCAGGCTTTCAAACAGAATATAACTTTCTTAGATATAACACAAGAGTGGTCAGGAAGACAACTAGCTTGCCGTTAACAGCAATTTTTTGTCAAAGATTTTAGTTTTGGAAAAGTAGGTACAAACTTCAGTGAAGGGGTCAAGCCAAAAGTCATAGTTCCAAATGATAGATTTGAATGGCTGTCTACATGTAAAATATATAAGCTCTATTTCTTGAATATAAAACGATATAAGCCAGGTTAAAGTTGTTTCACGGACGAACAACGACAGAAAATGACGCCGGGGATTTGACATTAGCTCTTTACGGACTTTCTTCATCAGATATTCAAGCAAAGTGCCCCATAGCGAATATGATAAAAGCAAAATTGATTTACTATTGCAATTTTAGGTCTTAGAATGCAATAAATTATAGTAGGTGGCTGTATCTGCATTTTTCTTATTTTCGTGTACTGACCTTAAAGGTTGATGGGGAATATAACGCATTCATGTGTCTTTATGTCTTTTTCGGCTCGAGCAAAAAGGCGAAAGAAAGAAAACGTACCATATTGTTGTTATTTTTGACTTTGGACAAAGACTGAAATTACGAAATATGCCAACCTGAAATAAACTTTGAGGTACATATGATTTAAGATTTTTGATAAAGGACAAATTTTGGACTGTTGTATTTTGATATAGGAGTCCGATCTTCAAAAACTAAAACCAATGGAAAGATTATCTTCACAAACTAAAACTTTTGTTCATATTACTTTCTATAAATTATTTTTAGATTTGAAGCTATTTCGTGCGATAAAAATAACAATAATCGGTTTAATGGACCTGGACATTTGCATATTTTCATCGTTATTTCTATGAGTTTCTATTTGTATTCATTTAAATGCATAAAACAGTGGAAAAAAATGATGAAGATTGAACAAAAAATTAAGGTCAGGAGCTACAAAAAGAAGAAGATAACATACGGATTTACACTTGTTGATAAAAAGATCAACTTTTGGACTGTGGTAATTTGAATCTAATGAAGTCGTTCTTCAAAAAAACTAAAAACACAATGAAAGATCTCTTCACAAACTAAACTTTTGGTCATTACTTTCTTAAAATATTTTTAGATTTGACGCTATTAGTGACGATAAAAATAACAATAATCGGTATAATGACCTTGACCTTGGCAATATTTTCATCGTATTTACTATGTGAGTTTATTTGTATTATTTAAATGCATGAAACAGTGAAAAATTGATGAAGATTGAACAAAAAAATAAAGGTCAGGAGCTGCAAAAAAGAGGAAACCTTGGATATACAATTGTTTGATAGAGGATCAAACTTTGGACTGTGGTCATTTGATCATATGAATGTCGATCTTCAAAAACTAAACACCAATGGAAAGAATACTCTTCTCAGGACTAAAAAACTTTTGTTCTTACTTTCTATAAAATATTTTTAGATTTGGAGCTATTTATGCCGATATAAATAATACTTATAGTATATGACTTGACCTTTGCATATTATGCCTGATTTTCTTTCTTGATTTTATTTGTTTTATAAAAATGATAAACGTGAAATAATGATGAGATTGAACAAAAAATAAAGTCAGGAGCAGCAAAAAAAGAGGAACATAGGGTTATACAACTGTTTGATATGAGGATCAAACTTCGGACTGTGGTCATTGATCAATGAAGTCCGATCTTCAAAAAATAAACACCAATGGAAAAGATCTCTTCACAGAACTATAACTTTTGTTCATATACTTTCTATAAATATTTTAGATTTGGAAGTATTTTATGCCGATATAAATAATACTTATTGGTATATGACCTTGGACTTTGCATATTATGGGTGTTATTTTTTTCTATGAATTTATTTGTTTGAAAATATAGACTGCATTACAGTGGAAAAAATGATGAAGATTGAATAAAAAAATAAAGTTCAGGAACTGCAAATTAACCTTAAAAGTCGTGCTTTTAAATGTTGATTTTCGAAAAATATTGTTACGTTTGACCGCGTACTGCGGACATAACATGCATTTCTCAAAATCGCCACACCATATATTTTGTGCGTATATGTCTTGCGAATTCATATGCATCAACAAAAAATTCTCCTATTCTCATCTCTGAAAAAATGGGGACTTTTTTCGTTTTTTTAGACCTACCCTTTATTTATCGTTTTTTCGAGATCGAAACGTGATTCGACTGGTGCCTTCGCAGTGTAGCACGGAATGTTTTATTTACGGAAATAATTGAAACGTAATAATATTTCTATTAAGTTTCTGACAAGGAAAACAATGCAAAAACCGCATTTGAATCGGACCTCAATAAACAGAGTTATTTAGCCCTTAGTCATTTTAAAAAAACGTCCACCTAGCGGCAAAACTAAGACAAAATGAAAATATTTCTCAAACGTGAGGATCAAAATTCAGTTCATAGGACAAAACTGGTAAAAACAAAATCAGAAATGTGACTTTTTTTCTAGCATTTGGTGATGATATGCCGTTTCACAAAAAAAGGTTTTAGAAACATAATAATAAAAAAATAAAACAGAAGAAGAACATAGTTTTCGCCCTTGCAGAGGCGAAAACTAATAAAAATAAACAGGATGAGAACAATAGGTTTTTCGCAAGCGATGCGAAACCTAACTAGAATCGCAATCGCGATATCATCGGGTTTCGCAAAAAAGCAATTCCATTAAGTTCACGAGTCGCATGATTCGAAAAACATTTCTTCGTTCAATTGCTTGTTGATACTGTTAACAGTGATCTTTCAAACGTTTCTGTCGCAATGTTTAAGAAGACTTTTTACCTAAGAGAGTATTGTTGAGTATTACCTGTCAGTTATGAAATCGCGATATCATCAGTTTTCATGAAAGCAATTCCATTCAGTTCAGGAGTCGTATGATTCGAAAAACATATTTCTTCGTTCAATGGCTTGTTGAATACTGTAAACAGTGATCTTTCAAACATTTTTGTCGCAATTATAATCAGACTTTTTAACAAGAAGAATACTTTGAGTATTACCTGTCTGTTATGTAGTCGTAAACTTGAAAACTTTTTATTACGGACTTCGGGTACTGACAATGTATATTGTGATTTAACTTTAATGATGCGAACAAAGACAATTGTATTCGATAAACAACAATGCAAACGCAAACAACATATAAAATACACACGATGCAATGCAATTACCACTCATACATGATTACGAACAATCTTTTTGCATTGAATTATTCCATTCATTTCATGAAAAAAATCGCATATAATCTTTTTTTAATCATTTCAAATTGATGTCAACGAATCAGAATGCGAAAAAATCGCATAAAAATCAACTCATTTTTTTTAAAATTTTATATTAGGATTCAACTAATGCCCCAACGGCAAAGAAACAAATGGATTACAATTCATAGGTACTACAATGCAGCAAATGGTTAAATCAGTATACAAGTCGCATATAACCATTTATTCTTATATCACAATTTGAAGCATAAAAACTGATTTACAATTGTTCTAAATAGGATCAAAACTTGGACTGCCGTAAAATGACCAAATCAAGTCCGATCTTCAAAACCTTAACATCACTAGAAAGGGCTCTTTAAGAAATAAAACTTTTGTTAATATACTTTCAATGAAATATTTTTGGTTTTGGAGCTATTTGGAGCCAAATAAAAACACAATAATCGTAATATGCCCTTGAACTTGCAATTTCTTTTTTAACTTTTTAATTGTGAGGTCCTTTCAGACATAACAATACATAACTTGTGAAAATTCATGAAGAATGAACAAAAAATAAAGTCAGGAGCGACAAAAACATGTTTTAGAAATTTTAATTTTTCCTAAAATTTAGTAAAGTTTGACCATTTCTAGAGGAGAAACCATGCATTTCTTAAATTCGCCACCCCATTTATTTTGTGCGTTTATGTCTTGCAAATCATTTGCAGCAAACATAATTCTTCTATCTGATCTCTAACAAAAATGGATAGGTTTTTCGTAGACCTACCCTCATCTGCACAGTTTTTTGCGAGGTTCGAACTTTCAACCTTCCGTTAGTAGCTCAAAAAGTTTAAGCCACTCATCCACTCATACCTAGAAACTATCATACTTTATTAGGCTATCAACAAGGAACACAATGCAACAAACAGCACATGGATCAGACTTCAACATTTTGAATTATAAGTAGAAAAGTGCTTTCATGCTATGCGCCCCCTAGCGGCAAAATGAGAAACAAAATTGATTAAAATTTTACCATTAGGTACCTAGCAATGCGGCAAATAGTTCAATTAAGTATACAAATCGCACTAGTCGAACATTCTATTTCTTATACATCACATTTTGAAGCATAAAAACTGATTTACAATTATTCGAAAAAAGGATCAAACTTTGGACTGCCGTAAAATGACCAAATCAAGTCCGATCTTCAAAATCTAAACATCATTAGAAAGAACTTTTCTAATACTAAATCTTTTGTTAATATACTTTCAATGAAATATTTTTGTTTTGGAGCTATTTGGAGCCAAATAAAAACACAATAATCGAAGATGCCCTTGAACTTTGCAATTTCTTTTTAACTTTTTAATTGTGAGGTCCTTTCAGACATAAACAATACATAACTTGTGAAAAAAATCATGAAGAATGAACAAAAAATAAAGTCAGGAGCGACAAAAACATTTTAGAAATTTTAATTTTCCTAAAATTTAGTAAAGTTTGACCATTTCTAGAGGAGAACCATGCATTTCTTAAATTCGCCACCCCATTTATTTTGTGCGTTTATGTCTTGCAAATCATTTGCAGCAAACATAATTCTTCTATCTGATCCTAACAAAAATGGATAGTTTTTCGTAGACCTACCCTCATCTGCACAGTTTTTGCGAGGTTCGAACTTTCAACCTTCCGTTATAGCTCAAAAGTTTAAGCCACTCATCCACTCATACCTAGAAACTATCATACTTTATTAGGCTATCACAAGGAACACAATGCAACAACGCACATGGATCAGACTTCAACATTTTGAATTATAAGTAGAAAAGTGCTTTCATGCTATGCGCCCCCTGCGGCAAAATGAGAAACAAAATTGATTAAAATTTTTACCATTAGGTACCTAGCAATGCGGCAAATAGTTCAATTAAGTATACAAATCGCACTATCGAACATTCTATTTCTTATACATCACATTTTGAAGCATAAAAACTGATTTACAATTATTCGAAAAAAGGATCAAACTTTGGACTGCCGTAAAATGACCAAATCAAGTCCGATCTTCAAATCTAAACATCATTAGAAAGAACTTTTCTAATACTAATCTTTTGTTCATATATTGTTTATGAATTGTTTTTTGATTTTGAGCTATTTCAAGCCGAATTGATATACAATTATCCTAATATGACCTTGACCTTTACAATACATTTTACTTTTATATTATGTGACACTTAAGAACATAGTTTTACATAAAATGTAAAAATTTCATAGAAATTGAACTAAAAATAAAGTTACAGGACTTGCAAAAAATCTTAAGTCATGCTTGAAAATGTTGATTTTCGAAAATATGGTTAAGTTTGACCGCGTACTGTGGACAAACATGCATTTCCCGAATTCGCCACCCCATATATTTTGTGCGTATATGTCTTGCAAATCATATGCAACAAACAAAATTCTTTTATCTCAATTCCAATAAAAATGGGCACTTTTTTCGTAGACCTACCCTCATTTTCACTGTTTTTTGCGAGGTTCGAACTTTCAACCTTCCGTAGTCAAAAAGTTTTATATACGCAGATTTTTGAAACCTATCATATTTGATTAGGATTTTGACAAGGAACACAATGCAAAAAACCACATCTGAATCGGTCCTCAAATAACAGAGTTATTAGCATTTGTTATTTTTTTTCAAAGCGCCCCCTAGCGGCAAAAATAAGACAAAAATGAAAATTTTCTCAACGTTAGGATCAAGTTCAGATAAATATAAGGAACTGGTAAAAATTTCATAATTGTGGCTTTTTTCTATCATGGTGATATGCCGTTCACAAAAAAGGGTTAGAAAAATAATAATAACTAGAATCGCAATCGCGATATCATCGGTTTTCGCAAAAGCAATTCCATTCAGTTCACGAGTCACATGTTTCGAAAAACATATTTCTTCGTTCAATGGCTTTTTGAATACTGTATCGCAAACTTGAAAACTTTTTTTACAGACTTCGGGTACTGCAACATTATATGTGTGTGTTGCTTTATGAGGATGACATACGACAATTGTACTCGATAAACAACAATTGCAAACGACACACAACAGTATAAAATGACACGCGACAATGCGATATGCCACTTAACATTATAACGAACTAATGTTGCATTGAATTACTATCATTTTCATGAAATATCGCATAAATATTTTAGTGTTGGTTTCAAATTGATGTCACCAAGGAACAGAATGCAAAAAATTGCATAAAAATCAGACTTTAATAATTTTAGTAATAAAGGGTGATTTCAAGCCAAGCGCCCCCTAGCAGCAAAATGAGAAACAAAATTGAGTAAAATTTTACTATTAGGTACCTAGAAATGCAGCAAATGGTTCAATGAAGCATACAAGTCGCACTAGTCGAACATTCTATTCCTTATATATCACAATTTGAAGCATAAAAACTGATTTACAATTATTCCAAAAAAGGATCAAACTTTGGACTGCCGTAATATGACCAAATCAAGTCCGATCTTCAAAACCTAAACATCACTGGAAAGGGCTATTCAAGAACTAAAACTTTTGTTTATATACTTTTTTTGGAGCTATTCGGAGCCGAATAAAAACACAATTATCGTAATATGACCTTGACCTTTGAAATTTCATTTTAACTTTTTAATTGTGAGGCCCTTTAAAACATAACAATACATAACTTGTGAAAATATCATGAAGAATGACCTAAAAATAAAGTCAGGAGCGACAAAAAACATCTTTTCGAAATTTTAATTTTTCCTAAAATTTAGTGAAGTTTGACCGTTTCTAGAGGACAAACCATGCATTTATTAAATTCGCTACCCCATATATTTTGTGCGTATATGTCTTGCAAATCATTTGCAGCAAACAGAATTCTTCTATCTGATGTCTAACAAAAACGGATAGGTTTTTCGTACACATACCCTCATCTGCACAGTTTTTTGCGAGGTTCGAACTTTCAACCTTCCGTTGCTAGCTCAAAAAGTTTCAGCCACTCATACCTAGAAACTATCATATTTTATTAGGCTATCAACAAGAAACATAATGCAATAAACCGCATTTGGATCAGGCTTTAACTTTTTGAGTTATAAGTAGAAGAGTGCTTTCAAGCTAAGCGCCCCCTAGCGGCAAAATGAGAAACAAAATTGATTACAATATTTCCATTAGGTACCTAGCAATGCAGCAAATAGTTCAATCAAGTACGCAAGTCGCACTAGTCGAACATTCTATTTCTTATATATCACAATTTGAAGCATAAAAACTGATTTACAATTATTCCAAAAAAGGATCAAACTTAAGACTGCCGTAATATGACCAAATCAAGTCCGATCTTCAAAAACTAAACATCACTGGAAAGAGCTCTTAAAGAACTAAAACTTTTGTTCCTATACTTTCTATAAAATATTTTTAGATTTGGAGCTATTTTATGCCGATAAAAATAATAATAATTGGTATATGACCTTGACCTTTGCATATTATGCTTGATTTTTTTCTATGAATTTATTTGTTTTATAAAAATGCATAAACAGTGAAATAATGATGAAGATTGAACAAAAAATAAAGTCAGGAGCAGCGAAAAAGAGGAAACGTATGGATATACAATTGTTTGATAAGAGGATCAAACTTTGGACTGTGGTCATTTGATCAAATGAAGTCCGATCTTCAAAATCTAAACACCAATGAAAAGATCTCTTCACAGACTAAAACTTTTGTTCATATACATTCTATAAAATATTTTTAGATTTTGAGGTATTTTATGCCGATAAAAATAATAATAATTGGTATATGACATTGACCGTTGCATATTATGGCTGATTTTTTTTCCATGATTTTATTTGTTTTATAAAACTGCATTAACAGTGAAAAAATGATAAAGATTGAATAAAAAATAAAGTCAGGAGCTGCAAATAACATTAAAAAGCATGCTTTGAAAATGTTGACTTTTCGAAAATATTGGTAAAGTTTAACCGCATACTGTGGACAAACCATGCATTTCTCAAAATCGCCACACTATATATTTTGTGCGTATATGTCTTGCGAATCATATGCAACAAACAAAATTCTCCTATCTCATTCCTGAAAGACGTGGATAAATTTTTCGCAGACCTACCCTCATTTCACAGTTTTTTCGAGATTCGAACATTCAACCTCCTGTAGCACGAAAGTTATATATACGCAACTTTTGAAAACTATCATATTTTATTAAGTAACTGACAAGGAACGCAATGCAAAAAACCGCATTTCAATCGGACTTCAAATAACAGAGTTATTAGCCCTTAGTCACTTTTACAAAACGCCCCCTAGCGGCAAAATTAAGACAAAAATGAAAATTTTCTCGACGTTAGGATCAAATTCAGATCCTAGGACAAAACTGGTAAAAAAATTAGAACTGTGACTGTTTCCTATCTTGTTGATATGCCGTTCACAAAAAAGAGACGGAAAAATAATAATAAAAAAAAAAAAATAAAACAGAAGAAGAACAATAGGTTTTCGCAAGCGATGCGAAAACCTAACTAGAATCGCTATCGCGATATCATCGGTTTTCGCAAAAGCAATTTCATTCAGTTCACGAGTTGCATAATTCGAAAACCATATTTCTTCGTTCACTCGCTTGTCAAATAGTACTAATAATGATATTTCAAACATTTTGTCGCAATGTTTAAACAGACTTTTTACCCAGTAGAAAATGTTTGAGTATTAACTGTAAGTTATGTAGTCGCAAACTTGAAAACCTTTTTAACCGAATTCAGTTAGTGCCGCGTTAGATGTGTGTGTTACTTTATGATGGCGACAAACGACATTTGTAATCGATAAACAACAATTGCAAACGACACACACGAGTATAGAATGACAAACGATAATGCCACTTGACACGCGACATTATTACGAACTAATGAAATATCACATGAATTGTTGAGTGTCGTTTCAAATTGCTGTCACCAAGGAAGTGAATGCAAAAAAAAAAAAAAAAAAAAAAAAATGGCACAAAATTCAGATTTCAATTTTTTTAGTTATAAAGAGTGATTTCAAGCCAAGCGCCCCATAGCGGCCAAATGAGAAACAAAATTTATTAAAATTATACTATAAGGTACCTAGCAATGCAGCAAATAGTTCAATCAAGTATACAAGTCGCACTAGTCAAACATTCTATTTCTTATAAATCACAATTTGAAGCATAAAAACTGATTTACAGTTATTCCAAAAAAGGATCAAAATTTTGACTGCCGTAAAATGACCAAATCAAGTCCGATCTTCAAAAATTAAACATCACTAGAAAGACCTCTTCAAGAACTAAAACTTTTGTCCATATACTCTTAATGAAATATTTTTAGTTTTGGACCTATTTGGGTCCGAATAAAAACACAATAATCGTAATATGACCTTGACCGCTTCATTTTTTTTAAAAGATTTTAATTGTGAGGTACTTTGAAACATAACAATACATAAGGTATGAATATATCAAGAACAATGGACAAAAAATAAGTCAAGAGCGACAAAAAACATGTTTTTGAAATTTTATATTTTCCTATATTTTAGTGAAGTTTGACCGTTTCTAGTGGACTTAACATCACTGGAAAGTGCTCTTTAAGAAATAAAACTTTTGTTAATATACTTTCAATGAAATATTTTTTGTTTTGGAGCTATTTGGAGCCAAATAAAAACACAATAATCGTAATATGCCCTTGAACTTTGCAATTTCTTTTACCTTTTTAATTGTGAGGTCCTTTCAGACATAACAATACATAACTTGTGAAAATATCATGAAGAATGAACAAAAAATAAAGTCAGGAGCGACAAAAACATGTTTTAGAAAGTTTGATTTGTCCTAAAATTTAGTGAAGTTTGACGATTTCTAGAGGACAAACCATGCATTTCTTAAATTCGCCACCCCATATATTTTGTGCGTTTATGTCTTGCAAATCATTTGCAGCAAACAGAATTCTTCTATCTGATCTCTAACAAAAATGGATAGGTTTTTCGTAGACCTACCCTCATCTGCACAGTATTTTGCGAGGTTCGAACTTTCAACCTTCCGTTAGTAGCTCAAAAAGTTTTAGCCACTCATCCACTCATACCTAGAAACTATCATACTTTATTAGGCTATCAAGAAGGAACACAATGCAACAAACCGCATATGGATCAGACTTCAACATTTTGAATTATAAGTAGAAAAGTGCTTTCATGCGATGCGCCCCCTAGCAGCAAAATGAGAAAAAAAAATGATTAAAATTTTACCATTAGGTACCTAGCAATGTGGCAAATAGTTCAATTAAATATACAAATCGCACTAGTCGAACATTCTATTTCTTATACATCACATTTTGAACATAAAACCTGATTTACAATTATTCCAAAAAAGGATTTTTAAAAATATTTTTACATTTAAGCCGAATTGATATACAATTATCCTAATATGACCTTGACCTTTACCATTAATTTTTTACTTTTTATATTGTGTGACACTTAAGAACATAGTTTTACATTAAATGTGAAAATTTCATAGAAATTGAACTAAAAATAAAGTCAGGAGCTGAAAAAAATCTTAACAGTCATGCTTTGAAAATGTTGATTTTTCGAAAATTTGGTTAAGTTTGACCGCGTACTGTGGACAAACCATGCATTTCCCGAATTCGCCACCCCATATATTTTGTGCGTATAAATCATATGCAACAAACAAAATTCTTTTATCTCAATTCCAATAAAAATGGGCACTTTTTTTGTAGACCTACTCTCTTTTTCACTGTTTTTTGCGAAGTTCGAACTTTCAACCTTCCGTAGTCAAAAAGTTTTATATACGCAGATTTTTAAAACCTATCATATTTGATTAGGCTTTTGACAAGGAACACAATGCAAAAAACCACATCTGAATCGAACCTCAAATAACAGAGTAATTAGCATTTGTTAATTTTTTTCAAAGCGCCCCCCCTTGCGGCAAAAATAAGACAAAAATGAAAATTTTCTCAACGTTAGGATCAAGTTCAGATAAAACTGCATAAACAGTGAAATAATGATGAAGATTGAACAAAAAATAAAGTCAGGAGCAGCAAAAAAGAGGAAACATGTGGATATTCAATTGTTTTATAAGAGGATCAAACTTTGGACTGTGGTCATTTGATCAAATGAAGTCCGATCTTCAAAACCTAAACACCAATGGAAAGATCTCTTCACAAACTAAAACTTTTGCTCATATACTTTCTATAAAATATTTTTAGATTTGGAGCTATTTTATGCCGATATAAATAATACTAATTGGTATATGACCTTGACCTTTGCATATTATGCTTAATTTTTTTTCTATGATTTTATTTGTTTTATAAAAATGCATAAACAGTGAAATAATGATGAAGATTGAACAAAAAATAAAGTCAGGAGAAGCAAAAAAGAGGAAACATATGGATATTCAATTGTTTGATAAGAGGATGAAATTTTGGACTGTGGTCATTTGATCAAATGAAGTCCGATCTTCAAAAACTAAACACCAATGGAAAGAACTCTTCACAGACTAAAAATTTTGTTCATATACTTTCTATAAAATATTTTTAGATTTGGAGCTATTTTATGCCGATAAAAATAATACTAATTGGTATATGACCTTGACCTTTGCATATTATGCTTGATTTTTTTTCTATGATTTTATTTGTTTTATAAAAATGCATAAACAGTGAAATAATGATGAAGATTGAACAAAAAATAAAGTCAGGAGCAGCAAAAAAGAGGAAACATATGGATATACAATTGTTTGATAAGAGGATCAAACTTTGGACTGTGGTCATTTGATCAAATGAAGTCCGATCTTCAAAAACTAAACACCAATGGAAAGATCTCTTCACAGCCTAAAACTTTTGTTCATATACTTTCTATAAAATATTTTTAGATTTGGAGCTATTTTATGCCGATAAAAATAATACTAATTGGTATATGACCTTGACCTTTGCATATTATGGGTAATTTTTTTTCTATGGTTTTATTTTTTTTATAAAACTGCATTAACAGTGAAAAAATGATGAAGATTGAATAAAAAATAAAGTCAGGAGCTGCAAATAACCTTAAAAGTCATGCTTTTAAAATGTTGATTTTTCGAAAATATTGGTTATGTTTGACCGCGTACTGTGGACAAACCATGCATTTCTCAAAATCGCCACACCATATATTTTGTGCGTATATGTCTTGCGAATCATATGCAACAAACAAAATTCTCCTATCTCATTCCTGAAAGACGTGGATAAATTTTTCGCAGACCTACCCTCATTTCACAGTTTTTTCGAGATTCGAACATTCAACCTCCTGTAGCACGAAAGTTATATATACGCAACTTTTGAAAACTATCATGTTTTATTAAGTAACTGACAAGGAACGCAATGCAAAAAACCGCATTTCAATCGGACTTCAAATAACAGAGTTATTAGCCCTTAGTCACTTTTACAAAACGCCCCCTAGCGGCAAAATTAAGACAAAAATGAAAATTTTCTCGACGTTAGGATCAAATTCAGATCCTAGGACAAAACTGGTAAAAAAATCAGAACTGTGACTGTTTCCTATCTTGTTGATATGCCGTTCACAAAAAAGAGACGGAAAAATAATAATAAAAAAAAAAAAAAAAAAAAAACAGAAGAAGAACAATAGGTTTTCGCAAGCGATACGAAAACCTAACTAGAATCGCAATCGCGATATCATCGGTTTTCGCAAAAGCAATTCCATTAAGTTCACGAGTCGCATGATTCGAAAAATATTTCTTCGTTCAATGGCTTGTTTATAATGTTAACAGCGATCTTTCAAACACTTTTGTCACAATGTTTAAGAAGACTTTTTACCCAAAAGAAGATTTTTGAGTATTACCTATCAGTTATGTAGTCGCGATATCATCGGTTTTCATGAAAGCAATTCCATTCAGTTCACGAGTCGCATGATTCGAAAAACATTTCTTCGTTCAATTGCTTGTTGATACTGTTAACAGTGATCTTTGAAACGTTTCTGTCGCAATGTTTAAGCAGACTTTTTACCCAAGAGAGTATTGTTGAGTATTACCTGTCAGTTATGAAATCGCGATATCATCAGTTTTCATGAAAGCAATTGCATTCAGTTCATGAGTCGCATGATTCGAAAAACATATTTCTTCGTTCAATGGCTTGTTGAATACTGTTAACAGTGATCATTCAAACATTTTTGTCGCAATGTATAATCAGACTTTTTACCAAGAAGAATACTTTTGAGTATTACCTGTCTGTTATGTAGTCGTAAACTTGAAAACATTTTTTACGGACTTCGGGTACTGCAATGTTATATGTGTGTTTAGCTTTATGATGGAGACAAATGACAATTGTATTCGATAAACAACAATTGCAAACGACAAACAACAGTATAAAATGACACACGACAATGCAATATGCCAGTCAACACTATTACGAACAACTGTTGCATTGAATTACTATCATTTTTATTAAATATCGCATTATCTTTTTTGTGTCATTTCAAATTGATGTCACCGAAGAACAGAATGCAAAAAAATCGCATAAAAATCAGACTTCATTTTTTTTTTAAATTATTAATAGAAGCGGCAAAATGAGAACCAAAACTGATAAAATTTTACTATTAGGTACCTAGCAATGCCGCAAATGGTTCAATCAAGTATACAAGTCGCACTAGTCAAACATTCTATTCCTTATATATCACAATTTGAAGCATAAAAACTGATTTACAATTGTTCTAAAGAGGATCAAAACTTGCACTGCCGTAAAATGACCAAATCAAGTCCGATCTTCAAAAACTAAACACCAATGGAAAGATCTCTTCACAGACTAAAACTTTTGTTCATATACTTTCTATAAAATATTTTTAGATTTGGAGCTATTTTATGCCGATAAAAATAATAATAATTGGTATATGACCTTGACCTTTGCATATGATGGGTGATTTTTTTTCTATGATTTTATTTGTTTTATGAAAATGCATTAACAGTAAAAAAATGATGAAGATTGAATAAAAAATAAAGCCAGGAGCTGCAAATAACCTTAAAAGTCATGCTTTTAAAATGTTGATTTTTCGAAAATATTGGTTATATTTGACCGCGTACTGTGGACAAACCATGCATTTCTTAAAATCGCCACACCATATATTTTTTGCGTATATGTCTTGCGAATCATATGCAACAAACAAAATTCTCCTATCTCATCTCTGAATAAAATGGGTAGGTTTTTCGTAGACCTACCTTCATTTCACAGTTTTTGCGAGATTCGAACTTTCAACCTCCTGTAGCACGAAAGTTTTATTACGCAAATTATTGAAACCTTTCATATTTTATTTAGTTTCTGACAAGGAACACAATGCAAAGAACCGCATTTGAATCGGACCTCAAATAACAGAGTTATTAGCCCCTAGTGACTTTTAACAAAACGCCCCCTAGCGTCAAAATGAGAAACAAAATTTATTAACATTTTACCATAAGGTACTTAGAAATGCAGTTAATAGTTCAATCAAGTATAAGAAAGCGCTATTGAATCATATATTTCTTATAAATCACAATTTGAAGCAAAAATACTGATTTACAATTATTCCTGAAAAAGATCAAACTTCAGACTGCCGTAAAATGACCAAATCAAGTCCGATCTTCAAAATCTAAACATCATTAGAAAGAACTTTTCTAAAACTAAATCTTTTGTTCATATATTGTTTATGAATTGTTTTTTAATTTTGAGCTATTTCAAGCCGAATTGATATACAATAATCCTAATATGACCTTGACCTTTACAATACATTTTTACTTTTTATATTATGTGACACTTAAGAACATAGTTTTACATTAAATGTGAAAATTTCATAGAAATTGAACTAAAAATAAAGTCAGGAGCTGCAAAAAATCTTAACAGTCATGCTTTGAAAATGTTGATTTTCGAAAATATTGGTTAAGTTTGACCGCGTACTGTGAACAAACCATGCATCTCCCGAATTCGCCACCCCATATATTTTGTGCGTATATGTCTTGCAAATCATATGCAACAAACAAAATTCTTTTATCTCAACTCCAATAAAAATGGGCACTTTTTTTGTAGACCTACCCTCATTTTCACTGTTTTTTGCGAGGTTCGAACGTTCAACCTTCCGTAGTCAAAAAGTTTTATATACGCAGATTTTTGTAACCTATCATATTTGATTAGGTTTTTGACAAGGAACACAATGCAAAAAACCACATCTGAATCGGACCTCAAATAACAGAGTTATTAGCATTTGTAAAAAAATTTCAAAGCGCCCCCTAGCGGCAAAAATAAGACAAAAATGAAAATTTTCTCAACGTTAGGATCAAGTTCACATAAATATAAGGAACTGGTAAAAATTTCATAATTGTGGCTTTTTTCTATCATGGTGATATGCCGTTCACAAAAAAGGGTTAGAAAAATAATAATAACTAGAATCGCAATCGCGATATCATCGGTTTTCGCAAAAGCAATTCCATTAAGTTCACGAGTCGCATGATTCGAAACATATTTCTTCGTTCAATGGCTTGTTTATGATGTTAACAGCAATCTTTCAAACACTTTTGTCGCAATGTTTAAGAAGACTTTTTACCCAAAAGAAGATTTTTGAGTATTACCTATCAGTTATGTAGTCGCGATATCATTCAAACATTCTATCCCTTATATATCACAATTTGAAGCATAAAAACTGATTTACAATTATTCTAAAGAGGATCAAACTTTGGACTGCCGTAAAATGACCAAATCAAGTCAGATCTTCAAAAACTAAACACCAATGGAAAGGGCTATTCAAGAACTAAAACTTTTGTTCATATACTTTCAATGAAAATATTTTTTTTTTGGAGCTATTTGGAGCCGAAAAAAAACATAATAATAATTGGTATATGACCTTGACCTTTGCATATTATGCTTGATTTTTTTCTATGATTTTATTTGTTTTATAAAAATGCATAAACAGTGAAATAATGATGAAGATTGAACAAAAAATAAAGTCAGGAGCAGCAAAAAAGGGGAAACATATGGATATACAATTGTTTGATAAGAGGATCAAACTTTGGACTGTGGTCATTTGATCAAATGAAGTCCGATCTTCAAAAACTAAACACCAATGGAAAGTCCTCTTCACAGACTAAAACTTTTGTTCATATACTTTCTATAAAATATTTTTAGATTTGGAGCTATTTTATGCCGATATAAATAATAATAATTAGTATATGACCTTGACCTTTGCATATTATGCTTGATTTTTTTCTATGAATATATTTCTTTTATAAAAATGCATAAACAGTGAAATAATAATGAAGATTGAACAAAAAATAAAGTCAGGAGCAGCAAAAAAGAGGAAACATATGGATATACAATTGTTTGATAAGAGGATCAAACTTTGGACTGTGGTCATTTGATCAAATGAAGTCCGATCTTCAAAAACTAAACATTAATGGAAAGATATTTTCACAGACTAAAACTTTTGTTCATATACTTTCTATAAAATATTTTTAGATTTGGAGCTAGTTTATGCCGATAAAAATAATAATAATTAGTATATGACCTTGACCTTTGCATATTATGCTTGATTTTTTTTCTGTGATTTTATTTGTTTTATAAAAATGTATAAACAGTGAAATAATGATGAAGATTGAACAAAAATTAAAGTCAGGAGCTGCAAATAACCGTAAAAGTCATGCTTTGAAAATGTTGATTTTTCGAAAATATTGGTTAAGTTTGACCGCATACTGTGGACAAACCATACATTTCTCAAAATCGCCACACCATATATTTTGTGCGTATATGTCTTGCAAATCATATGCCACGAGCAAAATTGTCCTATCTCATCTCTGAAAAAAATGGGGACTTTTTTCGTAGACCTACCTTTATTTCATCGTTTTTTTCGAGATTTGAACTTTCAACCTCCTGTAGCACGAAAGTTTTATATACGCAAATAATTGAAACGTATCATATTTTATTAAGTTTCTGACAAGGAACACAATGCAAAAAACCGCATTTGAATCGGACCTCAAATAACAGAGTAATTAGCCCTTAGTCATTTTTACAAAACGCCACCTAGCGGCAAAACTAAGACAAAAATGAAAATTTTCTCAACGTGAGGATCAAATTCAGATCTTAGGACAAAAGTGGTAAAAAAATCAGAAATGTGAATTTTTTCTATCATGGTGATATGCCGTTCACAAAAAAAGGTTAGAAAAATAATAATAAAAATAAAAATAAAAAAAAAAATAAAACAGAAGAAGAACAATAGGTTTTCGCAAGCGATGCGAAAACCTAACTAGAACCGCAAAGCGGCATCTTGGTTTTCGCTTTTAATTTGACTAGTAAGAGTACTGGTTTCAACTGCAGACATAATTAATTGATATTAACTTTATTCGAATATTTTTGTAAATTGATCAAATGAAGTCAGATCTTTAAAAACTAAACATCATTAGAACGATCTCTTCACGAACTAAAATTTTTATTCATATACCTTCTTTAAAATATTTCTAGATTTGAAGCTATTTTGTGCCGATAAAAATAACAATAATCGGTATTATGACCTTGACCTTTGTATATTTTCATCGTTATTTACTATGAGTTTATTTGTATTATTTAAATGCATAAACAGTGAAAAAATGATGAAGATTGAACAAAAATAAAGTCAGGAGCTGCAAAAAAAGAAGCAACATATGGATTTACAATTGTTTGATAAAAGGATCAAACTTTGGACTGTGGTCATTTGATCAAATGAAGTCCGATCTTCAAAAACTAAACACCAATGGAAAGATCTCTTTACAGACTAAATTTTTTCATATATTTTTTTGATTTGGAGCTATTTTATGCCAAAAAAAAAATTATTGGTATATGACCTTGACCTTTGCATATTATGCTTGATTTTTTTCTATGAATTTATTTGTTTTATAAAAATGCATAAACAGTGAAAAAATGATGAAGATTGAACAAAAAATAAAGTCAGGAGCAGCAAAAAAGAGGAAACATATGGATATACAATTGTTTGATAAGAGGATCAAACTTTGGACTGTGGTCATTTGATCAAATGAAGTCCGATCTTCAACAACTAAACACCAATGGAAAGATCTCTTCACAAACTAAAACTTTTGTTCATATACTTTCTATAAAATATTTTTAGATGTGGAGCTATTTTATGCCGATAAAAATAATAATAATTGGTATATGACCTTGACCTTTGCATATTATGCTTGATTTTTTTTTCTATGATTTTATTTGTTTTATAAAAATACATAAACAGTGAAATAACGATGAAGATTGAACAAAAAATAAAGTCAGGAGCATCAAAAGAGAGGAAACATATGGATATACAATTGTTTGATAAGAGGATCAAACTTTGGACTGTGGTCATTTGATCAAATGAAGTCCGATCTTCAAAAACTAAACACCAATGGAAAGATCTCTTCACAGACTAAAACTTTTATTCATATACTTTCTATAAAATATTTTTAGATTTGGAGCTATTTTATGCCGATATAAATAATAATAATTGGTATATGACCTTGACCTTTGCATATTATGGGTAATTTTTTTTCTATGATTTTATTTGTTTTATAAAAATGCATTAACAGTGAAAAAATGATGAAGATTGAATAAAAAATAAAGTCAGGAGCTGCAATTAACCTTAAAAGTCATGCTTTTAAAATGTTGAATTTTCGAAAATATTGGTTAAGTTTGACCGTGTACTGTGGACAAACCATGCATTTCTCAAAATCGCCACACCATATATTTTGTGCGTATATGTCTTGCAAATCATATGCAACAAACAAAATTCTCCTATCTCATCTCTGAATAAAATGGGTAGGTTTTTGGTAGACCTACCCTTATTTCACAGTTTTTGCGAGATTCGAACATTCAACCTCGTGTAGCACGAAAGTTTTATATACGCAAATAATTGAAACGTATCATATTTTATTAAGTTTCTAACAAGGAACACAATGCAAAAAATCGCGTTTGAATCGGACCTCAAATAACAGAGATATTAGCACTTAGTAACTTTTATAAAACGCCCCCTAGCGGCAAAACTAAGACAAAAATGAAAATTTTCTCAACGTTAGGATCAAACTCAGATCAAAGGACAAAACTGGTAAAAAAATCAGAAATGTGCCTTTTTGTATCATGGTGATATGCCGTTCACAAAAAAGGGTTAGAAAAAATAAAAAAAAACTAAAATCGCTATCGCGATATCATCGGTTTTCGCAAAAGCAATTTACCTCAGTTAACGAGTCGCATGATTTGAAAAACATATTTCTTCCTTCAATGGCTTGTCGAATACTATTAACAGCGATCTTTCAAACATTTTTGTCGCAATGTTTAAGCAGACATTTTACGCAAAAGAATAATTTTGAGTATTACCTGTCAGTTATGTAGTCGCGATATCAATGGTTTTCACGAAAGCAATTCCATTCAGTTCAAGAGTTGCATGATTCGAAAAACATATTTCTTCGTTCAATGGCTTTTTGAATACTGTTGAATACAGTGATCTTTCAAACATTTTTGTCACAATGTTTAAGCATCAGGCTTTAACTTTTTGAGTTATAAGTAGAAGAGTGCTTTCAAGCTAAGCGCTCCCTAGCGGCAAAATGAGAAAAAAATTGATTAAAATTTTACCATTAGGTACCTAGCAATGCAGCAAATAGTTCAATCAGGTACGCAAGTCGCACTAGTCGAACATTCTATTTCTTATATATCACAACTTGAAGCATAAAAACTGATTTATAAATTATTCCAAAAAAGGATCAAACTTTGGACTGCCGTAATATGACCAAATCAAGTCCGATCTTCAAAAACTAAACATCACTGGAAAGGACTCTTTAAGAACTAAAACTTTTGTTCATATACTCTGAATGAAATATTTTTAGTTTTGGAGCTATTTGTGGCCGAATAAAAACACAATAATCGTAATATGACCTTGACCTTTTCAATTCTTTTTTATTTTTTGAATTGTGAGGCCCTTAAAAACATAACAATACATATCGTGTGAAAATTTCATGAAGAATGAACAGAAAATAAAGTCAGGAGCGACAAAAACATGTTTTTGAAATTTTAATTTTTCCTAAAATTTAGTGAAGTTTGACCGTTTCTAGAAGACAAACCATGCATTTTTCAAAATCGCCAACCTATATATTATGTGCGTATATGTCTTGCAAATCATATGCAACAAACAGAACTCTTCTATCTCATCTCTGAAAAAACTGGATAGGTTTTTCGTAGACCTACCCTCATTTTCACCATTTTTGTGAGGTTTGAACTTTCAACCTTCCGTAGCTCAAAAGTTTTATATACGCAAATTATTGAAATCTATCATATTTTATTAGGCTATCATCAAGGGACATAATGTAAAAAACCGCATTTGTATCGGACCTCAAATAACAGAGTTATTCCACTTTTATGATTTTTACAAAGCGCCCCCTAGCGGAAAAACAAAGACAAAAATGAAAATTTTCTCAACGTTAGGATTAAGTTCAAGTAATTAGGAAAGACTGGTAGAAATTTCATAATAGTGGCTTTTTCCTATCATGGTGATATGCCGTTCACAAAAACCGGCGGAAAAATAATAAAAAAAAAAATAAAACAGAAGAAGAACAATAGGTTTTCGCCCAGCGATGCGAAAACCTAAAAACTAGAATCGCTATCGCGATATCATCGGTTTTCGCAAAAGCAATTTCATTCAGTTCATGAGTCGCATGATTCAAAAAACATTTCTTTGGTCAATGGCTTGTTGATACTTTAACAGCGATCTTTCAAACATTTTTGTCGCAATGTTTAAGCAGACTTTTTACCCAAAAGAATATTGTTGAGTATTACTTGTCAGTTATGTAGTCGCAATATCATCAGTTTTCACGAAATCAATTCCTTTCAGTTCACGAGTCGCATAATTCGAAAAACATATTTCTTCATTCAATGGCTTGTTGAATACCATTAACAGCGATCTTTCAAACATTTTTGTCACAATGTTTAAGCAGACTTTTTACCCAAAAGAATATTTTTGAGTATTACCTGTCAGTTATGTAGTCGCGATATCAATGTTTTCACGAAAGCAATTCCATTCAGTTCACGAGTTGCATGATTCGAAAAACATTTCTTCGTTCAATGGCTTGTTGAAACTGTTAACAGCGATATTTCAAACATTTTTGTCACAATGTTTAAGCAGACTTTTTACCCAAAAGAATATTGTTGAGTATTACCTGTCAGTTATGTAGTCGCGATATCATCAGTTTTCACGAAATCAATTCCTTTCAGTTCACGAGTCGCATGTTTCAAAAAACATATTTCTTCGTTCAATGGCTTGTTGAATACTGTTAACAGTGATCTTTCAAACATTTTTGTTGCAATGTTTAAGCAGACTTTTTACCAAGAAGAACACTTTTAAGTATTACCTGTCTGTTATGTAGTCGCAAACTTGAAAACCTTTTTTACGGACTTCGGGTACTGCAACGTTATATGTGTGTGTTGCTTTATGATGGCGACATACGACAATTGTACTCGATAAACAAGAATTGCAAACGACAATAACACGCGACAATATATTATGCAACTCAACACTATTACAGACTAATGTTACATTGAATTACTATCATTTTCATGAAATATCGCTTTGATTTTTAGTGTTGTTTCAAATTGATGTCACCAAGAAACAGAATGCAAAAAAAAATTGCATAAAATCAGACTTCAATCATTTTTTTATAAAGAGTGATTTCAAGCCAAGCGCCCCCTAGCGGCAAAACGAGAAACAAAATTGAGTAAATATTTTCTATAAGGTACCTAGCAATGCAGCAAATGGTTCAATCAAGTATACAAGTCGCACTAGTCAAACATTCTATTCCTTATATATCAAAATTTGAAGTATAAAACCTGATTTACAATTGTTTTAAAGAGAATCAAAATTTGGACTGCCGTAAAATGACCAAATCAAGTTCATTCTTCAAAAACTAAACATCACTGGAAAGGGCTCTTCAAGAACTAAAACTTTTGTTCATACACTTTTAATAAAATATTTTTTTGTTTTTGAGCTATTTTGAGCCGAATAAAAACACAGTAATCGTAATATGACCTTGACCTTTGAAATTTCATTTTAACTTCTTAATTGTGGGGTCATTTCAAACATAACAATACATAACTTGTGAAAATATCATAAGAATGAACTAAAAATAAAGTCAGGAGCGACAAAAACCATGTTTTTGAAATTTTGATTATTCCTAAAATTTAGTGAAGTTTGACCGTTTCTAGAGGACAAACCATGCATTTATTAAGTTCGCCACCCAATATATTTTGTGCGTATATGTCTTGTAAATAATTTGCAGCAAACAGAATTATTCTATCTGATCTCTAACAAAAATGGATAGGTTATTCGTAGACCTACCCTCATCTGCACAGTTTTTTGCGAGGTTCGAACTTTCAACCTTCCTTTAGTAGCTCAAAAAGTTTTAGCCACTCATAACTGGAAACTATCATATTTTATTAGAGTATCAACAAGGAACACAATGCAACAAACCGCATTTGGATCAGACTTCAACTTTTTGAGTTATAAGTAGAAGAGTGTTTTTAAGCTAAGCGCCCCCTAGCGGCAAAATGAGAAACAAAATTGATTAAAATTTTACCATTAGGTACCTAGCAATGCAGCAAATAGTTCAATCAAGTACGCAAGTCGCACTAGTCGAACATTCTATTTCTTATATATCACAATTTGAAGCATAAAAACTGATTTACAATTATTCCAAAAAAAGGATCAAACTTTGGACTGCCGTAAAATGACCAAATCAAGTCCGATCTTCAAAAACTAAACATCACTGGAAAGAGCTTTTGAGTAACTAAAACTTTTAGTCATATACTCTCAATGAAATATTTTTTGTTTTGGAGCCATTTGGAGCCAAATAAAACACAATAATCGTAATATGCCCTTGAACTTTGCAATTTCTTTTACCTTTTTAATTGTGAGATCCTTTCAGACATAACAATACATAACTTGTGAAAATATCATGAAGAATGAACAAAAAATAAAGTCAGGAGCGACAAAAACATGTTTTAGAAAGTTTGATTTGTCCTAAAATTTAGTGAAGTTTGACGATTTCTAGAGGACAAACCATGCATTTCTTAAATTCGCGTTTATGTCTTGCAAATCATTTGCAGCAAACAGAATTCTTCTATCTGATCTCTTACAAAAATGGATAGGTTTTTCGTAGACCTACCCTCATCTGCACAGTATTTTGCGAGGTTCGAACTTTCAACCTTCCGTTAGTAGCTCAAAAAGTTTTAGCCACTCATCCACTCATACCTAGAAACTATCATACTTTATTAGGCTATCAACAAGGAACACAATGCAACAAACCGCATATGGATCAGACTTCAACATTTTGAATTATAAGTAGAAAAGTGCTTTCATGCGATGCGCCCCCTAGCAGCAAAATGAGAAAAAAAATGATTAAAATTTTACCATTAGGTACCTAGCAATGTGGCAAATAGTTCAATTAAATATACAAATCGCACTAGTCGAACATTCTATTTCTTATACATCACATTTTGAAGCATAAAACCTGATTTACAATTATTCCAAATCAAGTCCGATCTTCAAAATCTATACATCATTAGAAAGAACTTTTCTGAAACTAAATCTTTTGTTCATATATTTTTTATGAATTGTTTTTTGATTTTGAGCTATTTCAAGCCGAATTGATATACAATTATCCTAATATGACCTTGACCTTTACCATTAATTTTTTACTTTTTATATTGTGTGACACTTAAGAACATAGTTTTACATTAAATGTGAAAATTTCATAGAAATTGAACTAAAAATAAAGTCAGGAGCTGAAAAAAATCTTAACAGTCATGCTTTGAAAATGTTGATTTTTCGAAAATTTGGTTAAGTTTGACCGCGTACTGTGGACAAACCATGCATTTCCCGAATTCGCCACCCCATATATTTTGTGCGTATATGTCTTGCAAATCATATGCAACAAACAAAATTCTTTTATCTCAATTCCAATAAAAATGGGCACTTTTTTTGTAGACCTACCCTCTTTTTCACTGTTTTTTGCGAAGTTCGAACTTTCAACCTTCCGTAGTCAAAAAGTTTTACATACACAGATTTTAAAAACCTATCATATTTGATTAGGCTTTTGACAAGGAACACAATGCAAAAAACCACATCTGAATCGAACCTCAAATAACAGAGTTATTAGCATTTGTTAATTTTTTTCAAAGCGCCCCCTAGCGGCAAAAATAAGACAAAAATGAAAATTTTCTCAACGTTAGGATCAAGTTCAGATAAAACTGCATAAACAGTGAAATAATGATGAAGATTGAACAAAAAATAAAGTCAGGAGCAGCAAAAAAGAGGAAACATGTGGCTATTCAATTGTTTTATAAGAGGATCAAACTTTGGACTGTGGTCATTTGATCAAATGAAGTCCGATCTTCAAAACCTAAACACCAATGGAAAGAACTCTTCACAGACTAAAACTTTTGTTCATATACTTTCTATAAAATATTTTTAGATTTGGAGCTATTTTATGCCGATATAAATAATACTAATTGGTATATGACCTTGACCTTTGCATATTATGCTTGATTTTTTTCTATGATTTTATTTGTTTTATAAAAATGCATAAACAGTGAAATAATGATGAAGATTGAACAAAAAATAAAGTCAGGAGCAGCAAAAAAGAGGAAACATATGGATATACAATTGTTTGATAAGAGGATCAAACTTTGGACTGTGGTCATTTGATCAAATGAAGTCCGATCTTCAAAATCTAAACACCAATGGAAAGAACTCTTCACAGCCTAAAACTTTTGTTCATATACTTTCTATAAAATATTTTTAGATTTGGAGCTATTTTATGCCGATATAAATAATACTAATTGGTATATGACCTTGACCTTTGCATATTATGGGTAATTTTTTTTCTATGATTTTATTTTCTTTATAAAACTGCATTAACAGTGAAAAAATGATGAATATTGAATAAAAAATAAAGTCAGGAGCTGCAAAAACCTTAAAAGTCATGCTTTTAAAATGTTGATTTTTCGAAAATATTGGTTATGTTTGACCGCGTACTGTGGACAAACCATGCATTTCTCAAAATCGCCACACCATATATTTTGTGCGTATATGTCTTGCGAATCATATGCAACAAACAAAATTCTCCTATCTCATTCCTGAAAGACGTGGATAAATTTTTCGCAGACCTACCCTCATTTCACAGTTTTTTCGAGATTCGAACATTCAACCTCCTGTAGCACGAAAGTTATATATACGCAACTTTTGAAAACTATCATATTTTATTAAGTAACTGACAAGGAACGCAATGCAAAAAACCGCATTTCAATCGGACTTCAAATAACAGAGTTATTAGCTCTTAGTCACTTTTACAAAACGCCCCCTAGCGGCAAAATTAAGACAAAAATGAAAATTTTCTCGACGTTAGGATCAAATTCGAATCCTAGGACAAAACTGGTAAAAAAATCAGAACTGTGACTGTTTCCTATCTTGTTGATATGCCGTTCACAAAAAAGAGACGGAAAAATAATAATAAAAAAAAAAAAAAAATAAAACAGAAGAAGAACAATAGGTTTTCGCAAGCGATGCGAAAACCTAATAAAACAGAAGAAGAACAATAGGTTTTCGCACTGCGATGCGAAAACCTAACTAGAATCGCAATCGCGATATCATCGGTTTTCGCAAAAGCAATTCCATTAAGTTCACGAGTGCATGATTCGAAAAATATTTCTTCGTTCAATGGCTTGTTTATAATGTTAACAGCGATCTTTCAAACACTTTTGTCGCAATGTTTAAGAAGACTTTTTACCCAAAAGAAGATTTTTGAGTATTACCTATCAGTTATGTAGTCGCGATATCATCGGTTTTAATGAAAGCAATTCCTTTTTTAAAAACATTTCTTCGTTCAATTGCTTGTTGATACTGTTAACAGTGATCTTTGAAACGTTTCTGTCGCAATGTCTAAGCAGACTTTTTACCCAAGAGAGTATTGTTTAGTATTACCTGTCAGTTATGAAATCGCGATATCATCAGTTTTCATGAAAGCAATTCCATTCAGTTCATGAGTCGCATGATTCGAAAAACATATTTCTTCGTTCAATGGCTTGTTGAATACTGTTAACAGTGATCATTCAAACATTTTTGTCGCAATGTATAATCAGACTTTTTACCAAGAAGAATACTTTTGAGTATTACCTGTCTGTTATGTAGTCGTAAACTTGAAAACATTTTTTACGGACTTCGGGTACTGCAATGTTATATGTGTGTTTAGCTTTAAGATGGAGACAAATGACAATTGTATTCGATAAACAACAATTGCAAACGACAAACAACAGTATAAAATGACACACGACAATGCAATATGCCAGTCAACACTATTACGAACAACTGTTGCATTGAATTACTATCATTTTTATGAAATATCGCATTATTTTTTTGTGTCATTTCAAATTGATGTCACCAGAAAATAAAATGCAATCAAGCTAATCGCCTCCCAAGCGGCAAAATGAGAACCAAAACTGATTAAAATTTTACTATTAGGTACCTAGCAATGCAGCAAATGGTTCAATCAAGTATACAAGTCGCACTAGTCAAACATTCTATTCCTTATATATCACAATTTGAGGCATAAGAACTGATTTACAATTGTTCTAAAGAGTATCAAAACTTGGACTGCCGTAAAATGACCAAATCAAGTCCGATCTTCAAAAACTAAACACCAATGGAAAGATCTCTTCACAGACTAAAACTTTTGTTCATATACTTTCTATAAAATATTTTTAGATTTGGAGCTATTTAATGCCGATAAAAATAATAATAATTAGTATATGACCTTGACCTTTGCATATTATGCTTGATTTTTTTCAAAGATTTTATTTGTTTTATAAAAATGCATAAACAGTGAAATAATGATGAAGATTGAACAAAAAATAAAGTCAGGAGAAGCAAAAAAGAGGAAACATATGGATATTCAATTGTTGATAAGGGGATCAAACTTTGGACTGTGGTCATTTGATCAAATGAAGTCGATCTTCAAAAACTAAACACCAATGGAAAGAACTCTTCACAGACTAAAACTTTTTTTCTTTAAAATTTCTATAAAATATTTTTAGATTTGGAGCTATTTTATCCCGATATAAAAAATACTAATTGGTAAAACCTTACCTTTGCATATTATCTTGATTTTTTTTCTATGATTTTATTTTTTTTATAAAAATGCATAAACAGGAAATAATGATGAAGATTGAAAAAAAAATAAAGTCAGGAGCACAAAAAAGAGGAAACATAGGATATAAAATTGTTTTAAGGGGGAAAAAACTTTGGACTGTGGTCATTTGATCAAATGAATCCGTCTTAAAAAACTAAAACCCCAAATGGACAGATCTTTTACAGCCTAAAACTTTTTTCAATATTTTCTATAAAATATTTTTAGTTTTTTGGGACTTTTTTTCCGAATAAATAATATAATTGATATGACCTTGACCTTTGCATATTAGGGGTAATTTTTTTTCATGGTTTTATTTTTTTTATAAAACTGTTTAAACAGTAAAAAATGTGAAGTTTAAATAAAAAAAAAGTCGGGGCTGCAAATAACCTTAAAAGTCTGCTTTTAAAATGTTGATTTTTCGAAAATTTTGGGTTAGTTTGACCGGATGTCAACCATGCTTTCTCAAAATCGCCACACCATATATTTTGTGCGTATATGTTTTGCGAACTAGCAACAAAAAAATTTCCTATCTCATCTCTAAAAAAAATGGGGATTTTTTTTTTCGTAGACCTACCTTTATTTCATCTTTTTTCGAGATTCGAACTTTCAACCTCCTGTCACGAAAGTTTTATTACCAAAAATTGAAACGTAATTTTTTTAAAAATTTTTCTGAAAAGGGAAACACAATGCAAAAAACCACTTTTGGGATCGCCTCAAATAACAGAGTTATTAGCCCTTATCTTTTTTACAAAACGCCACCTAGGGCAAAACTAAACAAAAAGAAAATTTCTCAACGTTAATAAAAATTTCAGATCTTAACAAAACGGAAAAAAAATCAGAAATGTACTTTTTTCTTCATGGTGATACCCCGTTCACAAAAAAAGGTTAGAAAAATAAAAAAAAATAAAAATAAAAAAAAAAATAAAACAGAAGAAAAAACAATGGGTTTTTCGCAAGCGA
>CM037778.1:86007402-86029871 GCA_021229015.1 Solen grandis
AATGCCTAACATACACATTTTAATTTGAAAAAATTTTAAAAATTTACGACCTTGGTTCGAATCTTTGATTCGCTATAGAACCATGGACTTTTCGAATTTTGAAAAACGGACACAGGGATGCACAACTAGAGCCTAACATACACATTCTGTGAAATTTTGATGAAAATCGGTCCAGAAATAATGGCTGTAGACCGCGTACAAACTTTTTTACCTGACGTCAAATCTGACGTTATATGACGTCGTATGAATATAAAATTCATTGCATCCGAAAGCTTATTGTTTGAAATATATGCCATAAAATTTTCATTGTTCTGAGTCAATGGCAACACCTCGAAATTAACACAAATATAAGAGGAAGAAAAAAAGAATAAGAAGAAGAAGAATAATAAAAAAACAGTACAAACCCAATATGACTTTCTGCCTGTAGGCAGAAAGTCCTAATAATAAAAAAACAGTACAAACCCAATATGACTTTCTGCCTGTAGGCAGAAAGTCCTAATAATAAAAAACAGACAAACACAATATTTTCGCCAAAAAAAAGTTTCATGTAATGACTCTCCTCTGGTAGTATTTAATGTTCATGCTGAACAATTGACATTATATTCCGAAATAAGTGCAAATGATAAGAACTAAGTATTTCACTATTTTTAGCTCTGACGTCACATGACGTCATATGACGTCATGACTCAAGATATATGTAGAAATTCTGCAGAACTGCAAACTGTGTAAGTTTCAACTTTCTATCTCATCCAGAAGCTCTTTAATCCTAAAATGAAATTTTCGGTCCTATGTTCGAATTTTATTTCAGCCACAGAACTTCGGTCTTTCGGAATTTCGGTTAGCTGATAGGATATGCACATCTTAGTATCAAGATGTACCATCTATGAAAATTTGAAGAAAATTCAACCATAAATGGCGGCTGTAGAGCGTGAACACCATTTTCCACTATTTTTAGCACTGACGTCACATGACGTCATAGGGTGCTGAAGATGCATTTGTTCAAAATTGCATACTTTACTGTCATAATTCTGAAATTTTCATTATTCTGAGCAACTGGCATCATGTCGAAATCATTGCCCTAAAATGAAAATTAATAAGTATGCTTATGACGTAACATGACGTCATATGAAGTCACGACTCAAAATATATGTAGAAATTTCGCAGAACTGCAAACTGTGTAAGTTTCAACTTTCTATCTCATCCAGAAGCTCTTTAATCCTAAAATGAAATTTTCGGTCCTATGTTCGAATCTTATTTCAGCCACAGAACTTCGGTCTTTCGGAATTTGATTAGCTGACAGGATATCCACACCTTAGTTTCAAGATGTACCATCTGTGAAAATTTGAAGAAAATCCGACCATAAATGACGGCTGTAGAGCGAGGAAACCATTTTTCACTATTTTCTTATATGAGACGTCATGTGAAGTCATAGTGTGCTGAAGATGCTTTTGTTCAAAAGCGCTTAATATACTGTCATAACTCTGAAATTTTCAGTAATCTAAACAACTGGCAACATGTCGAAATCATTGCCCTTAAAAGAAAAAAAATGAAGTATGCTTATGTCGTCACATGACGTCATATGACGTCACGACTCAAAATTTATTTAGAAATTCTGCAGAACCTCAAACTTTGTAAGTTTCAACTTTCTATCTCATCCTGAAGCTCTTTAATCCTAAAATGAAATTTTCGGTCCTATGTTCAAATCTTATTTCAGCCACAGAACTTTGGTCCTTCGGAATTTCGGTTGGCTGACAGGATATGCACACCTCAGTTTCAAGATGTACCATCTGTGAAAATTTGAAGAAAATCCGACCATAAATGACGGCTGTAGAGCGCGAACACAATTTTCGCTATTTTTAGCTGTGGCGTCATGTGACGTCATAGGTTGCTGACGATGCTTTTGTTCAAAAGCGCATAATTTACTGTCATTTCTCTGAAATTTTCATTATTCTGAAAAACTAGCATCATGTCGAAATCATTGCCCTAAAATGAAAATTAAGAAGTATGCTTCTGATGTCACATGACGTCATATGACGTCAGGACTCAAAATATACGTAGAAATTCTGAAGAACTGCAAACTGTGTAAGTTTCAACTTTCTATCTCATCCTGAAGCTCTTCAATCCTAAATTGAAATTTTCGGTCCTATGTTTGAATCTTATTTCAGCCGCAGAACTTCGGTCTTTCGGAATTTCGGTTAGCTGAAAGGATATGCACACCTTAGTCTCAAGATATACCGTCTGTGAAAATTTGAAGAAAATCCGACCATAAATGACGGCTGTAGAGCGCGAACACCATTTTTCACTATTTTTAGCTGTGACGTCATGTGACGTCATAGTGTGCTGAAGATGCTTTTGTTCAAAAGCGCTTAATTTACTTTCATAACTCTGAAATTTTCAGTATTCTGAACAACTCGCAACATGTCGAAATCATTGCCCTAATATGAAAATTAAGAAGTATGCTTATGACGTCACATGACGTCATATGACGTCTCGACTCAAAATATACGTAGAAATTCTGCAGAACTGCAAACTGTGTAAGTTTCAACTTTCTATCTCATCCTGAAGCTCTTTAATCCTAAAATGAAATTTTAAGTCCTATGTTCGAATCTTATTTCAGCCACAGAACTTCGGTCTTTCGGAATTTCGGTTAGCTGACAGGATATGCACACTTTAGTCTCAAGATATACCGTCTGTGAAAATTTGAAGAAAATCCGACCATAAATGACGGCTGTAGAGCGCGAACACCATTTTTCACTATTTTTAGCTCTGACGTCACATGACGTCATATGAAGATGAATATTAGTGCATTCAAAAGGGCCAAAGTCACTCTGATCACTGTTTAAATTTCATTCTGCTGGCTTATTGGCAACCTGTTTTAATTTGAACCTCAAAAGGTGAAAAAATAATAATAATAATAATAACTAGACTCCTTTTGTTCTGAACAAAAGAAAGGGCTTTCTGCTAACTATGTCAAACCTGATCATACTTATTCATTTTTCTGACATACACCATCTTCAAATATTGAAGAAAATCCGCCCCGAATTGACAGCTGTAGAGTGCAAACATAAATAAATAATAGAGGAAATCTGTGATGTCATATAACATAATTCAAATTTTAAAGTCATTGCATTCAAAAGGGATTATGTGACTTTGTTTATAGTTATAATTTCATAATGCTAATTTTTCCAGAACCATCTTTAAGATAACTACAATAATACTCAATCTTCGTGTTCTGCAAGGGAATGAAGTATCACTAGTCCTCTTAACATGCTAATAAGGTATACAAGATTCCTTTTCTACAAAATATTCATTTCTCATATCTTCATTGAAGTTTCTTGTTCAATTGAAGGGGGCACAGAGAATTAGAATAAATTACTGTATCACATTTTACCTTTGATGTAACAGAAATAAAATTTAGAATAATATTTGGGATCAACTGCAGAAGTACAAGGAAAAATGTTGTCTTTTTTTTTCCAGAAATTCTTACTTTCATGCAACTATGATGTCCGATTTTTAAAACCCAGGTACCGTTAGAAAGGTCTTCTGAATTCAAACATGTACTTACTTTATGTTTAAACCTATCTGTTTTTGCGATTTATAAAGTTATTCCTCCCCCCAAAAAGGCAAAAATCGGCAAAAAGATATTCATGTCAACTACTACCATTCGACAAATAACTTAATAATTAATAGACCGATCATTAAGATATGCATAGCACTAGAACCGCATTGAATCATGATAAAAATATTGTTCTTCATGATATTTTCAACAAGAGGGCCAAGGTGGCCCTAAAGACTCTCACCTGAGAAAAACTGCCTTCATTACCTGTACGAGTTACTAAATTATAGCATAGTTGTACTGAATACATAATCCATCAGATTATTTATAATTCCACAAGAACTAAAGAGAGCCTGTTGTCGAAATTTGAAGTCAAACATGACTGAAAAAGTATGGCTTAAACACACACAAATTTAAACATCAAAAGGGGCATAACTCTTGACCTAATTGGCAGATGTCAGCCATTATCGAACTTGGCAAAAGAATATGGCTTTAACATTGTTCTAAAGTTGAAGATTTCTTAGAAATGAAGATGCTAGAGTGCAAAAAATAAAATTGCATTTTTTAATATCCTTTGACAGATATCAGTCATAATCGAACTTGCCCAAAAGAATATGGCTATAAACATTGTCATAGAGTTTGAAGATGATTCTTAAGAAATGAAGATGCTAGAGTGCAAACAAACTAAAAATTGGCATTTTTTAATATTTAAAGGAGCATAACTCCTGACCTAAGAAGTTAATATCAGCCATAATCGAAGTTGGCCGTGAGATGATGGTAATAAACATTGTCATAAAGTTTGAAGATGATTGCTTAAGAAATGAAGATGCTAGAGTGCAAAGTGTCAATGACAATGTGAAATCTAGTTTTTTCAATATTAAAAGGGGTATAACCTCTGACCTAATAGGCTGATATCAGCCATAATCAAACTTGACCAAGATTTTATGGTAATAAACATTTTAATAAAGTTTGAAGATAATTGCTTAAGAAATGAAGATGCTAGAGTGCAAACAAACTAATTGTGGACGACGGACGGCGGATTGACGGACGGACGGACAGACGGACGGACAACGGACATTCATCGATTCTTATAGCTCATCTTGAGCACATGTGCTCAGGTGAGCTAATATTTAATAGTTTCTAAGAAAAAAGCAACCAAGTGATTAGGACTTACTGCAGAAGTGCATGAAAGAACGGTATGAATTAATTTTTATTCCTCATCTAACTTCCTTATATAATGTCCAATTTTAAAAAAGAAAGGCCTTTATATTTCCAACATTTCACGTATTTCATGTTTCAACTTTTCTGTTACGTGTTCTGAGATATAGAAAGTTATTTTTCAAGGAAAATCGGAAAAACGATGTTCATGTCTATTATTGCCCTTCGACAAATAACTTAATAATTTATGGTCCGATCATTAAAATCTGCATACCATCAGAACCGCATTGCATCACGATAATAATACAGTTTTTTATGTTATTTTCAAAAATTAAAAGTTTCTTAGAAAAAAAGCAATCAAATGATAGGGACTAAATGCAGAAATGCATGAAAGAACGGTTTAAATGAATTCTTATTTCTCATCTAACTTCCTTATAGGATATCCGATGTCCAATTTTAAAACGCTAGGTACCATTAGAAATCCTTTAAATTTCCAACATTTCACGTGTTTCATGTTTCAACTTTTTTGAGATATAGAAAGTTATTTTTCATGAAAACGGCAAAAATCGGCTAAAAGATGTTCATGTCTATTATTGCCTTTCGACAAATAACTTTATAATTTATGGTCCGATCATTAAAATCTGCATATCATTAGAACTGCATTACATCATACAAAAAAAATTGTTCATTGTGTTATTAAAAAAAATATCAGTTTCTTCGAAAAAAGCAATGAAGTGATCGGGACTTACTGCGGGAGTGCATAAAAGTACGGTTTTACTGAATTTTTATTTTTCATGTAACTGCCTAATGTTACGTCCAATTTTAAAAAGCTAGGTACCGTTAGAAAGGTCTTTTCATTTCCCACAATTCCCTTGCTTCATAATTGTATGTATCTTTAAATACTTTGCAGATACGGGCGTTTAAACCTTGAGCATACGGCAAAAACCGGGGATAAATATGTTCATATCGTTTTGTTTTTCCCTATAACTTAATGAATATTAGGTCAATCTTTAAAATTTAAACACCAAAAAAGAACGGCCAGGCATTGTCCTACAAATTAAATTCATACTATTATTAACAAAAATCAATAATTATCGAGATATAAGTAGTTAAGTAAGCCTAGGGTTGCAACATTTTTGTTTTTCTGCAATAACTCAACTGATTCAACCCCGATCTTCAAAAACTATATATCATCTGGAAGGACGTTCAAAACACTACAAATAATACGCATAGTGTCTCGATAAATTATTTTTCGTTTTTGAGATATTTAAGGCTGAAGAAAAAACCGATAACTGAAATAAGACCTTGACCTTTGTGATTTTCCGGAAACGGATGTCACCAAGTTTCACATTAAATGACGGTTACATGTAAATCGCTCAAAAAATAAAGCCTGCTTGGCCTAAAACCGGTTATTTCAAATGTAAAATTGCTTATTACGTTCTGACGTTAAATGACGTCATACGACGTCAGTTGTCATGGGAGACAAAGAAGATCCCAAGACACATATGCTGTCCAATTGTCATGCTTCTGGCTCATCAGGAAACTTTGTAATACGAAATTATGTTTTTATGACCAAAGTTCGAATCTCGATTTTGACATAAAATCTCGAACTTTTTGAATTTTGAAGAGTTCAGTAAGTATGCACATCTACATCTTAATTTATACTTTCTGTGAAAATATTAGGCCGTCTGGACTAATACTGACGGCTGCAGAGCGCGAACCAAATTTGGTAGCATTTTTCAACTGTGACGTCACATGACGTCATATGAAGATGAAAATTGGTGCATTCCAAAGCGCCAAAGTCGCTCTGATCACTGTTAAAATTTCATACTGCTGGCTTATTGGCAACCTGTTTTAATTTGAACCTCAAAAGGAGGACAAATAATAATAATAATAACTAGATGTCATTCGTTTAAACGAATGATAGGACTTTCTGCAACATCTGCTTTATATAGTATATATAGAAGATGACATAATAGATAATCTGTCCAAATTGCAACTTTCTATCTCCTCTATTTCTATATAAAATAGCACAAATAGAACACATTCTGTGAATTTTAATAAAAGTCCGCCCATATCTTGCACATGTAGTTTACATACAAAATTTATACTATGTCATACGACATGGAAGAAGAATGAAACAGTGTTCAAATGTAAGTTTCTAACTTTCATCACACATAGAATTTCATCACTCCAGCTCAGTTGTAACCTTGTTTTATTTTAGCCTCAGTAGGAAGAAGTATTGAATATTTGTATAGTGCTATATCCTTTCGACACCTGTAACGTAGTTAAACGTATTTAGCGATTTTGGCGTGTTTGGGCTTCCGTAGTTTTGCCATAAATTCCTGGCATTTCGAACTATGGTGATATTTTGAAAGGTAACATCCCAGCCTACAAACTGATGCAATATGAATATCGTTAGCATAACAATGCAGTTTTTAGATGGTCTAAAATGTGGGGCTGCGTGTGAATTTTTCAAGGCTTGCAAACTGCTCGCTAGCTACATAGTGTTGCAAATACGGATTTTTGTCTTGTGCCGTTGTACATGTATTAACTTCAATGCTTATTTTGGAAACAGTCAACATTCGACAAAAAAAAAAAAAAAATCAAGATATAGCCCATCAATTGCAATTTGATATATTTTTTTTTTAAGTCGTTAAGACACCCAGAGACCTACTAACTGACAAAATTTCAACTTTCTATCTCAAATAGGACAGTTCATATAAGCATTTAAATATTGACGTCCTTGGTTCGAATCTTGGATCCGCCATATATGCTTGGCCTTTTCGAATTTTGAAAAACGGACACCGGTATACACAATAAGAACGTAATATACACATTCTGTGAAAATTTGATGAAAATCGGTTTATAAACAATGGCTCTGGACCGCGTACAAACTTTTGTTGCATATTTCAAGTGTGACGTCATATGAGGTCAAAGGCATATGAAAATCATAGAAATCAAACTTTCAGCGATTGAAGCATGTGTCATTAAATTTTCATTGCCCTTCGACAATTTCAATATATAGAAATACTCTTGTTAATATTAGAAATACATTATCATATAATGACGTCACGTGACGTCATATGACATTTATTTTCACAAAATGTTTAAGACTCTTAGAGACCTATATACTGACCAAATATCATCTTTCTATCTCAAATAGGACCGATTTTATAAGCATTTAAAAATTGACGACCTTGGTTCGAATCTTGGAATCGCTATAGAACCATGGACTTTTCGAATTTTGATAAACGGACAACGAGATGCACAACTAGAGCTTAATATACACATTCTGTGAAAATTTGATGAAAATCGGCCCATTAATAATGGCTCTGGACCGTGTAAAAACTTTCGTAGTCAATTTCAAATGTGACGTCATATGACGTCATAGGCTTCTGAAAATCATTGAAATCGAAATTCCAGCATCTAAAGCATGCGGCATTAATTTTTCATTGCCCTTCGAAAATTTCAACATATAGAAATAATCTTGTTAGAATTAGAAATTCATTATCATATAATGACGTCACGTGACGTCATATGACATTTATTTTCACAAAATCTTTAAGACTCCCAGAGACCTATATACTGACCCATTATCATCTTTCTATCTCAAATAGGACCGATTTTATAAGAATTTGAAAATTTACGACCTTGGTTTGAATCTTGGAATCGCTATAGAACCTTGGACTTTTCGAATTTTGAAAAACGGATACCGGGATGCACAACTAGAACTTAATATACACATTCTGTGAAAATTTCATGAAAATCGGTTCATAAACAATGGCTGTAGACCGCGTACAAACTTTTGTTGGATATTTCCAGTGTGACGTCATATGACGTCATAGTCATATGAAAATCATAGAAATCAAAATTTCCTAACGTGACTAATAAGTCATAAAAATTTCATCGTCCTAGGAGTATTGTAACATAGAAAAATAAGCGTTTAGTTAGGAAGAAAAAAAGAACTAGATTTCGTTTGCACGGCAAACGATAGGACTTTCTGCAAACCGTTTAAACCTCAATCAAACTGAAAATTATTTATACAGAATACGAAGAAAATATTAGGTATCTAGAATGTAACCTATACATTCTTTTAAAATTTTCGAAAAATTCATCAAGTTATTATGTTTCAGATCGCTTACAAACTTTTTGATCCGACGTCTATTCTGATGTCATATGGATGTGAATATAATTGCATATGAAAATTCAGCATATTTAATATATGCCATAAATTTTTGGTAGTTCTGGACCATTGGGATCACACTGAATTTATTGCAGGAGAAATGAAAACATATAATAACACCATGGTGTCAAATGACGTCCGGCCTATGAAAATCTGAAGAACACCTTTAAAATTACAATATGTGTGAATTTCGGCTTTTTATCTCATATGGAGTACTCAATCTGACTAAAGTCATCTCTTATATATACGCTACGCTACATAAGATCGTAGGAAGATCGTGTACTTTAGTCAGATTGTACTAAATTTAATTTCGAGGTCATATTTTTTGAAACATGGTTTCACCACAGAACCTGTCTTTCAATATTTTGAAAACGAAAGTAAGGATGCACAACAAAATCCTAACTTATACCTTCTGTGAATTTACTAGAAAATCAATTCAAAAGCGCGTACAAACATTTTAACTGACGTCGAATCTAGTGTCTATGCTGTCAAATGATGTGCTATGAATTTGAAAATCATTGCATTCAAAAGACATGGTCTGAAATATTTGCCATACAATTTTCACTGCTCTGGGCCATTGCCAATTACATTTTCCGAAAATGTTTAAAATTATGTAAAAAGTGAAAGTAGGGTATTTTCTATTTTCAAAAAATGCTAAACTTACAGTGTAGCAATACCATGTGACCAGAACATCACTAAAGGCATCAAAACCAAGAAAAAACTGACAACTTTTGTCTCCGCTTCAACATAAAAAAGTACCCGTAAGTAGTATAGGTTAGTTCATAGTTGCCTTTAACTACACAATATACCCAGTCAGCAGAAGTTATCGGGCCAATATAGCACTGATATCGGCACCTATGTCTGCACTGTGGGTCATTAATACCCCCGCAAAAGGCTTTGATACAGGAAAAGCCAGACTCCAGACGGAGCACAAATAAGCACCTGTATACACAGTATATAATATATGATAGCATTCAATAAGTAAGTAAAGTCATTTTTTACAGTGGATAGAGAATCAGTTATGGTTATTTGGCACAGCAGCATAAAAGTGTAGTCACAGTTCTTTGACATTGCACTTCTCCTAGTGCCATCTGTTTCAAGTTAATGTCGGGACAAGAAAAAAAAATCTATTTAAGAAAGGTAGATAATTAAAAAATGGTACCAGGTAGAGTTACAGTATTTAGACACTGCACTTTTCCTAGTTGCTGTTGTTGTACTGTTATTTCAATTCCAAAATTAAGTTGATGAAAAAAAAGCAATTGACTTAATTTTGATGGAGTAACCATATTTTCATTATTAATTAAAATTAAAACCCTGAAAAATTGATGAGTAAATACCCAATTGACCTCAAACCTTATCTGTAGCCCTGTTCTGATAAATATCTATGCCAAGTATCAGGTGAAATGGCTGAAAGTACCGGACAAGATTTTGCTTAAATACCGCATGACCGACTGATCAACCAACCGACTGACCAACCAACCCACCAACAGGGTGATTCTCTTCCATTTGTGCTGGTATACAGGAGTTTTCATTTCAAAACAAAAATAAATTATTCTTGTGCACTGCACTTCTCCTAAATGAGATCTATTCACCTATGAAGTATCAAGTTGATATCTCAAATACTTTTTGACTTATGCTCCGGACAAAAATGTCGGACGGATGGACAGACGGACGGACTAACGGACGGAGACTTTTACTATATCCCCCGCCGCCTTTCGGCGGGGGATAATAAAATCTTAAGGTTTTTAGAACAGGGTTGCTTGCAAAATGATTAATGATTTGTCTGCACCGTTTACTCAGTTCAACTTCATAATGGTTTCATAATGGGTTTTCCCAATGCGCTTGTGACTAGCCTGTTGATGTGCAACATATAATCTCTACTGGGACCCATGTTTACATGCACTGAAATACACACGCGTGTGTATATATTCTCCAAATCACCTGTCACATGCGTTTGATTGACAGATCAGCCAAGGGCGTGTTGAATTTTACCACAGCATCCATGCATCACTAATTCTTGACCGTGATACGCCATATTTGTGTTGATAATTATGCATTAATTTTACTAAAAGAGTGATAGCACTGATTACAGCATTAATATAACAAGAAAGTCAGTAGAACTGACAGATGCTCCCCGAAGAACGTCATTGTTACAAATAAGACCTTGGTCAATGGGTGGGAGGATGTAGGAACTGGGTCAAGCCGAAGATATGCGCATCTCCTCTTTGTAATAAAGCTTCACATAAAGTTTTGTTGAAATCAAGCTATTAGTTCCTGAGAGATAGCCCGGACAAGAATCATACTAGATATACCGTTTGCATAAAAGTCAAAGGACCATAACTCTGTGAAAAATTGAGGGACAAAGTTACCCCCATGATATGCAAATCTTCTCTTGGTAATAAAGCTTTCCATAAAGTTTCGTTGAATTCAAGCCATTATTTTCTGAGAAATAGCCCAGACAAGATTCATGCAATATGTACTATAGGCCGAAAAATCAAGGGGCCATAACTCTTTGAAAAATTGAGGAACCAGGTCACGCCGACGATATGCGTATCTACTCTTGGTAATTAAGCTTCCCATAAAGTTTCGTTGAATTAAAGCTTTTATTTCCTGAGAAATAGCCCGGTCAATAATCATGCAACATGAACTATAGGCCAAAAAGTCAAGGGGCCATAACTCTGTGAAATTAGGAACCAGGCAGCCGACGATATGCGTATCTACTCTTGGTAATAAAGCTTCACAAAAAGTTTCGTTGAATTCAAGCCATTAGTTCCTGAGAAATAGCCCGGACAGAATCATGCAATATGTACTATAGGCCGAAAAGTCAAGGGGCCATAACTCTTTGAAATATTTAGGAACCAGGTCATGCTGACGATATGCGTATCTCCTCTTGGTAATAAAGCTTCCCATAAAGTTTCGTTGAATTCAAGCCATTAGTTCCTGAGAAATAGCCCGGACAAGAATCATGCAATATGTACTATAGGCCGAAAAGTCAATGGGCCATAACTCTTTGAAAAATTTAGGAACCGGGTCATGCTGACGATATGCGCATCTTCCCTTGGTAATAAAGCTTCACAAAAAGTTTTGTTGAATTCAAGCCATTAGTTCCTGAGAAATAGCCCGGACAGAATCATGCAATATGTACTATAGGCCAAAAAGTCAAGGGGCCATAACTCTTTGAAAATTTAGGAATCGGGTCATGCTGACGATATGCGCATCTCCTCTTGGTAATAAAGCTTCCCATAAAGTTTCGTTGAATTCAAGCCATTAGTTCCTGAGAAATAGCCCGGACAGAATCATGCAATATGTACTATAGGCCGAAAAGTCAAGGGGCCATAACTCTTTGAAAAATTAAGGAACCGGGTCATGCTGACGATATGCGCATCTCCTCTTGGTAATAAAGCATCCATAAAGTTTCGTTGAATTCAAGCCATTAGTTCCTGAGAAATAGCCCGGACAGAATCATGCAATATGTACTATAGGCCGAAAAGTCAAGGGGCCATAACTCTTTGAAAAATTAAGGAACCGGGTCATGCTGACAATATGCGCATCTCCTCTTGGTAATAAAGCTTCCCAATTTGAAATAGCCCGGACAGAATCATGCAATATAGGCCGAAAAGTCAAGGGGCCATAACTCTTTGAAAAATTAAGGAACCGGGTCATGCTGACAATATGCGCATCTCCTCTTGGTAATAAAGCTTCCCATAAAGTTTCATTGAATTCAAGCCATTAGTTCCTGAGAAATAGTCCGGACAAGGAAAGTGAGACGGACGAACGGACGGACGGAGCGGCGACTATATGCGTCACCTTCGGTGAGCATAAAAAGAAAATGTCCAATAGACAACCGTAAAATTTGAAGGGAAAAATTTAAATAGAAGTCATCAAATAAGACGAAAATTAACTGGCCCCGGAATGATCACAAGAATGTCAAACGCAAAAGGTAGCCAGCAAATAAAGAAAATAAAACAATTGATTTACTTCCCAGAGCAAAAATGTGTATTTATTTTGTCTTAACGTCTGTTAGTCTGTAATTTGGGTCATCCTGTTTTAATGATTGAAATCCTTCTCTATTATATAATCTTAACGGAGCCCTATTTCAAAAGAGATATGACTGCTTCGTTACATTTTGGAGTATACTTAGTTCATGTAAATTTTAACACCAATGAACTAGCAGTATAATTGGACATTTGTTAAAAAAAGATGACCTGTAATTTGATGGTTGTCGCATTACGACAGAATATGTTCAAAATCAAAACCTACAAGATGAAAAAAAGAAAGAGCAATGCTATTTTGGGTTAAAATAAACATTATTTCAAATTGCCTACACATACCATCTTTTCTACATCTGTTCAGCATTTTTTCCTATTTTTTTGATAAACAAAAATAAATAAATTTAAAAATGAATTTTACCATAAAAGAATATATAAGAAAAAAGTACATTCAGTTTTGAAATAGACAATAATGTAATGCCCAAGCATTACTGATTTTACTTACCTTTGTATTTGTCTTTGGGTTGGATCAATTTGTATCTGCTATTTGTATCTATTTGTATCTGATTTGCAGCGGTTCTGACAAATCACATAAATTTTGACAGTTGACTGACTTATCTGCCAGCAAACTAGCCAAATTAATGCATTACGCCAGGAATATTCTCTTCACCTCCGTGTCACATTTGCAATCGGTTTCGATGTGAACGTAATCCATTTGTGTAATGTCTGTTTTTAGATATTCAGTGTGGTTTAGATGTCATTTCCAGCTTGATTCACTTTTACAAGTTATAAATAATGTTTATGCCGAGTAAATCCGTTTGATTATTGGTAGAACATTGTATTTTTAAAAGTTTTAATCTGAAAACTCCCTTTACATGAGGGCGACCATTTTGTTTACATCTTTGGGTTACCCTGTGTACTGTAATGTACCTTACTATATTGATAAAGAATAGAATTGAAACACCATTAAATTATTGTCATCACTTGTTTAGCTATTAATATCATATATATGATATAAGTAAAAAGTTTATTTTGCAATTTATATGACTAATACATATCTGTAAACTTATATTTTCTGAAAATGCTTCAATTAAGGTGAAAGCGAAAGTAGGATATTTTTCGAAAATTCTACAATTGGGTTTAAATTTGTAATTTTGATGTAACTTCCTTATACTTAAATCAATTTTAAAACTTAAGGTACCAAATAATCGTCTGAAAATTCTCTACATTTCACGCGCTTTATGTATAGGAAAATTTTCAATACTTTTTGCGATACAAGCTCTTAAACCTCCTTTAAAATGAAACCTCCTTTTTTTCCCATTTCTCCATGAATCTTTGGCCAATCATTAAACTTTAAGCATCAAAAGAACGGCCAAACATTGCTCTACAAATAATATTCATCATCATATTTTCAAAAGTCAAAGGTTTTCGAGATATAAACTGTTAAACACACTGGGGGTTACCAAATTTTCATTTTTCCGCCATAACTCAACCGATTCAACCCCGATCATCAAAAACTAAATATCATCTGAAAGGTCTTTCTAAGCATTACAAATTATACGCATAGTGTCTCGATAGAATATTTACCGTTTTTGAGATATTTAAGTATGACGAAAAAAACCGATAACTGATATATGACCTTGACCTTTGGTATATTCCGGAAACGGAAGTGACATGGCTCCATAGAATCTAATACTGCATCTTCAGACAAAAGTTCAAGCAAATCATACAAAAACTAAAGCCTACAGGGCTTAAAAACCGTTACGTTTTGATACGAAAGTTTCATTAGCATTATGACGTCATGTGACGTCATATAGCATTCATCTTTTCGGAATATAAAGAAGACCTATAGACTAATATTCAATCCAAATCTCAGCTTTCTAGCTTTTCTGGAAGCGATTTTATACGCATTTGAAATTTGACGTCATTAGTTCGAATCTTGGATTCGCCATAAAACATTTGCCTTTTCAAATTTGGAAAAACGGACACCGGGATGCACAACTAGAGCCTAACATACACATTCTGTGAAATTTTGATAACAATCGATCCAGAAATAATGGCTGTAGGCCGCGTACAATCTTTTTCACCCGACGTCAAAGCTGACGTTATATGACGTCGTATGAATATAAAATTCATTGCATCCGAAAGCTCATGGTTTGAAATATATGCCATAAAATTTTCATTGTTCTGAGTCAATGGCAACACCTCGAAATTAACACAAATATAAGAGGAAGAAAAAAAGAATAAGAAGAAGAAGAAGAAGAAGAAGAACTAGATGTCATTCGTTTAAACGAATGATAGGACTTTCTGCAACATCTGCTTTATATAGTATATATAGAAGAGGACATAATAGATAATCTGTCCAAATTGCAACTTTCTATCTCCTCTATTTCTATATAAAATAGCACAAATAGAACACATTCTGTGAATTTTAATAAAAGTCCGCCCATATCTTGCACATGTAGTTGACATACAACATTTATACTATGTCATATGACATGAAAGAAAAATGAAACAGTGTTCAAATGTAATTTAACATAGAATTTCATCACTCCAGCTCAGTTGTAACCTTTTTTAATTTTAGCCTCATTAGGAAGAAGTATTGAATATTTGTATAGTGCTATATCCTTTCGACACCTGTAACGTAGTTCATCGTATTTAGCGATTTTGGCGTGTTTGGGCTTCCGTAGTTTTGCCATAAATTCCTGGAATTTCGAACTATGGTGATATTTTGAAAGGTAACATCCCAGCCTACAAACTGATGCAATATGAATATCGTTAGCATAACAATGCAGTTTTTAGATGGTCTAAAATGTGGGGCTGCGTGTGAATTTTTCAAGGCTTGCAAACTGCTCGCTAGCTACATAGTGTTGCAAATACGGATTTTTGTCTTGTGCCGTTGTACATGTATTAACTTCAATGCTTATTTTGGAAACAGTCAAAAAAAAAAACCCTTTTTTTTTTAATTAATTTTTGGTGACCCCTGCGCGTGACCTTTTCCATATTTTTATTATGCATGATTATAAATATCTTATTTTCCATGTAACTTTCTTATATTATATATAATTGACTGTTAAACCTCAAGAAAACAGCATATTATCAGCAAAATTAGCTTCATTTCATTTAGTTTTTTTGCTTATAACTTTGTATTGCGTAAACCAATTTTAATAAACTAAATATCTTTGGAAACGTCAATTATTCAGCTATAATTCTTATTCATACATATATTTACAAAAATTCGATATTTATTGAGATATGGCTACATATATGCAGTAGGGGTGAAATCAAAATTTCCTCACGTGCCTAATAACCCATAAAAATTTCATCGTCCTAGGACTATTGCAACATATTAAAATAAGCGTTTAGTTAGGAAGAAGAAAAGAATAATAATAATAAAAAAATGACGTCACGTGACGTCATATGACGTTTATTTTCAGATAATTGTTAAGACACCAAGAGACCTACTAACTGACAAAATTTCAACTTTCTATCTCAAATAGCACAGTTTATATAAGCATTTAAAAATTGACGTCCTTGGTTTGAATCTTGGATCCACCATAGATGCTTGGACTTTTCCAGTTTTGAGAAACGGACACCGGGATACACAATACGAACGTAATATACATATTCTGTGAAAATTTCATTAAAATCGGTCCATTAATAATGGCTCTGGACCGTGTACGAACTTTCGTAGTCAATTTCAAATGTGACGTCATATGACGTCATAGGTTTCTGAGTATCATTGAAATCGAAATTTTGTGCGTCTGATTCATTTGTCATTAAATTTTCATTGCCCTTCGACAATTTCAACATATAGAAATACTCTTGTTAATATTAGAAATACATTATCATATAATGACGTCACGTGACGTCATACGACGTTTATTTTCACAAAATTTTAAAGACTCTAAGAGAGCTATATACTGACCAAATATCACTTTTCTATCTCAAATAGGACCGATTTTATAAGCATTTTAAAAATTTACGACCTTGGTTCGAAACTTGAATTCGCTATAGAACCATAGATTTTCGAATTTTGAAAAACAGACACCGAGATACACAACTAGAACTTAATATACACATTTTGTGAAAATTTGATGAAAATCGGCCCATTAATAATGGCTCTGGACCGTGTACAAACGTTCGTAGTCAATTTCAAATGTGACGTCATATGACGTCATAGGCTTCTGAAAATCATTGAAATCGAAATTCCAGCATCTGAAGCATGCGGCATTAAATTTTCATTGCCTTTCGAAAATTTCAACATATAGAAATAATCTTGTTAGAATTAGAAATTCATTATCATATAATGACGTCACGGGACGTCATATGACATTTATTTTCACAAAATCTTTAAGACTCCCAGAGACCTATATACTGACCCAATATCATCTTTCTATCTCAAATAGGACCGATTTTATAAGAATTTGAAAATTTACGACCTTGGTTCGAATCTTGGAATCGCTATAGAACCTTGAACTTTTCGAATTTTCAAAAAACGGACACCGGGATGCACAACTAGAACTTAATATACACATTCTGTGAAAATTTGATGAAAATCGGTTCATTAATAATGGCTCTGGACCGCGTACAAACTTTTGTAGCTTATTTAAGTGTGACTATTGACGATGGAAAAACAAAAAAAATTGGTATAATATGTTTAAAAATTAGAAATTTTGTCATATGACTCACAAGACGTCCATTTTCACAAAATTTAAATCTTATATACTGCAAAATATCAACCTTCTGTCTCATTTAGGGACGATTTTATGAGCATTTATCAATGTCACGATTAATAATTACTCATTAATGTGATTCCCTGTTCTTTGATTATGATAGGTATATAACAATGAGGCTGTTTACAAATATACAATATTTAATTAAAATATGTTTACATATATACACACAAAATAATGAAATGCACATAAACTTTTCAATAGCTGTTAATTACACAGTATCAATATACTCATCTACGCATGTAAACGAAATTTAACAATTCTTTCAGAAAGTATGTAAGTAACTATATTCTAAAAGTACTATTCAATAAATATCCATGCGTATAATACGAGTATGTTAATACATCACATACGAAAAAAATATTAAACTGACAAAACCAAAAGGTTAATTACTGTAATATTCACGATTACATAAATATGCTAGTAATACCAGCCACACAGGCTTATTAGTCTATATCACACAGCAATATCAGCCACACAGGCTTATTGGACAATGGCACACAGCAGAATCAGCCACACAGGCTTACAAGACAATAACACTCAGCGATAACGGACTATAGCACAAAGCAAAATTCAGCCACACAGGCTTACAAGACAATAGCACTCAGCAATAACGAACTTAAGCACACAGCAAAAATGTCAGCCACACAGGCTTATAAGTCAATAGCGCTCAGCAATATCAAACTATAGCACATAGCAAAATATCAGCCACACAGGCTTAATGAACAAGTTACACGTGTTAAAGTCTTACCTATTCATGAGTTCATATTTCTAAACAAAGCCACCAAGGCGCTATAAAATCTCAGACATCGTGCATTTTGCCTTCAAAGGTCCAGTCCCCCATAGGTAGTAACGCACGTGGCACCATCTCACGACATCGCTCATACATCAGAGACTGTCTTTAGAACTATACATGGCTAGCTACACCCGGCCGCAAAGTTTCTGGAATTTGTCATTCCCTAAAAGCCACCTAAAACATAACGAAATTCCCTACTTGCAAAGATGTCGTTACATTTTCGGCGAAAATACACATATTTTGAAGAGCATTAATGTCAAAAATCATCAGAATTTCATGCCAATATTGACGAAAACAAATTCTATCAATACAAGATAACTTACAGCTTGTAGATATTAATTTGAAGACCCCATACGTCTCACGTCTTGCAACCACCTCGAAAGAAAACCTCAATCTTTTTTCCCCTTAACCTCGAATTCCCCGGTTAAAAGACCAATACACCGATAAAATCTCTCTTAAATATACTTTAAAACCCGTGCATCACGTGCACCTAAATATACCTGAATGTAAAGTGTACCGGCTTAAACTTCTGCTCTTTATTGCAGACGATAACTACTGGGCAAAACTACCTGTAATTTCTTGACATATCCCCCCACTCAAGATGAAAATTATAAATTTTCACTCAAAATACAAGAAATTATGTACAAAACCAAACATCAATGCAACTCAACATAAACGACTCAAAAAATCAGCACCAATGTTATCTGATCCCCTGATCGCATGAACAGTAAACCTATACGGTTGTAGAGATAATGTCCATCTCATTACTCGAGGATTTGACAGCTTTGCTTGATTCAGGTACGTAAGTGGACAGTGATCAGTTTCAAGAATGAAATCTGAACCTAAAATATACTGCTGAAATTTCTGAACGGCCCACACAATTGCCAATCCCTCTTTCTCAATGACTGAATATTTCTGTTCTCTTGGCAATAACTTACGACTAGCGTATGACACCGGAAACTTAGTTCCACCATGCTCTTGCATCAGCACAGCACCTATTCCCGTCTGCGATGCGTCTGTCCTTAAGATAAACCTCTTTGTAATATCAGGCAAACACAAAATCGGCTTCTGAGTAAGATGGCCAATGAGCGTGCGAAATGCAAGTTCCGCTTGTTCCGACCAAATAACTCTATTTGGTGCTCCCTTTTTAACCATATCCGTTAAAACGGATGCAACTGTACTAAAATTTGGTATAAACCGTCGGTAATACCCGACAAGTCCCAAAAATGACCGCACCTGTTTCTTATTTACAGGTCTTTTGCAATCTTGAATGACCTTGACCTTATCAGGATTGGGTTTCAAATGACCTTCACCAACTACATGTCCAAGAAAACAAACACTTGTAAAACCAAGCATGCATTTTGAAGGTCTGGCAGTCAAATGTGAAGACCTAAGCTTCTCCAACAATGCCCTCAAATACCTAATGTGATCTTCCCACGTACATGCATGCGACAAAACATCATCAACAAAATTTTCAGCTCCTTCAATCCCCTTCAGTAGCTTCCGCATCATTTTACAAAACGTTGCCCCTGAGTTGACAAGTCCGAATGGCATCCGTTTGAAAGCAAATAACCCTTCTGAACATACAAATGCCGTGAACGGAATACAGTCCTCTTTAACCTTTATTTGCCAGTACCCCTTTGACAAATCTAGTTTTGACAGAAAATTTGCCTGGGACAACCTAGAAAATATTTCTTCTGGGTTTCCTACCGGTTCAGAATCAAAAACGGTCAAAGCATTCAACTTCCTATAATCAATGCAAACTCTATTCGAACCATCACTCTTTCTCACAATAACGACCGGCGAAGCATACGGCGACTCTACAGGCTCTATTATCCCTAACTGTAACATCATATCTATGTCAGCCTTAAATGAATCTTTTAATGCATATGGCATTGGGTAGGGTTTCGATCTGACGGGTACCTTACTTGTAAGAACTATTTCATGTTCTGCAAGATCTGTCTCACCTGGTACATCCGTAAATACATCACTAAACTCTCTTACAAGTCTACGCAATTCTTCCTGTCTCTTTTCATCTAAATCAAGGTTCATCGTCTACTCCCTCTTTTGCGTGTAAACTAGGTACGTGTATTCTCAATTCCCTACCACTGACTAATTCATCAGAACCCTCTTCCACTATCTCTTCATCAACTACTGCTACACCTACAACATCTACCTGTTTAACAGATTCTGATTTCTGGCTAGAACGGGCTTTTGTTTATCTTTCAACATACTTTTTGAGAAGATTTGCATGGTATATTTTCTCTTTACCTTTGACCTTCACCTTGTAATCATGGTCACTTACTTTCTGTGTAATCTCATATGGCCCTTGAAGGTGCATCAGTAATTTGTTTGTAGACGTTGGTAATAGAATCAAAACCTTGTCCCCAACGTCTAAAGACTTAACCTTTCTCCCTATGTTTGCATACTTTCTGTATCTACCACTACTACTCTCTAACTCTCGTCTAGCTAACTCCAAAGTTTCCTCAAGCCTATTCCTTAGATCTACTACGTACTCATAAGTACTCTTAACTTCATCAGCTTCTATCTCCTTGGTCCACAGCTCTCTAAGAATGCATAAGGGTCCCCTAATTGTACGCCCGTAAAGAAGTTCGAATGGTGAAAAACCTAAACTGGCTTGGGGTGCTTCCCGATAAGCAAACAACAATGGTGATATGTATCGATCCCAATACCTAGGTTGTTCATGGCATACCTTTTTGAGCATACTTTTCAACGTGCCGTTGAACTTTTCCACGAGGCCATTGCAGGAGGGATTATATGGCGAAGTCGTCAATTGCCTGATTGATAATAACCTATCGACCTCTTTCATGAGTACTGAAGTGAACTGTGTCCCCATGTCTGAAAGTATTTCACACGGAACCCCCACCCGACTGAAAATATCAACAAGTGCTTCGGCAACAGTCTCCGTATCAATGTTCTTCAACGCAGTGGCTTCGGGGTACATAGTGGAATAGTCTACGAGGGTCAATATATACCTATTCCCTCTCTCAGATGGAGGATTAATGGGTCCTACTAGATCAATAGCCACTCTGCTAAAAGGAGTTTCAATAATGGGCATGTCACCAACAGGGACCTTCCTAACTTTGCCTCTTGGAAATGTCTTTTGACATATGTCACACGATCTACAGTATCGTTTGACATCTGAAATGATACCTGGCCACCAAAATTGTGCCAAAATCTTGTCAGTGGTCTTCCTAACACCTAAGTGACCTCCCATGATCGAATCATGAGCCAGTTTCAAAACTTGGTCTCGCAAACTCTCTGGTACACAAAGTTGCTTAAACAATTTGCCACCCTCAACTCTGTCACTCTTAAAATATCTAAATAGCAAATCTTTATTGAACTGGAAGTAGCTCACTACCCCTGTTTTAGAAACTTTCTGTGTTTTAGAAGCTGCTCCCTCTCTAACTTTCTCAAGGCTTGGGTCAGCTTTCTGTTCGGTCTTCACCGCCTCAACTCCTACATGTGTTATACTATCAGTGACCTTTAAAGAGCTAGTCTTTCTACTTGCATTCGTCCTCTGAGCCCTTGTCTGTACAGCATTCAACTCTTCATCTACACATACTTTACTCTTATTCCTATTCTCCTGGCATACTCGTTTCTTCCAATTTACATCTACATCATATGGTTCTCTGACACCATCAAAGTTACCTAGGACCAAATCATATATAGGTTGTTCTGTGCAAAAGCGCCTTAACACTACCAGTGTAATAAGGACTATCTACAAAGACTGTGGCAATTGGGAACCTCCTTATCGTTCCATCAATCAAAACACACTTTTGAGTATCCCCTGTTAAACACTCCTTTGCTACTAAATCTCTTCTAACGACTGCACTTGAACATCCACTATCACGCAAAACAGTCACCTTTGTACCATTCATGTAACCTTCAGCTGTAGGCATATTTACAGTATGGACACTCTGTTTACAACACGAATCTGGTAACTGCTGGTTCATATCTAATTCTACAGAACCTCTATTTTCCCTAACAAAACACCCTAAGTCTCTACCTGCCTCAGACTCATCCG
>CM037778.1:86029971-86054421 GCA_021229015.1 Solen grandis
GATGAAACCGACCAGCAAAGAAGCGAAAATGTGACATTACACTAGACTCGAAACAAAGTTGTGTTATGTTCATTATTTGCTGAAATGACCCACGTTTAATTCATTGTTGCTGTATGACACATGTTTGTTTTTAAACACAATAAAATCATATGATTTTTGTATTAGTTATCCTTTCTACATCATTGTAATGGTCCTGAAAAGGACCTTTTATTTATTGAGAAGTGTCTAGCACTAAACTCAAATACAAATAACCGCCAGTAATGCCTGCTGGCTTCTGGATATGCCAGGTAAAACCCTGACAAACCCGGGTACAATGGCAAAGGGGGTAAACTCGGGTACAGTTGACACCCTTTTCCCTTAATACCCTCTCCTTGACTTCTACTTTCTTCTCCTTTCGTAACGCCTTCCTTGCACGCGGAATAACTTACGAAGGAACTTCATGGTGAAAATTAAATACATACACAGCATTACACAATTTTTAGTCAAGAAAAAGTAGGTTAGTAGGTCAATCCACTTCAGGTCAAGGCCAAAGCATGCTATCCAACTAAAGGGTCAAGGTCGAACCATCATTTTTTTTTTGGGATGAAAAATAACGTTCTCTGATTGGTGTGCGCCAAACCCACAAGAAAGTAGGTCAATCCGGTACTAAAAAAACAGTGCACATACTCTATACTTTATTATTCATGAGTGCAACATGAGACCGTACACACGTGGGGCCTATGTCCACCCCAGACTTACTAAAATTGTTCCTCGACAATCCCAGCTATGAGGAACAAGAGAGCGACCCAGACAGCTTCACGACCGAGTTGAGGTGTGTGATCAATATCTCACTCTTATAAAAAGGGGAGACTCCCTAATTACCTGTCATTTTACCTTTGAAGATGTACATCTACCCTACTACAGGATCGGAGACAGCCTGAATTTCATAGGTGACAAGGATCTAACCCGTTGTCATTTGCATCTCCTTGCAGGATGGATGAAGAGATATGTATGGGATGGGACTGTACAACGTGTGGTATGACCACAATTCATAAGAAACAAAAGGGGCCCTTTTCGGCCCAACCCAAATTCCGAAAGGACATTTTACAATTGTCAATCCCCCTTTAACTTACAAAACGTTAAGAAGTGGTCCTCCTTTAACTAAGAAATAAAACATGACGTCAACATGACAATATTGCGTCATTCGAAAAATTGGTATACTCTTCTCTCTCTATCCGATCTTAAGTCATCCTAGTTAGATCTAACAGGTAGGACATGTTTTTTTATTGCATGCAACATACGGTACCATAAATCTGTTTTCGTATATAGTACCATAAATTTTCGATTCGGTACCATAAAAAAAAAATTTTTATGGTACCGAGCGTACCATACTGCCACCCTTCACTACTGTTACCCTTAAACTGCATAGTTTAAGCTGTGTTATGTCTGCCTCTTCGAGCTGACTACATGTCAAAATCAAGCTGTTAACCATGTCCAATCGCATTTTCATGACATTGAAAAGACTTCAGAACTTTTTCATTTCTATTACTGGCGGTGCTGGCACAGAGAAATCATTTGTATTGAAATGATTGTTGCATATTTACAAATTTTTTACTAGTTCTCATTTAGGCATATCACCTGTTGTTGTTTGTGCTCCAACACGAACAGCTGCTAGGGACATCCATGGAAGTACAATTCATAGTCTCCTTCAAATCCCTGCCAGAAGATACCATCATGAATATGTATCAATGTCCAAAACTGCAGAGATGTATGATGTAGATGTGCACCTTGTTTTTCAATTTTTTAAATTCGAAAAATTTAAGAATTTATGGCCAAACCGAGTTTTCGAACTTTGGTCCTAAAACTATTATTTAATGTTACAAAGGTACTGATGAGATAGAAGCATGAAAATTTGACAGTTTATTGGCCCAGATGTCTTCTTTCTTTTCTGTGAAAGATTTTCTTTTAAGTCACGTGGTTATGACGTCATTTAATGGACAAAATCCTATTTTTTCAAAGATTTCCCTCGCTCTGGCATCATACATTTTGAGTCAATTTTAATGAAATTGAAAGTGCAGCGATAAAAAAGTATCTTTTTAAACATTCAATCATCTCCAATATTCATTGGCGTCATGACGTCAGATTTGACGTCAGCTTCAAAAGTTTGTTAGCGCCTAGAGCCTTCAATATTGGTCCGTTTATCTTGATTTTTTAAAAAAGATGTATTTTAGGTTGTAGTGTTCCCCTTTGGGCATTAAAATTTTCCAAAATTTTAAAAAAGATCAAGATTCCAGGGCAATCCCCGATTTTTCGAACTTTGGTAAAAAAAAAAATTTTAAATGTTACAAAGCCCCTGATGGTTACAAACAGAAATTGGACAGCATATCGGTTTTGAAGTTTCTTTCCATTTTCTAAATGATTTTTTTTTTATACGGGGTTTATGACGTCATAAAAAAGACAAAAAAAAATCTTTTTAAAGATTTCTTTCGCTTGGTATTTTGAATTTAAAGTCAACCTTAATTATATTTAAATTGATAGATTTAAAAATTGAAGTATGCATACTTGTATAGGGTGGACTAGGTACCAAGGCCCATAAAAAAAATTTTTTTGGTACCGTGGTCCCAAAATTTTTTTTTTTTTTTGGTATTTATGGTCCAAATCTTTAGTACGAATGGTATCATAAAAAAACAAATCATAGTACCAAAATGGTACTCTATATGAAAACGAATCTATGTCCAAAGGGTATTATATGAAAACGATTTATGTAAAATTGAAAAAAAGACAATTGTAAAATGCCTTTCGAGACTTTTGGGGTTGGCCCTAAAAGGGCCGTTTTTTTTTATTATTGTGGTCCCATAACATTTGTACAGTCCATCACATTTGTGGTCTATCCCACCTTTTTGACGTCCCATCCCATACATATCCTTCATCCATCCTGCAAGGAGATGAAAATGACAGGGTTAGACCCTTGTCCCCTATAATTTCGGTGTCCCCCGATCCCTGGTAGGGTGATGGTACATCTTCAAAGGTAACTGAAGGTAATTAGGGGATCTCCCCTTTTTGTAAAGGAATATGATCATACAATCAATTTGGTCGTGTGCTGTCTGGGTGCTCTTTCGTTCCTCATGCGGACTGTCGGGAAAAACTTTCAAGTCTGGGGGAGCTACGTGTGACGGTCTCTGTTTCAATAAAATAAAAAAGTATAGGATGGCATTTTTTTATAGTACCGGATTGCCCCACTTTTGTTTTGGGCGCACAAAAATCAGAGAACGTTATTTTTTCACCAATAAATAAATTTCGCCTTGACCTTTTTAATGCTTGTCTTGGGCCTTTGACTTTGGGGGGTTTGGATTGACCTATAACCATTTTTTTTTCTTGACTATAAATTGTGTAAGCGTGTATGTATTCTTCTTCACCATAAATTTCCCTTTCGAAGTTATTCCACGTGCAAGGAAGGTTTAGAAAGGAGAAAAAAAAGTAGAAAAAAGGAAAGGGTTTTTAAAGGAAGAGGTGTCAACTTGTACCCGAGTTTCCCCCTTTTGCCATTGTACCCGGATTTGTCGGGGTTTTTTACCGGGCTACCCAGAACCCAGACATTACGGGCGGTATTTGTATTTGAGTGAGTGCTAGACCTTCTAAATAAATAAGGGCCCTTTTTCGGACCATTACAATGAGTAAAAAGGATAACAAATAAATTGTCATTGATTTTTTTTTATTGTGTTTAACAACAAACTGTGTCAGTAACAATGAATTAAACGTGCGTCATACAGAAATAATGAACATAACACAACTTTTTTTTTTTAAAGTCTAGTGTTCAAAGTCTTTTTTCGCTTTTAGCGGTGGGTTACACTCTGTATTGCTTTTAAAATGGGGGAGGTCGGACACACGATCATGGGGGTGACCTTTCTTGCGTTTCTTGGGTTTTACGGTAGGTTTTCCCCAACTCAAGCAGTTCGTAGTCAACATCACTGCCCGTTGGGGCCCTGTCTCAACTCCCCCTTTTCTGCATTTCCTGCCACCTGTCGTTTACTGTGGGTACAGTCTTTTCATCCCTTTCTTAGGAAAAGGGATGCAAGGGGCCCTAGTTCGTGAAACTGTAGCACACTGGGGTTTTTGGGCAATTAGAAAAAAAATGTCCCGGTTCATGAAAAACGGTAGCACACCCGACTTTTGGGGTGTTAAAGCTTTCTTCGTACATGCCGAGATAAGCCCCTTTTCCTGACAGCGGTGCATGTCACTTGTCTTTCTGTTTTAGTCTGTATTTGTCATGTAGCTTGTAGTTGCCCTTTTCACCCAGAACAAATGATTGCGGGTCTTTGAACAGAGCGGAATCAGGTTTGATTGATGAAGGGGGAGGGTCAACCGCACTTTTAGGTGAATCAGGTGGGCGGAGTTAGATGAAAAAAAAAGCTTTGTCATTTATTAAATCACAACGATGTCGGGTAGTGAAGAAAGCAGGATGATGAGAGCCACCAAAAAAAGCCAAGATGATATACGGGAATATTATTCCTACAGCCACTCACGAGAACTTCAAGAAATTTTTTTAAAACGAAGGGCCCCGTGTCGATGTTTTTTTAAAAAGTTAAAAAAACCGTTTAAATTTACACATCAACTTTTCAATGACAGGGGAAACGTTTACGGAACACGGGTCAATACAAGATCAAATTGTATCCCCAAAATCATCGACCTAGCTTTTTGGTTCCACTTCCCATTGGGGAATGCAACAACATTTCAGGAGTACGCTGTTAAACAAAATGAAAATATCAAAAAGAAACCACAAGTTGGAATTCATGGGGGGATCTCCATTGAAATGAAATGTCTTATGCCCGGGGAGGTGGAAGAACAAAAGAACGTTTGGATCGCCCTAAGCATTGAAACATTCCAAGTCAAACGAAGTAGTAAAAAAGACAATGTTCACCAGTTTTGTTTGGCCGATCAAGGGTGGGGATATGAAAACTCAAAAAAGGCGATACAGCTGAAGAAGCGATGGAATTTGATGGACAATCTGCAAAATTCTTCAAAACCCAAGAACCCAAGACATTGTTAGTAGTGGGGCATTAGTCCAAATCGCCTTGTGGTTAGAAAAATTTCAAAGATTCAAGCCCCCCTTTATCCAGATATGTGACAAAGTGGGCCACAATTTGAGAAAAGGGGCGTGTTGTTCAATCCCCCCCTTGACAGACAAAAGAAGTGTTTCCCAAATTTATATATGATAAACATTAATTGCATTAATCAATCACGGGTTTTCCCGGGGATGCAGCTCTTCGTAACACTGTAACCGGTTTTAACAACAGAGAAGCTCACTGGTGTAAAAATTTTTTTGGGGTGTTACGCCTTGACACTTCCCCAAAAGAAGGTTTTTTCCCATGTGGTCACTGGGTAAAAATTTTCATAGCAAAAATGTTTTGATAGACAAAAAAAACCCAGGAAAATCTCAAAAAAAATTGTGAAAGTGTATGGAATGCAAGACCTGTGGGCAAAGGGTTGTGGGTACAAGAAAACCCTCTCTGTCCTGGCACAAAAAGCAAATATTGCAAGAATTGTGGACAAAAACTAGTTTTATACCCCACGTCCCAAAAAACCCAGAGAACAAAAGTCACCGACTTCCTTTTATCTTCTTTGACTTTGGGGCGTTTTGTTCGGGTGAACATTACCAAATTTTTGTGTTCTCAACGTGCTTTGGAGCTGTATGTGTCAATCCAGAAAAACCGTGTCAGTTGCGAAGCTGGGTGAGCCTAAAAAAAATTTTCGTGGTAAAAACACTTTGTCGAATTTTGTACAGGGCTGTTTCAACCCAGTCACAAAGGACCACGTGATTGCTACAATCAAAAGGGATATGTGCCAGTTTATTTTGGGGCCCCTTCGCCCATATACCCCAAACAAAAATTGATAGAATGGAAGAAAAATTCTAATGATGAAAGCCCATAAAGTGAGATTCATCATCACTGATTTTTTTCTAAATGCCTTTGTCCGATTTCCCCGACATTTTTGGGGATTGACTGAGAGGGAAAAAAGGATGGTTTCCTTTTATGCCAAGGAGAATCCCAAGACTACATGGGACTATCCCCCGTACTTTTTTACGGGACCCGACAGCATGAAATGACAAGAGAAAAGGTTTTAAAATGGTACAATGCAAAAGGGCACAAAAGGCTGGTTTCACTTTCAGTTAGAAATGAAAAAAGTACTGCAAATAGTGTGGACATTTTGAGACGAGGTTGGGAGATTTGGGAAAAAGAACTGGGGGTCAGTGCCCAAAATTACCCCTTTCCCGGGAAAAGCGACCACTCTACTAAAGTGTGCAACAAAGTTTGGCTTAAAAATTCAATGCCCCCAAAAGGGCCTTGGTGAAACCCTTGATCCCGGGTATCCAAAAAAACCGATACCAATAAAAGGGATTCTTTGGTAGAAACAACTGCCCATTGAAAATTAGCACATTCGCCATGCTTTAATGGAGGTAAAGTACAAATTGGCCCCTATACGTTGAGGGTTCCCAAAGAGACAAACACCGTATACAAATTCTGGGGTGCTGGCACCGGATGTCCAAATTTTGTTACCCGGGAGAGCGTGGAACGGTTACACCTTCAAACAGGGAGAGTTATACAATGCCACAACTTTTGGGTTTTGAAAGATTGTTAAACAAGGGTTACAACCAGTTGTAATGGGGAAAATGTCTTTGATCAGAATGAAAGTTTAAACCCAAAATACGGATGCTTGCCGTTTTTTTCCCTTCCAAGACCTTTTTTTCCCTCGGGATGCTTTGTTTGGGTGGACGAACCAATCCCATTAAATTTTAAATGAGTGGATACAACCACCAAGGAAAAAAATTTAAATTTGGGACATTTGCTCACTGTACCCATTCGTAAAAAGTACAAAAAAATCCCCGTGGGACTTCCCAAATCTTAACAAAGAGATTGTATAAAAAAATTTGGAATGAAAAGGGGATTAAAAAAATTCGGTTACCCCCCCCAAAGCCCTGGGGGCTACCGCCTACCTATTACTGTAACAAAAAAATGATCTTTACCTTTTGCCGTACCTGGGGGGGAAGAGTGGAAAAATAAATCACATTTGTAAAACGCATGTTGACAGGTCCCGGGCCCCTTTTGGGGAAAATAGCCAAATTTCTTGGGGTAGGTACCAATTGGTAGACGTCTTCCACATCGGGCACTGGGAGCAGGAAAAAGGGGGTGTATAAACGTATTTAACAAATACTTGAAATTGAAACAAAACAAGGGGTTTCCCCCAAAGGGAAAAAAACCAAAAGATGATGAAGCCCGCTTTAACAGAATTACTTTCAGATAGGGGGTATCTGGGTCGACAACGTGAAAAAGAAAAAAGGGAAAAAAGCGTTTCCAAACCATGTTAAACTGTTTGGGGGAAGAAGCACAAAAAAAGTTCAAACCAAAAACCCGAGTAGTGCTAAGGTGAACGGTTGATGACCTACCTCCGACCTTTCATGTCCTGTGCAGTTTCCCGAGTTTTCGATCTGACAACTTCATTTTGTGGAATTACTCGGTTTGAAACAGACGCAACACAGCCCCATTCATCTTAAAAATCCAGTGGTAGCTCCCTTTTCGTTCGTCCTTGCTGACTGAACTTTAAACCCCTTTGGGAAAAACTGGGGATCGGGTACTGTTTTTGACACGACGGGTTGATGTATTCTAGGACCCTGCCCATCAAATTCCAATTAAGAGAGCCGTTGGAAGGGGGACTTTTAAGTCCCACTGGACGCTTTTTAAAATTGTGGATTGGGGCCCAAAAAATAGGGGTATGATAACGATGAAAAAGGAAATCGAATCAAAAATGAAAAGTAAAGGATCACTTTGGATTACAATGCAGTAAAAAAGTCAATTTTAGATAGGTCAACTGTGTAAAGATCGAAAACATTAAACTATCGAATATGATCCCGAATAAAGAGAATAAAAACGCAAGTGACCCGTGAGACCAGCAAGACTTTCCCGCTCATGTATAAAAACGGGGGTCGGGGCCCAAATAAAGACAGGCCGTAGGTTACGACCGTCAAAAAATTGGCTTGTGTCGTTTGGGGCATGCCTAAACGGTGGTGGAAACACGGGATTCACGATGAAACTCTACCAGTAGAAAAACAACAGTGACTCAGAATCTCGTTTAAAGCTAATAAAAACCCTGCTGATTTTGCAACGAGTTTTTTTTTAGGGGGCACGCGCTTTGGGGAACAAAATAATTACCAGACGATGAAGGTTCCTCTTTTTTAACCAAGTTTATAAAGTTTCATGATTCGAGGGCGAAATTTCCAAATACTAAAAAGTGGGGTTTTTCAAGGGGATTTTTGCCTTTAAACCCTGCACCAACCTGATCTTGACGTGGGGTCAATCATTGAGACCCAAACTTGATAAGTGGAGAAACTGAACCGTTTTGATAGCTTGTATTCAATTGCGATTAACCCCGGAACGACCACCGAGGATATACGTGCCATTTTAAATGACCCCAAAACCCTTTCCCTTGTGAGAAAAGTGTTTAACTTTTTTGGAAAAACAGTGCGCGCAATTTAAACAACGGGGCCAAAACCCTATGAACAGTTCTTTCAAATCCCGATTTAAAACTTAAAAAGGGTTTTGATTTTGGGAGACGATCCCCTCTGGGACACCACAAAAAAAGATACTAGCAGGTACTTGAAGGGAGAATGAGAAGTAAAAACGGGGAAATACTTCACTACGGAAAAAAAAACATAACCCCCAAATTCGGAACCAGGCGTAGAGGTGTTGTTGGCTGGCGTGTATTGGGATTAAATCGAACAGGCGTTAAGCAATCGGGGGAACTGTTTGACGAGTGTGCAGGCTTTAAATGTTTGGGGGAAATACCATGAATTGCCGGAATGGATGATGTATAAAGAAAGATGATTCAGATGTGTGCATATTTTACATTTTTGATGAGTTGTTAAAGTGTTTTTTGTATGATGTTAAAAAAAAAATTTTGTCATGTCAATGCTGTTATTATTTTGGACCATCAGGGAAAGTAGTTTACTTTTTCAACACCTGAAACTTTTTTCATTCGGGCCCAAAGGGGTTTCAGGAAAAAAAATTTTGTAAAAAAACTTATTGGTACAAACCGAATTATTTCAGCGGTCCCAAAAACGCCGTCTGGTTCAAAGAATGGCAAAGTGCCTCGCCAGTTACAAAAGTAAAGTATCAAATTCATTCGGGTTCCCTGGGATGATGAAGAGATAGTAGACGATAAAACCCCCACACCTGTCTTTTTTGATGATATGTTAGGGAAAAAGTGAGGAGAAATTAAAATTTTGGGTTTCCCGGAAAGGGCCCCATAGAAATGCCAGTCTTTTAAAATCACACAAACTGTTCAAAAATCAAGCTAGTGTCCCATCAGCTTGAATGCACACTACTGGTATTTTTTTCAAAAACAAAGAAAAGGGCCAGCAAAACACTTGCGAACAAATAAAACTACCCCTTTTGGTGAGGGCGTACAAATGCAACCTCAAACCCCCTCTGGTTTTTATCATTGCTTTACCCAAGAACACCGCCCAAATCGTTTAAGAACGGGGTTTTCCCATCGGTGGGTAACGGTGAAGATCGAGGACCGACCGTCTAACACAGTAAAAAAATGAAGGAACAACACCCTCATAAAAGGTACCTAATGGGAAAAAACACCCCTACATGATCAAGCTTGAATCTTTAGTGGGGAAAAAAAACCAACGAACGAAAAGGGGTGAATCAGGATTAAAAAGGGAGGAAAAAGGTTCCCCTTTAGTGCAGACTCATCTTGGGAAAAAAAAGAAACCCGTGGCAAACAGACATGAATTTTAGGGAACGCAAAAAAGACTTTTAAGAAGTTAGTGACACATGTGGATCGGCCCAAAAAACACAACTTATTTTAAAAAACCTGGGGGTGGGGTTTTTGGGGGCCCATCATTCGTACATGCTTCGATGGAACGGGCCAAAGCTGTGAAAAATTTGGTCCAGTACAAGAAAACAACCCCAAACAAGTCACCAGCCAGGAAACGGTCCGACAAAACCACGAAAACACCCAAACCCAAACGCAAGTCACCGAAGGAAAAAAAACAAGGAAGAAGCAGACATTCCCCATGATCGTTTGTCACTGTAAAAAAAACGCTCTGTAAAAAACGGGGAACACCAAAAGTGTCCCCAAAATGATTCGACGTGATGTTACTCAGGGACATCACCCAAAGATCACCCTTGTGGCCCCATTCTCTCCACGCTCATCTATCCCGTTCTAATAGAATTCGATGAGGTTGGGTTGGCTAACCAAAGGGATCAATAGGTTTTCACCAAACCCCACAGTTCGACGACAATTTTTTGCCCTTTTCCCCAATTCTTCAAGTGGGCTTTTCCTCATCTCATCATCATCAAGATTTTCACCAATCCAAGTCTCCTTTCCCCCTTCCCTACTCCCATTACGCATAGAAATTCAACCATGAGTTGCGGCAATTCGCTTTAACAACCCCTTTTAAAACAGTGGTATAAATAAAAGCCCATTTCACATCATTTGCATCATGAAGCGAACAACCACTCTTTCGTAACTGGCAAATTTTGCTTGCTTTGCAGAACCTCCCCCAATTTTCGAAAGAAGATTATTCAAGAAGCACCAAAAAATTGGTAGTTGTATTGCTGAATGTTGCCCCCAAAACATTTTAAAAGGCAAGTACCCTGTAGGGTCAAAACGTCGTTGCATTTAAAGACAAAGCTCCGACATTTTTAAAGCGACCAAGAAAGTATCAGTTCGAAAAGAAAACCCCTTCTCAACAAAAGGGTGGTTTTCCCTCCCCCTGCTGGCACTTGCCCCATCTTACCCCAAAAATTTCCCCTTTTGGGTAAACTCATTCGGAAAAATAAAAAAGGGGCCCTATTTTCCCATTTCGGTTGTTGGAAGAGTAAATCGTTGGAAAAAGGGAACAACGACCCGGGTTTTCCCCCATCCTCAAGTGAGCAGACTTCATTTTACAGAAAGAAATGAATCAAGTTTTTGGGACGACAAAAATTGTCTGAGTCAGAAAAAGACAACAAATTTGGGGAAGTTTTAAACGCTTCAAAGGGCACTAAAAAAACACTCAAACCCTTTGACCCCCTGGCTGGGAAAAAAACAAGTACAGGATAAAAGAAAAAGGAAAAAAACGATGACCCGAAAGATCAAAAATTTTAGACAGTGTTCCTACGACCAGCGACGAAAGGCTACTCTTTTTTTAAACATTGAAAAACCATCCCACTTAAGTTGGGATACATGGGTTTTTAAAATATGGAAAACCCGTTGAGGTTAAATATTATTATCTGGTCAATGAAGTACTTCGACCGGAAAGGGTCAAATCCAGGGAAAGGGAAAATTTTTAGAGGACTGAAGAGGTCAATCCCACAAGAAGTTGTGGGCAATAAACGTCGATGGAAATTTTTACAAACACCCGAGATATGAAGAAGAAGAGGGGAGATGAATTTTTGTTGTTTTGCCTACGCACCTACATCAAAGAAAGAAGCCTATTAAAAAGGAAAAACCCGGGAGATATTAGCCCCCTTGTCATGGGACGCCCACAAAGAAGGACACTTACTTCGTCACCTGTATATGTACTGATAATCCTACGGTTTTGGAGGAATTCAGGGATCTACAAGGGAGCGAAAAAAAAAAAGTTGAAATTATCACTTTAGGGGTAAGACTGGTTGAGAAGTCAAAGAAACCCACACGTTGCATAAAACAATACACGAAAAAATTTGACGTCGAAGACTGTGGGGGAGGAAACGATCATCAATGGCAACTGATCTCGCAGATTGAAAAAGTTGTTTCAAAGAGAATTCACCAATCGCTCTTACATGGGTTCATTTATGTGTTTTAAAATTGTTGGGTAAAAACCCCTCTTTTACAAAACTGGAAAGACGCTCATCCCGCCTTTTAGTCTATTTTAAAAGAAGGGCCCCAAAACCACTCTCTTTGCAAACAAAAAAGGGCCGAATTTTTGAACAAAAAAATTCGAAGTTTCTAGAAAATGACATTCATTTCTTCAGTCGAAAACCCCGAAATAAAAAGGGTATGTTGAACGTTTTCAACTACGCTTAAATCAGAATGGGAAAAATTTTATATACAAAACCCGCAATTTTGTGGATGTACTGCAACTTTTGGGACATGCTACAATCTCGTTTTCATGAAACTCGGAGTACCCCCCTTTGTTCTAGAGAAATGAGCTGAAGTCACCAGAAAATGTTGGGAACCATCAAAAGAAAAAAAAAAAATCAATGATTTTAAAGTGGGGGATATAGTGCCATCAATAAAACCAGCAAAAATTTGCCAAAGGGGTATCTACCCCAACTGGACAGTGGAATTGTTCAAAGTGGTTTTGCATCAACGAAAAAACCATCCATTTCGTAAAAAATGGAAGGGCTTTGGGGGAGAAAATATCGCCGGATCCTTTACAGGGTGAAATTCAACATATAAAAAAAATGAGAGCTTACAGTGGGAACAGTTCTTTATCGGCGTAAAAGGGTGTGGCGTAAAAAATTTTAAGAATAAATCAAGTGGGTTGGTACCTAAAAAGTTTAAAGGGTTGGGTCCAAAATACATTTAGTTTAAAGTTAAAGTCGTGAAAACCCCGTCTCAGTCCCTACCACAGTGTTCAGGTAGACAACGTATAAGACGGAAAAAGTGAGGTACCAAACAACGAATATTTCTTGACCAGATTGTGTCATCTTTATCATGTCTCGTGTCATTAGTGAACCTTGGGCTCAACAGTCCCGATCGGGAAATGTTTGGTTGTGCTGATGATACTTTTATCGGAAATTCTTTCCAAAACCCCAAATTTAAAAATTTTAAGAAACCCTTAAAATTTTCACATACTCTCTCTGATATTTTGATGGCATTGACCCCAAAAAACCACAAGGGTTTTTTGAACCAAGTGACAAAAAACCCTTGATGTCGACAAAAAAAAATTGGGGAAATGGTCTGTGGAAATGATCGTTCCCCCACAAGTCAAAAAAATTGAAGAGGGGAAGGAAAAATTTTACATCGTGACTAAAGATCCAGAACTGGCGGCAGCCTTTTTACAAGTGAAAAACGGTGTGAATTGAAGCAAAAAATGGGCATTACCCCTTGTATTTCCGCAGGACTATGCGTCACCCCCAAAAATCCATGACGAATTGGGCAAAGTATTAAACAAGCCCCAAAAAAAAAATTTTAACTCAAAAAAAAACCTCACATTTGGACTTTATTTTTCCGGGTTGTCAAAGGCAAATTTACCCGGAAAAGGATCAAAAGACGGGGTTGGAATTATCCCAACCCCCTTACAAAAATTTGGGGGAGAGGGAAGTACTGTGGTGTTTCCGGACGAGAAAAAAACAATTCAAACGGGGTGGGGCCTCTTCAGAAGATAAAAAATTTTTTTGTTATACCGTTTGGCAGAACACCCTTTTATAGGGGGTGTCGAAGCACCCATTTTTTCGGTTGGCCATTTGCCCCAAAAACAAAAGCAGGGGTAATCCCCCACATCACTTTGAAATTTTTAAATCTACTACATACCTGTCAGAATCATTTTCAGGAGATCGTACAATAAACGGGACAAGGAATCATTCTTTTATCACGGGGGAAATCGATGGTGAAACTTTTTTTAAAAGAAAGAACGATGTTTCCCGTTTACCGTGGTCAAGCTCGACAAGTCGGATATGGTTTGGGTTTCCCTGTTCAAGAAAAAGGCCCGAAATTTACCCAGAGAAAAACCCCTCGTACCTCAGACTAAAGACCTGAAAAGAGGGGGTTTAAACAAGGTAAGGAGCCCTAAAAGATATTCGTTGGGCCCAAAAAAAAAGACGTGATCAGAAACGGGGTAAAAAATTTTTTAAAAAGGGGTCAAAAACTCTGAAGGGATTAAAAACTTCGAGATTTCAAATTCGAATCTTCGCTTTCATCGCGGCAAAGGGGAAAGCAACAAAAAAAAAAAAAATCTCACGGACCCTCAATTTTTTGATTGAACAAAAATGATGCAACCGGGCTTGGAGTGTAGCAAAATGATTTATGTGTACATGTTCCCTACCCTGCAGCAAGCAAGATGCACATGGAAAACATTAACCGTGTCGCACGAGCAAATTTATCTCCCATTTAATTTGTAATTCCTGCTCAAAACAAAAGTGGCGATATCAAACCCAAACTACTTTACCCCGAAAAGTTAAAAATAGTCCAACCGATGACACTAATCTGGCGCTGATGGGAAACATCCACAGTAAAAATTTCTTCCACAGTTTTTGCGTATTTTGTGTACCCGAACAACAAAATGATCACCAAAAATGTGACATAAGGGACCCGGGGCCCACTTGAGATTTGTGTCTTTTTCACGGCACTAAATCAACACAGCTCTACGTACAGAAATGTGGAGCCTGACACGGCGGGTCATATGCAAGGCTCGTTTTGGGGGGGTAAAGAAGGATTAGAAAAAAAAAACGTATCCACAGGTCGTGTTTGGAAATGTCGGGTTGCATTTAGCCTGGTTTTGCAAGACAAGTCCTTCCCCAATGGTGTAGAATACGACTTCGATCAACAGAACCCCCGTCAGTTTTTTTCCTTTTGGAGCGAGGGAAAAATCAGTTTAAATTTAAATGGTTCAATGTTCGGGGCGTTGACCGTTCCCGTGTGGCCAACAATTAAACCAGCCATCGCTCAAAAATGGCATGAAGACCCAAAATTGCGGCGAGGGGAAAAATTTCCCATTCCTGCAGGCCAACATCAAAAATCGAGATCTTTATTTCAAGGCAGTTACCCAACGTATCATTCTAGGCCCGGGAAAATACGACAGAACGGTGATCTGGCAACCAACCCATTTGATTTTTAACATTTCAACTTGTCTAAGGTTTGAACAGTGTAGACGGAAAAACGACACCAATTTCCGTTCCAGCCTAACTTTCCCCACAGGAGAATTTTTAGACATACATGTCCCCGCATAGCCAGGGATCACTCGGTTTTAACCCCTCCCTGGGTTACAATGAACGATTACATGCAGGGGTACACATGTGGGGTTGACTTAACGCCGTCAAGGATAAAGGGGACAGTGCATCCTATAAAAAACGGGCAATTGCGAATCGAGGTTCATTTGTGAGGTTTGGGACCCCATCAATGTGATTGTGTATGCCGAAAATTTACAGTCAGATGAATTAACGGGTTCAGAGAAGTCATCACAGACTATTTAACCCTGAGAAAAACAGGACAACACTGGCCAAAAACTGTACGAAGAAACTACAATTTAATAGGCGAAACGAAGGGAAAGATTTGAAGCATGTGGTGCATGAATGAGACACACCTCTTTGAATCGCGAAAGAAAACTGTTATGGTTGATTGTTGATCACCCAGTCAGACCCCAAACCCCTTGTTTGTTTTGCGCAAAAGTGAGTGGTCAGATTTTTTTGAACATGCATTAAAAAAATGGAAGTATCAAGTGATGGAATGGACGTAACTACAAAAAATGGATCTCACACGCGTGGGAAAAACTGTGCTTATGATGTGGGGAAAAAATAAAAAGGTAGTTAATACGAACAAGACACACCATTGGAAACTTTTGAGTGCGAATGGGCAGGAGCATTAAACAAGATTGGGAAAATGGAAACGATTGAGTTGCAGTAATTTTTGGATCATTCCCAATTCTGCTCCCTTGAATGCCGTGTAGTGCTTCAAGATCAATACCACAAGTAGACCAGAGACTGTAAAAAAACTTAATAGTGAATACCCACAAATTTTATCAACCCGGTGAACTTTTGGGGGGTTGTGCTTTTTAACGATAAATCGACTTACTACTTTTTTCGATGGACAAAAAAAACTCCATTTTGCTTCAAGTTTCTTGGAAAACATGGACCCATAAATGGAATCTCTGAATTCAAGGTACACATTTTTTTTGTGGGGCATATTTTTGTTTGCTTTGCATTTTCTTGTTGAGGAAAATGATTTTTAAAGGGGGGTTTAGAGCAAATTCCGGCAGAGGATCAACCTCACTTCAATTTTAACGATTCCAATGTGGGATGTTGGTTTTTCCCGAACATTTAGAATGTACAAACGTGCAAGAAGACAAATGTGTAACAGCACCCAAAAAACAGCCCAACTAAACATCCCCCCAAAGTTTGGAATTCTGGGGGTTTTGATTTCTGGGGAAAAGTTTGGACCCCTTTACTTTATTAAAGTGTTTTGTACTTGTTGTTTTAGTGTTTTCATTGTTCATATTGTTGTTCAATTTTTTGTTTATATTTTGTTTGAATGTTCAAGAGTTCAATAAAAGCTTTAAAAAATGATTTTTTTCTTGTTGTTTACTTTAAAAAATTAACAATTGTGATTATTCCCCCTCGAATAAGTTTTTTATGGCCCGAAAAGGGCCCTATTTTGGTTTTTGTGACCTGAAAATTCTGGAGTCCCCTACTAATCTGAATAATCAGGGTCAAACCAATGATATAGGCTGAGCGCACGTAGGCCCATGTTTTAGCGAAAAAAACAGGCAGGGGAGGCATACCTTGATAGGGTGCCCAAAACGGGCCTTCGAAGCCCTGCGAAGCATTGATGCATACAAAGTCCTGACATTTCACTGGTTTAGTGAATATATTCCCCCTCCCTCTCCTCTAAACAACCCAACTTTTTAACCAGAGTTTTTGTTCGGGACATTTTGATTTCATCCTTCTTTTTTAAAAAAAAAACTTATATTTTTATGAAAAAATTAGGGCGTAGGCAAACCATCCCCAATGTCAAGGGCCCAAGACAATGCTATCCAACTTAGGGCAGGGCGAACTTTATTCTTGGGGGAAAATTACATTCTTGATTGGGGCGCAAAAGAGAAAATAGGTCAATCCGCCTAAGACAAAAAAGCACACTGCATCGTTCATAATCCTCTATCCAACCCTGGAAAAACTACGTAACTTCTGATATCGTTAAAAACGCCAAAGGGTGCTGATTTTTTGAGCGCTACATGTAACCCGGCATCAGTGTCGTCACCCGACTCCCATTACCAACCCGGACCCCCAACGTATCAAACCCCAGCCTCCCCCACACCCCAAACCTACAGCAACAACAACCAGTCAAAACCATGCAACACCAACCGACAGTGCGCCAAAATAAGTTTTGGGCAATTATTTTGAGGGGGAACTCAAAGAGGGGAACAAAACCCCATCAAATTTTAAAAGAGAATGGGAGAAGTGGAATGCCGTATCAAAATGAAAACAGACAAGTGGTGGTTTCCTTCACTTTCACTCCCGGAAAATGTGGAAAAATCCCAAAAAAACGTCCACTTTATGGTGGATCCCATTTAAGAAAGGGTTGGAGCCCATTGAAAGACATACAAAATGCAAAAAGATAAGAAATAGGAAAAAAAAAAAAAGGCCCTTTTTAGGGCCAACCCAGAGTCCGAAAGGACATATTTTTTTCAATTGTCAAACCCCAAATAAAAAAAAGTATAAACGAAAAGAAATTTGCCCTTCGTTTTCAGGGGCTTGTATGGATAAGTCACATTTAATATCGACTGATATCTGCAGGACAAAATAGAAGCCCGACACCCCGTTTCGTTAAAATAAAGCCCGATACCCAAGTACGCTTAAAAAAAAACAACACTCAGGGTTTTATAGACAAATTTTGGGGCCTGTTTCTTTCTGAATATACTAGTGAATCTTAAATATCATTGAAGCCATTTTCCCCCCTGACAGTTGAATCCGCTGAAAGAAAAAATCATAGACAAATAGAGTAACATACTCTTTTAAAAAAAACAACAAAGGCCCTTTCAGGGGCCAAACCCCAAAAGTTCGAAAAAGAAATCCCCAATTGTCACCATTTTTTCAAAATTCCCTTTAAAAAATTTTTTTTCATTAAAAATAGTCCAATTTTTATAAAAAAAAAGTTCAAAAATGTTACAAAAATGTTTCAAAAAAAAAATATCCCCCCTACAAATTCGGCTTGAATTTTTTTTTTTTTCGCAATTCTGTATGTCAATACAAAAGTGTCAAACCCAAACCCCAATGTCAAGGCCGAAGACAAAGCTATCCACTCAGGTCAAAGGTTTAAAATTTTAAAAGAAATAAAATTTCCCGATTGGTTCGCTAAAGTAGAAAGTAGGTCAATCCACCTCAAAGGCTATAAAAGCGCACCCCATCAAGCATTCGGCTTTTCTCGCTGAAACCATGGAACAAATTCGAAACTGAGTGAATTTTTTCCCCAAATTTTTGGGGTTGATGAAGACAAAGCAATGAGTGGGGAAAAACAGCAAGACCAATTGCAGAATACCCCCGATTTTGTCAACAGGAATCAGATATTTGAGAAACAGATGATGCAACGCGTGAACTGATGACTATATGCCTGGGAAATCAGGGATGTTAGACCAAAAGCAACAAGTGAAAAGAAGTCTTGCTCATAGAACAAAGCAGATCTTACAAGATAAAACGATGTCATCGAATCAGGGGGATGGGATCGAAACCCGGGACGATGGGGGACAATGTTTACCGAAAACTAAAAAGAAAAAAAACGGCCCTTTTTAGGGCCCAACCCAATGTCTCGAAAGGACTTTTTTTCAATTGTCATTTTTCAATTTTACATAAAACTGTTTTCAATAGGTACCATTGGTCTATAATTCTTTTCATAATGAGCCTTCGGTACTATAATTCGTTTTCTATAGGGGTACCCTTCGGTATTGATTTTGGGACCCAAAAACCAAAAAAAAAAAAAAATTATGGACCCGGTACCCTAAAAAAAAAAAAAATTTTTGGCCCTTGGTACCCTAGTGCCACCCCTTATACTATACTGCAATAAAAGTTTTTTTTTTCACTGGTTTTAGTCAGCTATTAAGCAATAATTATTTTTAAAAAAACATTAAATGCCAAATTTGCCAATGAACTTAAACTTTTCAAAAATGTCGAAACTTAGTACTTTATAAGGGTTGAAATTTCAAGTGATTACGTCATAAACATGGCGTTATTATGTTTTATGGAAAGCCCATTTGAAAAAAGTGAAAACAAACCCGTTGTATTCTCGAAAATATTTTTTTTTTTTTAAAAACGTTAGCTGAATTTTTCCCTTTCAAAAAGATGTTTTTTTTTTCACTGATTTTTGACTCGATAAAATATAAAAAAATTCATTTCAATACAACGTATTCGCGCTCCAGCGCATGATTTTTATGCCAATTTAAGCTACTTAAAGAATTTTTTGTTTTGTAATTTTTTAGCAACATGATGTGTAAGGAAAATATATTAAAAAAAATCAAAAGATTGGGGTATCTTAACTTAAATTAGTAAAATGCCCTACCTAACTGGCCCAAAAAAACCAAAAATTTCAAGTGTTACGTTATCAAAAAATGACAATTATGTTTTTCGTAAAAGGGAATTCATGGGAAATCTATTAATTTGCAGAAAGAAATGTAAGTGGTCATTGGGTTGGTTGAGCAAGATCCGATTTTTCCCTTTGCAGGAATGAATGCCTGGTTGAATAGTAAATTGCGAAACGTTTTTTGAGTAAATGAGTCGCACTTACGATGAATTGCATAATTATACTAGAGCCAGAAAACCTTTACGGATATCTTATTGCTTTGCTATCACGGCTTTCTGCAAACCTGAAGAAAATGAAAAATACATGTATATTTCCTATCGATTTTTTTATGTTTTCTAAATGTTTAACGGTTTCTTTTCTAAATCTGAAAAAATAAGAAATATACAAAGAAAATGAATAGTTGAAAGTTTCAAGACTTAATAACGTTAATTAAAAAGAAATAAGAAATTATTTTATTATTTTGCTTACACCTCTGCCTTTGTTTCCATCTAATTTTGCAAATGTAAAACTAAATCAATTCAAAGGTTGAAGTAATCGATTTTAAAGTTGTTTTTTCTTTTTTACAATTTCAATTGTGGATCAAATGCAATAAACCATGTTTAAGTCTTTATGCTTACAAAGAAAAAGATATTAAATAAAGAATAAAAAAAAATCGACTGAATAACGTAAGAAAACAATTTTTGAGGATATTATTATCTTAAAATTTTCCTTTTTTTTGGGGGTTTTTTTTTTCCGAATGATAGAAAAGGGTGCATAATAAAAAAAGATCCATATTTATGCTTTCTAAAAAAAAGATTTTAAAGCTTATGTTTTAACATAATGTAAGTATATATTTAAGATAATGATGTTTTACTATTAAATCATACTTTGTTTTATGTCGCGACCGCGGATGGCCCCTACGACCCCCCGAGTCGGACGCTTCCCCAAACGGAGTACCAAAGGTCTTTCCGCATGAGGGGTTTGTTATTGAATCAATTAGAATTTTACGGAGGAGATAAAAAAATCGTTCAAATCTAGTATCCATAAAATTCAAAAAAAAACCAGTATAAATTTTAAAAAGAAACTGTTTTTTTAAAAAAAAAATATTTGGTAGTTTATGTCGCTGCCACTTAACCCCGGGAAAAACTTTTGGTTGTTCGTTTTTCTTTTTTTAAAACACACTTTGTTTACTGAGGAAAACCGATGATAATATCCTAACACAAATTTTTGTTTACTCGGCATGCATAATTTTAATCAAATTCCACATTAATTTAGCCGTGACATTCATATTCTACCTCTATGTCATAGTTACATGAATGGTCACGTGATTCGTGAAAGGGCTCTTGATTGAAATGAAATTAGACCAACGGTTGAAATTTGCGGTATCTACTGAATTCCTTGCGGCCGAGGAGAGATTATGCATGCCGATGTGAACATATAATTTGTTTTATGGATTTATTGCATCGGTTTACCTCGTTTCGTTGCATGATAGTTACATTTATATGGTTGAAAAAGTTATAATTTTCTGTTACATGAAATTTATATATTAGCAATAGGTGCAAAGATTTAAAGATGCATTCATAAATGTGTGAGATATTAGCATTTTTCGAGGATCCGGAGTAGTATCCCTTGTATAACATATATTGATCTACCCCCCCCCCCCCCCTTTCGTGTCCCTTCCACCTTCGTGTCGAACCCCTTTGAGTTTAATGACACCCGATCATCTTCGCTTCAGCAACCAACCAGCAAGGTCGAGTGTACAGCACAGCAGGCGTATGTATACCGCGACAAACGTAAGTCAAGAGTAATCAAATGATTGTTTAGTGCGATCGAGTTATATAGAAATCATTAGTGTTTTTGTTCCTTTCTTTCTTCTCTCTTTTTATTTGGTTATCATTTTTTTCATTAATTTATTTATTCTTAAGGCGGGTGATAATGCAATTCTGAGCATGTTTCATTCATTTGAGGGTATTGTTTATACGAGACTGATAAAGTGCTGGCTCACTGCGGTATCATATAATCTGGTTGGATGGTATCATTCCTTACCAACTGATAATATCTTGACACCGGTCGAGCAGTCTGAAAATTGGGGTGACCTGTGAGATATAGGATTTGTATTAATCATTTTATGATACACATTGTACTATAAGGACTTTTTTTTCAAAACTATTATTCATATAGGAAAATAACACGGCCAAACTGTCGTCTTTATGGAATTGAATACCGAAGTATAATGACTTGATTCTGCTAACAACAGTTTTCTTAACTGACTTGATGTATAATGTTTGTGTTGTTAATATGAAAGCTGTTAACATTTATCGTTTCTTTTTCATATAAATGTCCTTTACTAATCCAGGGCAAATGTGTGTTTGCCAGCGGCAGTCCTTTCCTAGACGTCACCCTGGGAGACAAGACTTTTTATCCCAGTCAGAATAACAACGCCTACGTTTTCAAGTCGTATTTGTATGAAATTTCACAAGTTGTTTTAGAATATCATTTTACAACATCTGTGCAAATTTCATCCGAAAATTTTATGTTTTTATTGCATAATACCCTTTTTCCTGTTTTCCTCGATCTCGCGGATCTCGCACCGGCGCCGCTCGCACCTGTAAACTTGGTACGGTGCTATTATGCGGGTACCAAATCCGGATCTAGGGGGATCTAGTGTGTTCGTGCCTACCGGTTTATTTTAAATAAGAAAAAAAAAAAGATAAAAAAATAAATAAAGGAACTATATGTTAAATTCATTAAATTCATTTAAATTATGTTTAAAATCACCACCTACACTACGGCGGTCAGACTCAAATAGGAATATACGTTACTTTATAGTATCATCGCGCCACCCGGGTTTTTTTTTTATAAAATAAATATACAATGTATCAATATGAAAATAGGCCAATCCATAGAAACGACTATAACTAAAATACGTGTACATTTTATTCATTTTTTTGTTTAATGCAATTAAATTATTTTTTTTAATTCCCACCCCCTATACCATGGCGGTCAGTCTCAAATAGGAATATAGACTACTCATTAATTGGTAATCATCACGCCACGGGTTATAAATGGTCATATTTTCATGATAACTTACTAATTCATAGAGATGACCATTTCTTAAAGTGGGTGTTAATTTCATTTAAAAATGTATTCTTTTATTTCTTAAAATCACCTCCGATACCACGGCGGTAAGACTCCAATATAAATATACACGACTCCAATATCATCGTGCCACCCGGGTTTTTACTGGTCATATTTATATTGAAATCTTACCAATTCATGTAGAAGAAATTTGTGTTATTTTCAATTCAAAATTATTATTTTTTAATCATTGTTATTGTTATAATCCCCATTAATACAACGCGGTAAGACTCAATCGGAATATACACTACCCCGGTATCGTCGCACCAGCCAGGTTGTTCCTCGTCATATAATATTTTCATCATTTTTTATTTTATATATATATATATATATATTATATATTATATATATATATATATGTATGTATGTGTGTGTGTGTGTGTGTGTGTGTGTGTGTGTGTGCTTCGATACCACGGTAGGCCATGGAAATACGTGGGCAGTTTTTGTTCGTGCAAACGTATTAATCCCAAGTCATGTATTAAAATGATAATTTAAACAGCCAATTTAAAAATGGTTTAGATTTCATGGGAAATAAATGTATTTAGAGTCACTTTTTTTCTAAACTCGCACAGATACCACGCCAGAAGTTCCTAATAAGTAAAAACGATACACCATTATATTTTCACCGGTATGTACAAGCACGGCTCTAGTTGCGCATTAGGTATCAAAGTATTTACGTTCCAACCGATCATACTTTTATTTCAATAAAAATAAGGGGAAAAAAATAAAAAATAAAACACACACACAACCTAAACTAGCATTTATGAAGATTTTCCTCATACGCGTATTTCATGACTGCCATGGGAGACAGAGTACGACGGAAAAAAGTTCCTTTAGCTTTGCGCTCAGCATATCAGGATAATTGCAGGACTGGTTTGTTAGGTGCAGGATAATGTGACGGATGTGGTATCATGCCACATGTCTACAGCGTGATACTACAGTGTTTCAGCACTATATATTATCTCTCAAGACTACCGTCGGCGGGACGTTAAACCCAACAATGAAACGGAATAAAAAAAATAATCCTATTAATCGCCCCTTATGTAATGTCATTGAATGAAGAGGGTCAAAAACGAAACGTGTTCCTTAATATCAGTAAAACATCAGCCAGTGGAATGTTATAAATGAGTATGCAAGATATGCAAGTCATAACCGGATTGCGGCATCCCTGCAAAATCATATACAATTTTGTAACTCAACGACCTAACAAACTTCATGTATTATGTGCATTAGTAGTATCAAATATAAAATTACTGTGCGTATAACAAGAATACGGAGTTTGAAGCTACTTTATCTAAAGTGAGATTTAACTGTTCTGTTAATCGAAATGAATAAGGGATTGAGAGAACATTGGTTGTGGCATTTATATGCATTCAAATATTGTACATATGTGCCTGTGCATATTCTCACTGATTTGACGAATGGTGCAGTACCGTACCCCAAGAACCGGTTCGTGATATACCGTTTATCACGGGTATGCGCGCAATACAGATATGGGTCCTACTGTGAACTCTCAGCCTCTCCGCGAGGTGACTTTTATATCTTGTAAGGTGCATCAACCGAGATAAGAAAAGAGTGTCAGCTCTCTGAGCATTTGTACGCGTTTTGTTGAAATTAATTATCGGCAATTAGGGCCAACAGGTGATGAGGTATGAATAGAAAAAAAATGAATAGTTATTTAATATTAAAACTAAAAAAAAAAAGCAGAAGATTTAATAGAAAAAATAACTACGTAATCCCCAACCCGAAGCATGTATTTCGGTTGTTTGCCCGTGGCCCAGATACCACATTTGTTATTAAATGTAGAAAAAAAAATCCAATAATACCTATACAAATGATAAAACCTAAATCCTGATCTGACACAGATATTAAAAATCAACAAGTGGATTATTTTTTTAATGTGTTGTCCTTTTTCTTCCCAGATATCCTTCAGAAAATTTGGGGGAGCAAAACCTATTCATATTTGTCACAACCCCAAGCATCATGAATTCTATTTCATATTACACAGCAAACAACAAACAAACACAAAAGAAATCGATTTTACATAAGTAGTTTTGCAAGTGGTGTTTCAAGAAAACGAGGCGGGCACTAAACGAAAGC
>CM037778.1:86054521-86093759 GCA_021229015.1 Solen grandis
GAAAATGCATATCTTAACATGTAAATAATTAAGCTCTTTTTTAGAATCAAAGGATAACAAAATGGATGACTACGTCTGTGTTACACACACACGCTAAGATTTGTCGGCAAAATCAAAGGACGCTGGGAGCTGAGGCTTGGAGAAAAACAGTATGGGGTGAAGCTTTTACCGACAAAGGTAAAGCAGAGCACTGTCTGGAAGGGGCAGGGCGGAGATCAAAGTCAACAGGGCGTATATTACAGGCGGCAGGGCGCCGCGCCCTGCCATTTCGGCCTAGCTGAAGCACTGCAAGTGACTATGGCAATTGTGAAACTGGCTGATTGTGATTATTAAGAGAACAGTCCAAGCTATTGTGGTCACCTATTTATCGGCGTCGGACTGCTGTCCATGTAAAACATATTTGTCAACTTTCCTTGCATTAATCCTTATATAAAAAATTCATATGATCTTTTGTGCCAAATGCATGTAAATATGTTCTTGATTTTAACATGTTCTTTAAACTTGATCTTTTGTGCCAAATGCATGTAAATATTTTGATTTTAAAAAGTTCTTTCAGTTTGATCTTGTGCCAAATGCATGTAATTTTTTTTATTTTAACAAGTTCTTTTGATCTTTTGTGCCTGTATGTAAATGTTCTATATTCATATCAGACCCACTTCAGACATCAGCATTCTTACAGATTATTTCACTCATTAGTAATGGGTTATTATAAAGAGATAAACTTATTTCAGAAATATATATGCATGTGCCTATTTATATTACCGGTACTTTAAACTTTTAGTATAAAAAATATCAACATGAAACTTCATATGTGGATAGATCTCATCAAGGGGTGGGGGGTGCAGTGACCAACAACCATAACTTTCATGTGCATATTTGAGTTATTGCCCTTTGTAAATTTTCATACTTCATTTCTGTCTAGGCTGTAACTAAAAAAATATAGAAGGTATTAACATGAAACTTAACCTTTCCTATAATATGTCTTTTGCCTCCACCTAGCGGTGCTGTTGTTTTTTTTTTCTTTTGTATACATTTATTTTGAATATAGAAAAGTTGCAAGTAGTAATTTAATGTGTTTTGTTGTTATTGTTTGTTTTTTGTTTTATGCATTTTGATCATACTACAGCAAACCATTATTACGGTAAATTTTAGCTCAGTTACTTGAAGAATTGCGTAATGTCATTTAATCAACATGTATTTTAGTGAGGTTAGTAAACGCCATCCTAATCATGCTATATGCAACGTTATGTTGACAAGTCCTTTTCATTCATACCATTTACAGATGAAGGTCGAGTTTGCTTTTAATCCACTTATTTCTGACAAAAATATGGGCATTAGATTTACAAAACTGTCAAACATTCTAAATTAGATCATTTTTAATATTTTTTCATTATATTTCAAGCATTATTTCAAGCATTATTTCAAGTTTATTAAATTCATATACTGATGCACTGTGTCATTCGTAGAAACTATTGCAAGGTTAGTGCAAAATGTTATCTTTTGTTTGATATTCTTATTATGTTCACTACACAAGCATTAAAATGATACAAAATGTTTGTTTGTCCACTGTTTCTTACATTACACGTAATAATTCCTTGAATTTTTATTTTCACGTGCTGCTGATTTAACAATAGCTCCAGTCACAAGAGCACAATGGGTTTTTATAACTACCAGAGACCATTGTTAACAACACGTTGCGCTTGATCTTCAAATATATTTCTGCCCATTGTATTTAGCCTACCGTTCATGCTGGCCGCGGGGTAAATGTGTCCACTAAGACTGCTTGGTCCAGTGAGAGGATAATGTTACTGGGTGTGATATCACACCACATGTGTACAGTAAGAAACTGCAGTGCGACAACACATTATCCATTTCGAGCAGACGACCTCCAAAAACCAGACCATCTCTGATTGCCTAGTAGTTCTGAAGCACGTCATTGGTTTATTAACATTTTGCCACATACCGAAGTTTTTAAAAATGGAACTGATATACCTCCCTTGCATGGCACTCAGTATAATAGGGGTAGGTCTAGAATATATTGGCCAAGTGTCAGATTGTAACTGCGTGTGGTATCCTGCTGAAGCAATTGACTGAAATGCTGTCGGTTGGTATCGCTGTACAGTTGTACCTGTATTAAGCGGTCAACCTGCATCTAACGGTCAGTTTTTGATATCCCAAAATAGAATGTTATATGCTTAACCTTCATTGAACGATCACCTCTGTTAAGAGGTCACATTTTTTGTACCCTTGGTTGGCCGCGTAAGACAAGTTGTATTTCAATTTTTAGAAGAAAATGAGAGCTATTGTACTCGCAACAGTATTACTCATCTGCTGTCAACCCAGGTTCAGTGGTTAGAGCGTCCGCCTCAGATGCATAGGTAGTCAGTTCGATCCCCAGCCACGACATACTACAGTCGTTAAAAATGGTACTGGTATTGCTCTCTTGCTTGGCGCTCAGCATATAAGGGTAGTTCCAGGACTGGTTGGCCCGGTGTCAGGATAATGTGACTGGGTGTGGTATCATGCCAGATGTCCACGGCTTATACTGCAGTGTGGCAGCACTATATCTCTTTCAAGTAGACATCGTCTCCAAATGACTGAAATACTGTTGGTGGGACGTTAAAACCATCAAACAAACAAATCAGCCCAGGTTGTTTGCGCTCTAACAAACGTTAACGTTTCTAAAAAATGCTACATCAGCAAAGTTAGATAACCTACATGAATTGACTATAACCAAACACAAATTGTACACCAGACAAAAACTTTCATCTTAAAAAACTCTGTTCTTTCAGCGCTTTCAGCGCTTTGATTTTCTGTATGTCCCGTATTGTGCTCGTATTTTTTAATAGTCAGATGCAGTGCAAGTGAGGCTGCAGATGGTGACTACGACAACTTTATCTGCATTGTTAAAACATAATCGGAATCATTTTGTCATGAAATGCTTGTCACTGATTTTAATTTATATGCCTAGGTTTCACAAAAAAATCGATGTCCATACGGTATTAAAAAAAACAAAATTGAAACTAATCCTTAATTTCAAAATGGCCGCCTCCATCGGGATTGTTATTTATTAGTTTAAAATGAAGATAAGGAGACCAAAAAAATATGACAAGAAAAATCTTATCATGCACTGAAATAAGATTGGTAGACAATATCAATGAGTTAGGTAGAGCGTATTCATTGACATTTATATTGAAATTCCTTTTTTCAAACTTCAAAATTGAGTAGTAATTCGGACATCAAGCCTTATGAAAAAATGGTCAAAATCATAGACGGGGTGGCTGTTTGTCAACTTAAATATAGTGGTGGAAGCACACACTTAAAATAGTTGAAATTATAAAGAATATGCAGTCATATTTTTGGTTCAAGAATCAATATATCGTGGTACGTATCGCATTATGGCGCTAGCGTATCGCAATATATCGTGGTATACTTCTGGCGTATCGTGACAACCCTACCCGCCCCCCCCCCCCCGCCCAAACACTCACAAGAATGCACAGCTTTGAATTAAAAAGTTTCGTGTGGGAGTTCCCCTGGACCCCAGTGAAACCAGACTTACACCCTTCTCACGACAAATGACAAAAACGCATCTGCGTGCAGCGTTTATTTCTCCAAAATAGCACATTTCACTCGCGCTCTCTCTCTTACACCTAAATAACTAGTAATGCGTGGGAGTATCAATATATACAACTTAAAAATGTTGTCATTGTCACATAAGGAATCAATATTTTAAATATTGCAATGATGTAATAACATAAAATTATCTTATTTTTAACTTCAAAAGAGATTGTGATATTGAACGTTGTGTAAAATCGTTGAAAGAAATGTCTGGCACCTTTTAGAAATTCTAAACTTTGTCTTATGATAAAAAACGCTCCGTTATTTTAATATACAAGAACTTGTTCAAAATTGGTACATGGAAAATGAATACCATAATATATTTGCTTGTCATCTGGATGAGAATATTCGTTTTATATCGTACCAAATATATATTAAGGTAATCGATCCATCATTAATTCACAATCATGGTTTTTACGATACTTGAAAATACTTCAGCGCAGATGAAAGCATCCATTGGCTCTTTTGATCAAAGTCTATGAAAGCTCACATTTACTATGAAATTCCCATGCCCACTTAATGGACCATGATCACAAATTAATGATGGGTGGATTTCCTATAAGAAATAAAAGTTTGATGTCTTGCAAAAGTGAATTTGTCATTTGAAAATTAGAAATATTAATATATAAATCAAGACATCATTATTTGTAACATTTCATGCTCAAATGCGTAAAACAACTTTATGTCTGTGCGTATGTATATGTTTATGTTTTTAAGTATTCATGTATGCGTACCTTTCAGGACCAAATAATATAGTTGTCATGAACACACACACACACACACACACACACACACACACACACAGTTGAACCTAGATTAGTGGCCATCTCTTTTTTTATGAACAAACAGTTGAACCTAGATTAGTGACCATCTCTTCTCATCAGCAACACCAAACAGTTGAACCTAGATTAGTGGCCATCTCTTCTCATCAGCAACAACAAACAGTTGAACCTAGATTAGTGGCCATCTCTTCTCATCAGCAAACCAGTGGCCATCTCTTCTCATCAGCAACAACAAACAAGCAAAGAAGTCAATCAGTGATGTCAAGGAACTGAGGAGAAAAATAATAACAAACTAAATATTCTTGATAAAGACTCAATAACTCACGACCAGCTGCCACTTGACCACGGTACATTGGTTGTTCAGTTGTTCAGTTATTTGCAAACACACTTTGTTTACCTGAGGTAAACCGATGCAATATATCTATAACACAAATTATTTGTTCCCATCAGCATGCATAATTTTAATCTAATTCCACATAAATTTAGCCGTGACATTCAGATTCTACCTCTACAACCGACTGCATATCGTGATTCGTGAAATGGCTCTTGATTGAAATGAAATTAGACCAACGGTTGAAATTTGCGGTATCTACTGATTCTTTGCGGCCGAGGAGAGATTATGCATGCCGATGTGAACATATAATTTGTTTTATGGATTTATTGAATCGGTTTACCTCGTTTCGTTGCATGATAGTTACATTTATATGGTTGAAAAAGTTATAATTTTCTGTTACATTAAATTTATATACCAGCAATAGATGCAAAGATTTAAAGATGCATTCATAAATGTGTGAGATATTAGCATTTTCCGAGGATCCGGAGTAGTATTCCTTGTATTACATAAATTGATCTACCCCCCCCCCCCCTTTCGTGTCCCTTCCACCTTCGTGTCAAACCCCCTTGAGTTCAATGACCACCCGATCATCTTCACTCTCAGCAACCCAACCAGCAAGGTCGAGTGTACAGCCGAGCAGGCATATACCGCGACAACGTAAGTCAAGAGTAACCAAATGATTGTTTAGTGCGATCGAGTTATATAGAAATCATTAGTGTTTTTTGTTTCTTTCTTTCTTCTCTCTTTTTATTTTGTTATCTTTTTTTTCATTAATTTATTTATTTCTTAAGGCGGGTGATAATGCAATTCTGAGCATATTTCATTCAGTTGAGGATATTGTTTACACGAGTCTGATAAAGTGCTGCTTGACTGCGCTATCATATAATCTGGTTAGATGGTATCATCCCATACCAACTGGTAATATCTTGACACCGGGCAGAGCAGTCTGAACATTGGGGTGACCTGTGAGATATAGGATTTTAAGATACACATTGTACTATAAGGACTTTTTTTTCAAAACTATTAAATTCATATAGGAAAATAACACGGCCAAACTGTCGACTTTATGGAACTGAATACCCGAAGTATAATGACTTGATTTTGCTTACAACAGTTTTTTTTAATTGACTTGATGTATAATGTTTGTGTTGTTAATATGAAAGCTGTTAAAATTTATCTATCGTTTCTTTTTCCTATGTATGTCTTTTACTAATCCAGGGCAAATGTGTGTTTGCCAGCGGCAGTCCTTTCCTAGAAGTTACCCTGGGAGACGGAACCTTTTATCCCAGTCAGAGTAACAACGCCTACGTTTTCCCGGCCGTTGGCTTGGTAACCATTGCCAGCGACATCATAACTATTCTAAAGTAAATTTTCTGCAAAGGTCTGTAAATTTGGAGAGAAAAAATTGCGTTTGCAATATTGGACATTTCTTTAAATTGTGGCAATTGAATTTTTATTTTTTAATTTCCTATTTCATATGTAAAATCACATATATTGCGTTCATAACGGCAAATCCTGTCACTTCACAACACAACACACACAACAACAACAACATCAAATTAGAAAAGCTGCAGTAGTGTGGAAGTTACGGCCAAAGTTAAAGTTTTTCACGCCTACGCTGACAACGACAACAACGCCGCCGACGACACCAGGGGGATCACAAAACCTCGACTTTTTTTCTCCGAAAAACAGACAAGCTAAAAATGGACCCGTAATTTAAACAAAGCGTTCTCAATTGGAGCACTCTGACATTTCTGTAGTACAAAGAATTGCGTATTATCGAGCGATGTAACCAACAAGGAGGTTTGCAAATTTTTATTTTTTGAAGTTAAAATTTAATATTTTTGCTATGATTTCAGTTGATTTCTGGAGATATGAAAAAAATAAAAATTGTATTGCAATACGATACGCTTTCTTGGAATATTGCAATACACTGGTATGTTGTTGCACCTCTATTATATGGTACCTATTAACTTAATAAGGGTGTCAAAATGCGCCTATATGAGGTAAATGGTTAATTTTAAGGTAATGTCGAGTAAATGCCATTAGTTGTATCAGATACTGATTAAGAAAGTGTATTTAGGTTTGAGCCTGCCACATTTATGAGGCATTTTAAATCTTTCAAACTTAAATTCACATGTTTTTAAAAGGCAAACATGCACAATTTGTCCTTCCACTGACACTTTTTGTTTAGCTGGACTCCTAAGTGCTTGATTGAGTTCAACAACTGGAGCTGGAGGAGGGTTCACAAGGAGGTCTCCTCCTGACGTCTTGCTAGACTGACCTCCATCTTGGAGATGACAAACACCTTGGATGTTTTTTTGTGATGACAATGGTGCCATCTCTCTTGATGACATTCCTCAATGACACTGAGGCATCCATACTGAACCGGGAGAATTTTGCTGGATCAAAGACCTTCCCTAGGACAGTGGTTTCATTATCTGCAAGTGCTACATTCAAGCACTGTCGGTCTTCACCCGCTTTGTTACGGTATGAAGATACTTCTCCTCTCGCAACAACAGTGACCCGTATGTTCATATCATATGGGAGTGCTGATCTCTTCATTGCATCCGAAAGTGTTGCAGACATCTGAAGTAAAGAAAGCTTGTGAATGCCCCGGGCGGAAAATATCAACCTCATGTCTGACTTTAATTTTAATGAGACGATAACGTAGACACTGTAACAGCAAATATAAACAGAAATAAGTCTCTTATTACAAGATGCAAAATTACAAATATCAAACATGTATTTCTTTTATAGGCCTAGTGCACATGGTATATGTCGTGTATATGTGTCTCCAGCATTCAACCTAACCTTGCCTTAATAACAAATACAGAGAAGTAATCAGGAGATATCAAAATGTAAATAACACTAATTTTAGTAGACATTTAAAATGGAGTTTCTCTAAGTTTAAGCTGACAGTATTGCATTAATATAGTAAACTAAGAGTTTAATATTAATTAATAAAGTAGACTAGAGAGCGTGTATTCATATTCATGTAAGGCGGTAACCACGAAATCCAAGGGGACCGAAACCGCGCGCACGAGGTAAGTAATAAGGGCTGGATGATTCGGCATAGGGTTGATGACAACTTACAACACTGTGGGCGTTACAAAACAGCTTCCAGGGGCGTCCCAGACGCAGGGTCTAACTTTCTCCCAGAGAAGGTATGGGCGACGGATTCGAGAAAATTCTGCCTCGCAATAATGCTGTTTTCCAAAAACCGCCAAACATTCAAATCTCCTTGCTGAAGAGTATATTGCATAAAGTGTATAATGCGGTGCCCCGGTAAGACAATATTCAATCCTTTTCTGGCGGCGCCACAAAGCTAGTTTTGAGTAAAATTGAAGATAAAATAATTATAAAAATATCATTTTCAGATGTCAACAAAATATGCACAATAAAACTTGTGTTCTAGAAAAAACTTCATTATTCACAGGTTGGCTGTAATTTAAAAAGTGACTAAAAATGCATTTTTGGCGACTATAAATGCATGTTTTGACAATGTTTCATTTGTTTATGTTTAGAATTGCGATATAATCGGTTTTCGCAATTCAATCTCATTCTTTTCAAACATTGTAATTCACGAATTGTATTACAAAAGCAAATGAATTTCTATGCGTGTGTTGATACTTAAGAGTACAAAATTGCTGCTTTTATGTAAAAAGGTGCATAATCTGTGATTTATTCAAAGATATAAGCTTTAATCGGACTTCGGTACAAAATTTGTTACAAAGTTTGAAGATGATTGCAAAAGAAATGTTTTTCATATACCCACACAAGTCTGCAAAGTCTATGCAAGGTTCGAACATTCAACCTTCTATAACCAGTAGAAAAAATCAGGTTTTTGGTCCTTAGATTTATCAAATTTATCAGGCTTTCAACAAGAATATCAACTTTCTTAGTTATAACAAGAGTGGTCAGAAGACAACATAGCTTGCCGTAACAGCACTTTTTGTCTAAGATTTAAGTTTTTGAAAAGTAGGTCAAACTCCAAGGTCAAGGTCACAAGCCAAAAGTCATAGTTCCAAATGATAGATCTTGAATTGGGTTGTCTACATGTAAAATATCTAAGCTCTATCTCTTAGAATATAAAAGATATAAGCCATGTTAAAGGTTTGTTAATGGACGACAACGACGAAAATGACGCCGGGGGTTTGACATTAGCTCTCCGGACTTTCTTCTCAGATATCAAGCAAAGTGCCCCTTATCGGAATATGATAAACAAAATTTATTTACATATTGCAATTTAGGTCTTAGAAATGCAGTAAATTAAGATGGCTGATATCTGCCATTTCTTATTTTCGTGCACTAGCCCTTAAAGGTGAAAGGGGAAATAACGCAATCATGTGTCTTTATGTCTTGGCCAAAAAAGGCGAAAGAAAGAAAACGTGTCATATTGTTGTTATTTCGACTTTGGACAAAGACACGAAATTACGAAATATGCCACCTGAAATAAACTTTTGAGGTAACATACTGATTTAAGATTTTGTGATAAAGGATCAAATTTTGGACTGTTGTAATTTGATCTAATGAAGTCCGATCTTCAAAAACTAAACACCAAATGGAAAGATCTCTTCACAAACTAAAACTTTTGTTCATATATTTTCTATAAAACATTTTTAGATTTGAAGCTATTTTGTGCCGATAAAAATAACAATAATCGGTATTATGACCTTGACCTTTGCATATTTTCATCGTTATTTACTATGAGTTTATTTGTATTATTTAAATGCATAAACAGTGAAAAAATGATAAGAGTGAACAAAAAAAGTCAGTGCTGCAAAAAAGAGGAAACATTCGGATTTACAATTGTTTGATAAAAGGATTAAACTTTGGACTGTGGTACTTTGATCAAATGAAGTCCGATCTTCAAAAACTAAACACCAATGGAAAGATCTCTTCAAAAACTCAAACTTTTGTTCACATACTTTTTTTAAAATATTTTTAGATTTGGAGCTATTTTGTGCCAATAAAAATAACAATAAATGGTATATGACCTAGACCTTTGCATATAATGCTTGATTGTTTACTATGAATTTATTTGTTTTATAAAAATGCATAAACAGTGAAAAAATGATGAAGATTGAACAAAAAATAAAGTCAGGAGCAGCAAAAAAGAGGAAACATATGGATATACAATTGTTTGATAAGAGGATCAAACTTTGGACTGTGGTCATTTGATCAAATGAAGTCCGATCTTCAAAAACTAAACACCAATGGAAAGAACTCTTCACAGCCTAAAACTTTTGTTCATATATCTATAAAATATTTTTAGATTTGGAGCTATTTTGTGCCGATTAAAATAACAATAATCGGTATTATGACCTTGACCTTTGCATATTTTCATCGTTATTTACTATGAGTTTGTTTGTATTATTTAAATGAATAAACAGTGAAAGAATGATGAAGTTTGACCTAAAAATAAAGTCAGGAGCTGCAAAAAATAGGAAACATACGGATTTACAATTGTTTGATAAGAGGATCAAATTTTGGACTGTGGTGATTTGATCAATTGAAGTCCGATCTTCAAAACCTAAACACCAATGGAAAGATCTCTTCACAGACTAAAACTTTTGTTCATATACTTTCTATAAAATATTTTTAGATTTGGAGCTATTTTATGCCGATAAAAATAATTATTGGTATATGACCTTGACCTTTGCATAATATGCTTGATTTTTTTTTCTATGAATTTATTTGTTTTATAAAAATGCATAAACAGTGAAATAATGATGAAGATTAAACAAAAAATAAAGTCAGGAGCAGCAAAAAAGAGTAAGAATATGGATATACAATTGTTTGATAAGATGATCAAATTTTGGACTGTGGTCATTTGATCAAATGAAGTCCGATCTTCAAAAACTAAACACCAATGGAAAGATCTCCTCACAAACTAAAACTTTTGTTCATATACTTTCTATAAAATATTTTTAGATTTTGAGCTATTTTATGCCGATATAAATAATAATAATTAGTATATACCTTGACCTTGGTTTTTTCCTATGATTTTATTTGATTTATAAAAATGCATTAACAGTAAAAAAATGATGAAGATTGAACAAAAAATAAAGTCAGGAGCTGCAAATAACCTTAAAAGTCATGCTTTTAAAATGTTGATTTTTCGAAAATATTGGTTATGTTTGACCGCGTACTGTGGACAAACCATGCATTTCTCAAAATCGCCACACCATATATTTTGTGCGTATATGTCTTGCGAATCATATGCAACAAACAAAATTCTCCTCTCTCATCTCTGAAAAAAATGGGGACTTTTTTCGTAGACCTACCTTTATTTCATCGTTTTTTTCGAGATTCGAACTTTCAACCTCCTGTAGCACGAATGTTTTATATACGCAAATAATTGAAACGTATCATATTTTATTAAGTTTCTGACAAGGAACACAATGCAAAAAAACACATTTGAATCGGACCTCAAATAACAGAGTTATTAGCCCTTAGTCATTTTTATATAACGCCACCTAGCGGCAAAACTAAGACAAAAATGAAAATTTTCTCAACGTTAGGATCAAAATCAGATCTTAGGACAAAAGTGGTAAAAAAATCAGAAATGTGACTTTTTTCTATCATGGTGATATGCCGTTCACAAAAAAAGGTTAGAAAAATAATAATAAAACTAGAATCGCTATCGCGATATCATCGGTTTTCGCAAAAGCAATTTACCTCAGTTAACTAGTCGCATGATTCGAAAAACATATTTCTCCGTTCAATGGCTTGTTGAATACTGTTAACAGCGATCTTTCAAACATTTTTGTCGCAATGTTTTAGCAGACTTTTTACCCAAAAGAATAATTTTGAGTATTACCTGTCAGTTATATAGTCGCGATACCAATGGTTTTCACAAAAGCAATTCCATTCAGTTCATAAGTTGCATGATTCGAAAAACATTTCTTCGTTCAATGGCTTGTTGATACTGTTTACAGCGATCTTTCAAACATTTCTGTCGCAATGTTTAAGCAGACTTTTTACCCAAAAGAATGTTGTTGAGTATTACCTGTCAGTTATGTAGTCGCGATATCATCAGTTTTAATGAAAGCAATTCCATTCAAGTCACGAGTCGCATGTTTTGAAAAACATTTCTTCGTTCAATGGCTTGTTGATACTATTAACAAAGATCTTTCAAACATTTTTGTCACAATGTTTAAGCAGACTTTTTACCCAAAAGAATATTGTTGAGTATTACCTGTCAGTTATGTAGTTGCGATATCATCAGTTTTCACGAAAGCAATTCCATTCAAGTCACGAGTCGCATGTTTCGAATAACATATTTCTTCGTCAATGGCTTGTTGAATACTTTTAACAGTGATCTTTCAAACATTTTTATCGCAATGTTTAAGCAGACTTTTTACCAAAGGGAATACTCTTAAGTATTACCTGTCTGTTATGTAGTCGCAAACTTGAAAACTCCTTTTACGGACTTCGGGTACTGCATAATTATATGTGTGTGTTGCTTTATGATGGCGACATACGACAATTGTACTCGATAAACAAGAATTGCAAACGACAAACAACAGTTTAAAATAAAACGCGACAAGGTATTATGCCACGCAACACTATTATAAACTAATGTTGCATTGAATTACTATCATTTATATGAAATATTGCATTAATTTTTTAGTGTTCTTTCAAATTGATGTCACCAAGGAACAGAATGCAAAAAAATTGCATAAAATCAGACTTCAATTATTTTAGTTATAAAGAGTGATTTCAAGCTAAGTGCCCCCTAGCTTCAAAACGAGAAACCAAATTGAGTAAATATTCGCCACCCCAAATATTTTGTGCGTATATGTCTTGCAAATCATTTGCAGCAAACAGAATTCTTCTATCTGATGTCTAACAAAAATGGGTAGGTTTTTCGTAGACCTACCCTCATTTGCACAGTTTTTTGCGAGGTTCGAACTTTCAACCTTCCGTTACTAGCTCAAAAAGTTTCAGCCATTTATACTAGAAGCTATCATTTTTAATTAGGCTTTCAACAAGGAATATAATGCAACAAACCACATTTGAACCAGACTTCAACTTTTTGAGTTATAAGTAGAAGAGTGTTTATAAGCTAAGCGCCCCCTAGCGGCAAAATGAGAAACAAAATTGATTAAAATTTTACCATTAGGTACCTAGCAATGCAGCAAATAGTTCAATCAAGTACGCAAGTCGCACTAGTCGAACATTCTATTTCTTATATATCACAATTTGAAGCATAAAAACTGATTTACAATTATTCCAAAAAAGGATCAAACTTTGGACTGCCGTAAAATGACCAAATTAAGTCCGATCTTCAAAAACTAAACATCACTAGAAAGAGCTCTTGAATAACTAAAACTTTTGTTCATATACTCTCAAAGAAATATTTTTAGTTTTGGAGCTATTTGGGGCCGAATAAAAACACAATAATCGTAATATGACCTTGACCTTTTCATTTATTTTTTAACTTTTTAATTGTGATCCCCTTTCAGACATAACAATACATAACTTGTGAAAATATCATGAAGAATTAACAAAAAATAAAGTCAGAAGCGATAAAAAACATGTTTTTGAACCTTTAACTTTTTCTAAAATTTAGTGAAGTTTGACCGTTTCCAGAGGACAAACCATACATTTCTTAAATTCGCCACCCCATATATTTTGTGCGTATATGTCTTGCAAATCATTTGCAGCAAACAGAATTCATCTATCTGATCTCTAACAAAAATGGATAGGTTTTTAGTAGACCTACCCTCATTTGCACAGTTTTTTGCGAGGTTCGAACTTTCAACCTTCTGTAGCTCAAATACTTTCAGCGACACGTACCCTCGAAACCTATCATATTTTATTTTTCTATCAACAAGGAACAGAATGCAAAAAACCGCATTTGAATCGGACCTCAAATAAGTGAGTTATTAGCCATTAATACATTTCATGCAAAACGCCCCCTGGCGGGAAAAGTAAGACATAAATGAAAATTTTCTCAACGTTAGGATCAAGTTCAAATACGTGGTAATAACTGATTAAAATTTCATACATGTGACTTTTTTCTATCATGGTGATATGCCGTTCACAAAAAAAGGTTAGAAAAATAATAAAAAAACTAGAATCGCAATTAGAATTGCGATATCATCGGTTTTCGCAATTCAGTCTCATTCTTTTCAAACATTGCAATTCACGAATTGTTTTACAAAAGCAAATGAATTTCTATGCGTGTGTTGATACTTAAGAGTACAAAATTGCTGCTTTTATGTAAAAAGGTGCATAATCTGTGATTTATTCAAAGATATAAGCTTTAATCGGACTTCGGTACAAAATTTGTTACAAAGTTTGAAGATGATTGCAAAAGAAATGTTTTTCATATACCCACACAAGTCTGCAAAGTCTATGCAAGGTTCGAACATTCAACCTTCTATAGCCAGTAGAAAAAATCAGGTTTTTGGTCCTTAGATTTATCAAATTTATCAGGCTTTCAACAAGAATATCAACTTTCTTACCTATTACAACAAGAGTGGTCAGAAGACAACATAGCTTACCGTAACAGCACTTTTTGTCTAAGATTTAAGTTTTTGAAAAGTAAGTCAAACTCCAAGGTCAAGGTCACAAGCCAAAAGTCATAGTTCCAAATGATAGATCTTGAATTGGGCTGTCTTCATGTAAAATATCTAAGCTCTATCTCTTAGAATATAAAAGATATAAGCCAGGTTAAAGGTTTGTTCACGGACGACAACGACGAAAATGGCGCCGGGGTTTGACATTAGCTCTCCGGACTTTCTTCCCAGATATCAAGCAAAGTTCCCCTTAGCGGAATATGATAAACAAAATTTATTTACATATTGCAATTTAGGTCTTAGAAATGCAGTAAATTAAGATGGCTGATATCTGCCATTTCTTATTTTCGTGTACTAGCCCTTAAAGGTGAAAGGGGAAATAACGCAATCATGTGTCTTTATGTCTTGGCCAAAAAAGGCGAAAGAAAGAAAACGTGCCATATTGTTGTTATTTCGACTTTGGACAAAGACACGAAATCACGAAATATGCCACCTGAAATAAACTTTTGAGGTAACATACTGATTTAAGATTTTTTGATAAAGGATCAAACTTTGGACAGTTGTAATTTGATCTAATGAGGTCCGATCTTCAAAAACTAAACACCAATGGAAAGATCTCTTCACAAACTAAAACTTTTGTTCATATACTTTCTATAAAACATTTTTAGATTTGAAGCTATTTTGTGCCGATAAAAATAACAATAATCGGTATTATGACCTTGACCTTTGCATATTTTCATCGTTATTTACTATGAGTTTATTTGTATTATTTAAATGCATAAACAGTAAAAAAATGATAAGAATGAACAAAAAAAGTCAGTGCTGCAAAAAAGAGGAAACATTCGGATTTACAATTGTTTGATAAAAGCATTAAACTTTGAACTGTGGTCATTTGATCAAATGAAGTCCGATCTTCAAAAACTAAATACCAATAGAAAGATCTCTTCACAAACTAAAACTTTTGTTCATATACTTTTTTTAAAATATTTTTAGATTTGGAGCTATTTTATGCCGATTAAAAATAACAATAATTGGTATATGACCTTGACTTTGCATATTATGCTTGATTTTTTTCTGTGATTTTATTTGTTTTATAAAAATGCATAAACAGTGAAAAAATGATGAAGATTGAACAAAAAATAAAGTCAGGAGCAGCAAAAAAGAGGAAACATATGGATATACAATTGTTTGATAAGAGGATCAAACTTTGGACTCTGGTCATTTGATCAAATGAAGTCCGATCTTCAAAAACTAAACACCAATGGAAAGATCTCTTCACAGACTAAAACTTTTGTTCATATACTTTCTATAAAATATTTTTAGATTTGTAGCTATTTTATGCCGATATAAATAATAATTATTGGTATATGACCTTGACCTTTGCATATCATGGGTGATTTTTTTTATATGATTTTATTTGTTTTATAAAAATGCATTTACAGTGAACAAATGATGAAGATTGAATAAAAAATAAAATCAGGAGCTGTAAATAACCTTAAAAGTCATGCTTTTAAAATGTTGATTTTTCGAAAATATTGGTTATGTTTGACCGCGTACTGTGGACAAACCATGCATTTCTCAAAATTGCCACACCATATATTTTGTGCGTATATGTCTTGCGAATCATATGCAACAAATAAAATTCCCCTCTCTCATCTCTGAATAAAATGGGGACTTTTTTCGTAGACCTACCCTCATTTCACCGTTTTTTCGAGATTCGAACGTTCAACCTCCTGTAGCACGAAAGTTTTATATACGCAAATTTTTTGGAACTACCATATTTTATTAAGTTTCTAACAAGGAACACAATGCAAAAAACCGCATTTGAATCGGACCTCAAATAACAGAGTTATTAGCACTTAGTAACTTTTACAAAACGCCCCCTAGCGGCAAAACTAAGACAAAAATGAAAATTTTCTCAACGTTAGGATCAAATTCAGATCATAGGACAAAACTGGTAAAAAAATCAGAAATGTGACTTTTTTCTATCATGGTGATATGCCGTTCACAAAAAAAGGTTAGAAAAATAATAATAACTAGAATCGCAATCGCGATATCATCGGTTTTCGCAAAACCAATTCCATTCAGAGTCGCATTATTCGAAAAATATTTCTTCGTTCAATGGTTTGTTTATAATGTTAACAGCGATCTTTCAAACACTTTTGTCGCAATGTTTAAGAAGACTTTTTACCCAAAAGAAGTTTTATGAGTATTACCTGTCAGTTATGTAGTCGCGATATCATCGGTTTTCATGAAAACAATTCCATTCAGTTCACGAGTCTCATGATTCGAAAAACATTTCTTCGTTCAATTGCTTGTTGATACTGTTAACAGTGACCTTTCAAAGGTTTCTGTCGCAATGTTTAAGCAGACTTTTTACCCAAGAGAGTATTGTTGAGTATGACCTTTCAGTTATGAAATCGCGATATCATCAGTTTTCATGAAAGCAATTCCATTCAGTTCATGAGTCGCATGATTCGAAAAACATATTTCTTTGTTCAATGGCATGTTGAATACTGTAAACAGTGATCTTTCAAACATTTTTGTCGCAATGTATAATCAGACTTTTTACCAAGAAGAATACTTTTGAGTATTACCTGTCTGTTATGTAGTCGTAAACTTGAAAACTTTTTTTACGGACTTCGGGTACTGCAATGTTATATGTGTGTTTTGCTTTATGGTGGAGACAAATGACAATTGTATTCGATAAACAACAATTGCAAACGACAAACAACAGTATAAAATGACACACAACAATGCAATATGCCACTCAACACTATTACGAACAACTGTTGCATTGAATTACTATCATTTTCATGAAATATCACATTATCTTTTTTGTGTCATTTCAAATTGATGTCACCGAAGAACAGAATGCAAAAAATATCGCATAAAAATCAGACTTCATTTTTTTTTAAATTATTAATAGTGATTTCAAGCTAATCGCCCCCAAGCGGCAAAATGAGAACCAAAACTGATTAAAATTTTACTATTAGGTACCTAGCAATGCAGCAAATGGTTCAATCAAGTATACAAGTCCACTAGTCAAACATTCATTCCTTATATATCACAATTTGAAGCATAAAAACTGATTTACAATTGTTCTAAAGAGGATCAAAACTTGGACTGCCGTAAAATGACCAAATCAAGTCCGATCTTCAAAAACTAAACACCAATGGAAAGATCTCTTCACAGACTAAAACTTTTGTTCATATACTTTCTATAAAATATTTTTAGATTTGGAGCTATTTTATGCCGATAAAAATAATAATAATTGGTATATGACCTTGACCTTTGCATTTTATACTTGATTTTTTTTCTATGATTTTATTTGTTTTATAAAAATGCATAAACAGTGAAATAATAATGAAGATTGAACAAAACATAAAGTCAGGAGAAGCAAAAAAGTGGAAACATATGGATATACAATTGTTTGATAAGAGGATCAAACTTTGGACTGTGGTCATTTGATCAAATGAAGTCCGATCTTCAAAAGCTAAACACCAATGGAAAGATCTCTTCACAGACTAAAACTTTTGTTCATATACTTTCTATAAAATATTTTTAGATTTGGAGATATTTTATGCCGATAAAAATAATAATAATTAGTATATGACCTTGACCTTTGCATGTTATGCTTGATTTTTTTCTATGAATTTATTTGTTTTATAAAAATGCATAAACAGTGAAATAATAATGAAGATTGAACAAAAAATAAAGTCAGGAGCAGCAAAAAAGAGGAAACATATGGATATACAATTGTTTGATAAGAGGATCAAACTTTGGACTGTGGTCATTTGATCAAATGAAGTCCGATCTTCAAAAGCTAAACACCAATGGAAAGATCTCTTCACAGACTAAAACTTTTGTTCATATACTTTCTATAAAATATTTTTAGATTTGGAGCTATTTTATGCCGATAAATATAATAATAATTGGTATATGACCTTGACCTTTGCATATTATGGGTGATTTTTTTTCTATGATTTTATTTGTTTTATAAAAATACATTAACAGTGAAAAAATGATGAAGATTGAATAAAAAATAAAGTCATGAGCTGCAAATAACCTTAAAAATCATGCTTTTAAAATGTTGATTTTTCAAAAATATTGGTTATATTTGACCGCGTACTGTGGACAAACCATGCATTTCTTAAAATCGCCACACCATATATTTTGTGCGTATGTGTCTTGCGAATCATATGCAACAAACAATATTCTCCTATCTCATCTCTGAATAAAATGGGTAGGTTTTTCGTAGACCTACCTTTATTTCATCGTTTTTTCGAGATTCGAACATTCAACCTCCTGTAGCACGAAAGTTTAATATACGCAAATAATTGAAACGTATCCTATTTTATTAAGTTTCTGACAATGAACACAATGCAAAAAACCACATTTGAATCGGACCTCAAATAAAAAAAAAAATTTTCTCAAAATCAGAAATTGACTTTTTTCTATCAGGGTGATATGCCGTTCACAAAAAAAGGTTAGAAAAATAATAATAAACTAGAATCGCAATTGCGATATCATCGGTTTTCGCAATTCAATCTCATTCTTTTCAAACATTGCAATTCACGAATTGTATTACAAAAGCAAATGAATTTCTATACGTGTGTTGATACTTAAGAGTACAAAATTGCTGCTTTTATGTAAAAAGGTGCATAATCTGTGATTTATTCAAAGATATAAGCTTTAATCGGACTTCGGTACAAAATTTGTTACAAAGTTTGAATATGATTGCAAAAGAAATGTTTTTCATATACCCACACAAGTCTGCAAAGTCTATGCAAGGTTCGAACATTCAACCTTCTATAGCCAGTAGAAAAATTCAGGATTTTGGTCCTTAGATTTATCAAATTTATCAGGCTTTCAACAAGAATATCAACTTTCTTAGTTATAACAACAAGAGTGGTCAGAAGACAACATAGCTTGCCGTAACAGCATTTTTTGTCAAAGATTTAAGTTTTTGAAAAGTAGGTCAAACTCCAAGGTGAAGGTGACAAGCCAAAAGTCATAGTTCCAAATGATAGATCTTGAATTGGGCTGTCTACATGTAAAATATCTAAGCTCTATTTCTTAGAATATAAACGATATAAGCCAGGTTAAAGGTTTGTTCACGGACGACAACGACGAAAATGACGCCGGGGATTTGACATTAGCTCTACGGACTTTCTTCTCAGATATCAAGCAAAGTGCCCCATAGCGAAATATGATAAACAAAATTGATTTACATATTGCAATTTAGGTCTTAGAAATGCAGTAAATTAAGATGGCTGATATCTGCAATTTCTTATTTTCGTGTACTAGCCCTTAAAGGTGAAAGGGGAAATAACGCAATCATGTGTCTTTATGTCTTGGCCAAAAAAGGCGAAAGAAAGAAAACATACCATATTGTTGTTATTTTGACTTTGGACAAAGACACGAAATTACGAAATATGCCACCTGAAATAAACTTTTGAGGTAACATACTGATTTAAGATTTTTTGATAAAGGATCAAATTTTGGACTGTTGTAATTTGATCTAATGAAGTCCGATCTTCAAAAACTAAACACCAATGGAAAGATCTCTTCACAAACTAAAACTTTTGTTCATATACTTTCTATAAAACATTTTTAGATTTGAAGATATTATGTGCCATTAAAAATAACAATAATCGGTATTATGACCTTGACCTTTGCATATTTTCATCGTTATTTACTATGAGTTTATTTGTATTATTTAAATGCATAAACAGTGAAAAAATGATAAGAGTGAACAAAAAAAAGTCAGTGCTGCAAAAAAGAGGAAACATTCGGATTTACAATTGTTTGATAAAAGGATTAAACTTTGGACTGTGGTAATTTGATTAAATGAAGTCCGATCTTCAAAAACTAAACACCAATGGAAAGATCTCTTCACAAACTAAAACTTTTGTTCAAATTTTTTTTAAATATTTTTAGATTTGGAGCTATTTTGTGCCAATAAAAATAACAATAATTGGTATATGACCTTGACCTTTGCATATTATGCTTGATTTTTTAATGATTTTATTTCTTTTATAAAAATGCATAAACAGTGAAAAAATGATGAAGATTGAACAAAAAATAAAGTCAGGAGCAGCAAAAAAGAGGAAACATATGGATATACAATTGTTTGATAAGAGGATCAAACTTTGGACTGTGGTCATTTGATCAAATGAAGTCCGATCTTCAAAAACTAAACACCAATGAAAAGATCTCTTCACAGAATAAAACTTTTGTTCATATACTTTCTATAAACTATTTTTAGATTTGGAGCTATTTTATGCCGATATAAATAATAGTAATTGGTATATGACCTTGACCTTTGCATAGTATGCTTGATTTTCTTTCTATGATTTTATTTGTTTTATAAAAATGCATAAACAGTGAAATAATGATGAAGATTGAACAAAAAATAAAGTCAGGAGCAGCAAAAAAGAGGAAACATATGGATATACAATTGTTTGATAAGAGGATCAAACTTTGGACTGTAGTCATTTGATCAAATGAAGTCCGATCTTCAAAAACTAAACACCAATGGAAAGATCTCTTCACAGACTAAAACTTTTGTTCATACACTTTCTATTAAATATTTTTAGATTTGGAGCTATTTTATGACGATATAAATAATACTTATTGGTATATGACCTTGACCTTTGCATATTATGCTTGATTTTCTTTCTATGATTTTATTTGCTTTATAAAAATGCATAAACAGTGAAATAATTATAAAGATTGAACAAAAAAATAAAGTCAGGAGCAGCAAAAAAGAGGAAACATATGGATATACAATTGTTTGATAAGAGGATCAAACTTTGGACTGTGGTCATTTGATCAAATGAAGTCCGATCTTCAAAAACTAAACACCAATGGAAAGACATCTTCACAGACTAAAACTTTTGTTCATATACTTTCTATAAAATATTTTTAGATTTGAAGCTATTTTATGCCGATAAGAATAAAACTAATTGGTATATGACCTTGACCTTTGCATATTATGCTTGATTTTTTTTTCTATGATTTTATTTGTTTTATAAAAATGCATAAACAGTGAAATAATGATGAAGATTGAACAAAAAATAAAGTCAGGAGCAGCAAAAAAGAGGAAACATATGGATATACAATTGTTTGATAAGAGGATCAAACTTTGGACTGTAGTCATTTGATCAAATGAAGTCCGATCTTCAAAAACTAAACACCAATGTAAAGATCTCTTCACAGACTAAAACTTTTGTTCATATACTTTCTATAAAATATTTTTAGATTTGGAGCTATTTTATGCCGATATAAATAATACTTATTGGAATATGACCTTGACCTTTGCATATTATGCTTGATTTTTTTTTCTATGATTTTATTTGTTTTATAAAAATGCATAAACAGTGAAATAATGATGAAGATTGAACAAAAAATAAAGTCAGGAGCAGCAAAAAAGAGGAAACATATGGATATACAATTGTTTGATAAGAGGATCAAACTTTGGACTGTGGTCATTTGATCAAATGAATTCCGATCTTCAAAAACTAAACACCAATGGAAAGATCTCTTCACAGACTAAAACTTTTGTTCATATACTTTCTAAAAAATATTTTTAGATTTGGAGCTATTTTATGACGATATATATAATACTAATTGGTATATGACCTTGACCTTTGCATATTATGGGTGATATTTTTTTCTATGAATTTATTTGTTTTATAAAATTGCATTAACAGTGAAAAAATGATGAAGATTGAATAAAAAATAAAGTCAGGAGCTGCAAATATCCTTAAAAGTCGTGCTTTTAAAATGTTGATTTTTCGAAAATATGGTTATGTTTGACCGCGTACTGTGGACAAACCATACATTTCTCAAAATCGCCACACCATATATTTTGTGCGTATATGTCTTGCGAATCATATGCAACAAATAAAATTCTCCTATCTCATCTCTGAAAAAAATGGGGACTTTTTTCGTAGACCTACCTTTATTTCATCGTTTTTTCGAGATTCGAACGTTCAACCTCCTGTAGCACGAAAGTTTTATATATGCAAATAATTGAAACGTATCATATTTTATTAAGTTTCTGACAAGAAACACAATGCAAAAAACTGCATTTGAATCGGACCTCAAATAACAGAGTTATTAGCCCTTAGTCATTTTTAAAAAACGCCACCTAGCGGCAAAACTAAGACAAAAATGAAAAATTTCTCAACGTGAGGATCAAATTCAGATCTTAGGACAAAAGTGGTAAAAAAATCAGAAATGTGACTTTTTTCTATCATGGTGATATGCCGTTCACAAAAAAAGGTTAGAAAAATAATAATAAAAAAAATAAAACAGAAGAAGAACAATAGGTTTTCGCCCAGCGATGCGAAAACCTAAAAAAAGAAACAGAAGAAGAACAATAGGTTTTCGCACTGCGATGCGAAAACCTAATAATTCTACTTGAGGCTGAAAGCCCCTAATAAAAGTTTGAAGAAAGCCGTTATAACTAAGGCAATGTGCTTATCGGTCCTGGTGTACACCATTGCATCCTAAAATGCACCTCATTCTCTCAGATACGCATCGCAATTCACCTTTCAACACGGGCACTCATTCCTGCGTAGGAACGTCCGGATCGTGGGTAACCAACCCAATAACCGCCTTCTTCCCTTACTTCAAATTGCTAGATTTTCGTATACAAGCCCTTATCCGAAAAACATGAATATCTGCCATGTTTGTTGACGGAATCACTTAAAATTTTCAGGACTTTTTGCACATTGTAGTCTACGGCATTCTTGCAAATTTCAACTTCAAACATCAACTTGTCGATTTTATATGAATTTTTTTAATAATTTCTGCTTAAATATGTATGAAATCATAATCACGTGACCAAACAAGTATTCCTTGCAGTATACATCACTTCACTTTTCAGTGTGTTAATGCTGAAGAAATCATAATTTTTGACTCAAAGTTCATGAAACTACAGCGTTTCAATTTCGTTAAAAGTACACTTTTCGCCTTTCTGTCATAACTCAACCAATTCAACCCCGATCTTCAAAAACTGAACACCAATGGAAAGATCTCTTCACAAACTAAAACTTTTGTTCATATACTTTCTATAAAATATTTTTAGATTTGAAGCTATTTCGTGCCGATAAAAATAACAATAATCGGTATAATGACCTTGACCTTTGCATATTTTCATCGTTATTTACTATGAGTTTATTTGTATTATTTAAATGCATAAACAGTGAAAAAATGATGAAGATTGAACAAAAAATAAGGTCAGGAGCTGCAAAAAAGAGGAAACATACGGATTTACACTTGTTTGATAAAAGGATCAAATTTTGGACTGTGGTAATTTGATCAAATGAAGTCCGATCTTCAAAAACTAAACACCAATGGAAAGATATCCTCACAAACTAAAACTTTTGTTCATATACTTTCTATAAAATATTTTTAGATTTGAAGCTATTTCGTGCCGATAAAAATAACAATAATCGGTATAATGACCTTGACCTTTACATATTTTCATCGTTATTTACTATGAGTTTATTTGTATTATTTAAATGCATAAACAGTGAAAAAATGATGAAGATTGAACAAAAAATAAGGTCAGGAGCTGCAAAAAAGAGGAAAACATACGGATTTACACTTGTTTGATAAAAGGATCAAACTTTGGACTGTAGTAATTTGATCAAAGGAAGTCCGATCTTCAAAAACTAAACACCAATGGAAAGATCTCTTCACAAACTAAAACTTTTGTTCATATACTTTCTATAAAATATTTTTAGATTGAGGGCTATTTTATGCCGATGAAAATAACAATAACTGGTATATGACCTTGACCTTTGCATATCTTCGCTGTTTTTTTTCTATGTTTTTATTTGTTTCATAAAAATGCATAAACAGTGAAATAATGATGAAGATTGAACAAAAAATAAAGTCAGGAGCTGCAAATAACCTTAAAAGTCATGCTTTTAAAATGTTGATTTTTCAAAAATATTGGTTAAGTTTGACCGCGTACTGTGGACAAACCATGCATTTCCCGAATTCGCCACCCCATATATTTTGTGCGTATATGTCTTGCAGATCATATGCAACAAACAAAATTCTCCTATCTCATCTCTGAATAAAATGGGTAGGTTTTTCGTAGACCTACCCTTATATCACAGTTTTTGCGAGATTCGAACATTCAACCTCCTGTAGCACGAAAGTTTTATATACGCAAATTTTTGGAACCTATCATATTTTATTGGGCTATTTACAAGGAACATTATGCAAAAACCGCATTTGAATCGGACCTCAAATAATTGAGATATTGCTTATTAAACATTTTCATATAAAACGCCCCCTGGCGGGAAAATCAAAACAAAAATGAAAATTTTCTCGACGTTAGGATCATCTTCAAGTACGTGGTTATTACTGATAAAAGTTTCATAGATGTGGCTTTTCTCACCTCGGAGCTATGCCGTTCACAAAAAAGGGTTAGAAAAAAAAAAAAAAAAAAAAGAAACAGAAGAAGAACAATAGGTTTTCGCACTGCGATGCGAAAACCTAATAAAACAGAAGAAGAACAATAGGTTTTCGCAAGCGATGCGAAAACCTAAAAAATAAAACAGAAGAAGAACAATAGGTTTTCGCCCAGCGATGCGAAAACCTAAAAAATAAAACAGAAGAAGAACAATAGGTTTTCGCCCAGCGATGCGAAAACCTAAAAAATAAAACAGAAGAAGAACAATAGGTTTTCGCCCTGCAGAGGCGAAAACCTAAAAATAAAACAGAAGAAGAACAATAGGTTTTCGCACTGCGAGGTGCGAAAACCTAATAAAAATAAAACAGAAGAAGAACAATAGGTTTTCGCAAGCGATGCGAAAACCTAAAAAAGAAACAGAAGAAGAACAATAGGTTTTCGCACTGCGATGCGAAAACCTAATAATTCTACTTGAGGCTGAAAGCCCTAATAAACGTTTGAAGAAAGCCGTTATAACTAAGGCAATGTGCTTATCGGTCCTGGTGTACACCATTGCATCCTAAAATGCACCTCATTCTCTCAAATACGCATCGCAATTCACCTTTCAACACGGGCACTCTTTCCTGCGTAGGAACGTCCGGATCGTGGGTAACCAACCCAATAACCGCCTTCTTCCCTTACTTCAAATTGCTAGATTTTCGTATACAAGCCCTTATCCGAAAAACATGAATATCTGCCATGTTTGTTGACGGAATCACTTGAATTTTTCAGGACTTTTTGCACATTGTAGTTGACGGCATTCTTGCAAATTTCAACTTCAAACATCAACTTGTCGATTTTATATGAATTTTTTTATAATTTCTGCTTAAATATATATGAAATCATAATCACGTGACCAAACAAGTATTCCTTGCAGTATACATCACTTCACTTTTCAGTGTGTTAATGCTGAAGAAATCATAATTTTTGACTCAAAGTTCATGAAACTACAGCGTTTCAATTTCGTTAAAAGTACACTTTTCGTCTTTCTGTCATAACTCAACCAATTCAACCCCGATCTTCAAAAACTAAACACCAATGGAAAGATCTCTTCACAAACTAAAACTTTTGTTCATATACTTTCTATAAAATATTTTTAGATTTGAAGCTATTTCGTGCCGATAAAAATAACAATAATCGGTATAATGACCTTGACCTTTGCATATTTTCATCGTTATTTACTATGAGTTTATTTGTATTATTTAAATGCATAAACAGTGAAAAAATGATGAAGATTGAACAAAAAATAAGGTCAGGAGCTGCAAAAAAGAGGAAACATACGGATTTACACTTGTTTGATAAAAGGATCAAACTTTGGACTGTGGTAATTTGATCAAATGAAGTCCGATCTTCAAAAACTAAACACCAATGGAAAGATCTCTTCACAAACTAAAACTTTTGTTCATATACTTTCTATAAAATATTTTTAGATTTGAAGCTATTTCGTGCCGATAAAAATAACAATAATCGGTATATGACCTTGACCTTTGCATATCTTCGCTGTTTTTTTTTCTATGATTTTATTTGTATTATAAAAATGCATAAACAGTGAAATAATGATGAAGATTGAACAAAAAATAAATTCAGGAGCTGCAAATAACCTTAAAAGTCATGCTTTTAAAATGTTGATTTTTCGAAAATATTGGTTAAGTTTGACCGCGTACTGTGGTCAAACCATGCATTTCCCGAATTCGCCACCCCATATATTTTGTGCGTATATGTCTTGCAGATCATATGCAACAAACAAAATTCTCCTATCTCATCTCTGAATAAAATGGGTAGGTTTTTCGTAGACCTACCCTTATATCACAGTTTTTGCGAGATTCGAACATTCAACCTCCTGTAGCACGAAAGTTTTATATACGCAAATTTTTGGAACCTATCATATTTTATTGGGCTATTAACAAGGAACATTATGCAAAAACCGCATTTGAATCGGACCTCAAATAATTGAGATATTGCTTATAAAACATTTTCATATAAAACGCCCCCTGGCGGGAAAATCAAAACAAAAATGAAAATTTTCTCGACGTTAGGATCATCTTCAAGTACGTGGTTATTACTGATAAAAGTTTCATAGATGTGGCTTTTCTCACCTCGGAGCTATGCCGTTCACAAAAAAGGGTTAGAAAAAAAAAAAAAAAAAAAAAGAAACAGAAGAAGAACAATAGGTTTTCGCACGCGATGCGAAAACCTAAAAAATAAAACAGAGGTTTTCAACATGCTTTATTAAATTCGCTACCCCATATATTTTGTGCGTATATGTCTTGCAAATCATTTGCAGCAAACAGAATTCTTCTATCTGATGTCTTACAAAAACGGATAGGTTTTTCGTACACATACCCTCATCTACACAGTTTTTTGCGAGGTTCGAACTTTCAACCTTCCGTTGCTAGCTCAAAAAGTTTCAGCCACTCATACCTAGAAACTATCATATTTTATTAGGCTATCAACAAGAAACATAATGCAATAAACCGCATTTGGATCAGGCTTTAACTTTTTGAGTTATAAGTAGAAGAGTGCTTTCAAGCTAAGCGCCCCCTAGCGGCAAAATGAGAAACAAAATTGATTACAATTTTTCCATTAGGTACCTAGCAATGCAGCAAATAGTTCAATCAAGTATGCAAGTCGCACTAGTCGAACATTCTATTTCTTATATATCACAATTTGAAGCATAAAAACTGATTTACAATTATTCCAAAAAAGGATCAAACTTTGGACTGCCGTAATATGACCAAATCAAGTCCGATCTTCAAAAACTTAACATCACTGGAAAGAGCTCTTAAAGAACTAAAACTTTTGTTCCTATACTTTCTATAAAATATTTTTAGATTTGGAGCTATTTTATGCCGATAAAAATAATAATAATTGGTATATGACCTTGACCTTTGCATATTATGCTTGATTTTTTTCTATGAATTTATTTGTTTTATAAAAATGCATAAACAGTGAAATAATGATGAAGATTGAACAAAAAATAAAGTCAGGAGCAGGGAAAAAGAGGAAACGTATGGATATACAATTGTTTGATAAGAGGATCAAACTTTGGACTGTGGTCATTTGATCAAATGAAGTCCGATCTTCAAAATCTAAACACCAATGAAAAGATCTCTTCACAGACTAAAACTTTTGTTCATATACATTCTATAAAATATTTTTAGATTTTGAGGTATTTTATGCCGATAAAAATAATAATAATTGGTATATGACCTTGACCGTTGCATATTATGGCTGATTTTTTTTCCATGATTTTATTTGTTTTATAAAACTGCATTATCAGTGAAAAAATGATGAAGATTGAATAAAAAATAAAGTCAGGAGCTGCAAATAACATTAAAAGTCATGCTTTGAAAATGTTGAATTTTCGAAAATATTGGTAAAGTTTGACCGCATACTGTGGACAAACCATGCATTTCTCAAAATCGCCACACTATATATTTTGTGCGTATATGTCTTGCGAATCATATGCAACAAACAAAATTCTCCTATCTCATTCCTGAAAGACGTGGATAAATTTTTCGCAGACCTACCCTCATTTCACAGTTTTTTCGAGATTCGAACATTCAACCTCCTGTAGCACGAAAGTTATATATACGCAACTTTTTGAAAACTATCATATTTTATTAAGTAACTGACAAGAAACGCAATGCAAAAAACCGCATTTCAATCGGACTTCAAATAACAGAGTTATTAGCCCTTAGTCACTTTTACAAAACGCCCCCTAGCGGCAAAATTAAGACAAAAATGAAAATTTTCTCGACGTTAGGATAAATTCAGATCCTAGAAAAAATGGTAAAAAAAAACTGTACTGTTTCCTATCTTTTGAAAGCGGCATCTTGGTTTTCGCTTTTAACTTGACTAGTAAGAGTACTGGTTTCAACTGCAGACATAATTGATTGATATTAACTTTATTCGAATATTATTAACATAAAAAAGTCAAATAGAAAGTTTGAAAAAAGAAGATACTTAAAACAAAACAATCGTGTATTATATTACAAAGGGATATCTCCTGACGTTATTTGATGATAACAGACTTAATCGAATTTGATCGAGAGAGTGTGGTAAAAAAAAAATGAAAATATAAAGTTTGAAGATAAGAAATGAAGTGCGATATTTTTTTTTTTTTTTTTTTTTTTTAATATTCATGGGGGAAAAACTCAATACATAATAGGCTGATAACATTTGTTAACCTTCTTGCCCAAATTTAGGAAAGAACACTGTGGTTAAGTTTAAAAGTGATTGCTTAGAGAATGGACACGCAAGAAATTTGGATCTATTTTGAGCTGAAGAAAATGGCAATTATCGTTATATAACCTTGACCAATGAAAATACTGTTTAATTTTTGATTTATGAGAATCTGTGTATCATAAAACTAGACAAGCAGTGGAGAAAATGATGAAGTTTGAACAAAGAGACAAAAAAGACACACACTAAAAACTTATGTTTTTGAAATTGAAATTCATCCAATTAGTGACGTTTGCCGCATGCTGTTGACAAAAACTCGCTTACCCAAATATTCTCTGTATACATGTTTAGCAAATTAAATAATGCAAATATAATTCAGGTAACATACTGCTTTACGATTTTTCGATAAAGGATCAAACTTTGGACTGTTGTAAATTGATCAAATGAAGGCCGATCTTCAAAAACTAAACATCATTAGAACGATCTTTTCACAAACTAAAACTTTTGTTCATATACTTTCTATAAAATATTTTTAGATTTGAAGATATTTTGTGCCGATAAAAATAACAATAATCGGTATTATGACCTTGACCTTTACATATTTTTATCTTTACTTACTATGAGTTTATTTGTATTATTTAAATGCATAAATAGTGAAAAAATGATGAAGATTGAACAAAAAATAAAGTCAGGAGCTGCAAAAAAGAGGAAACATACTGATTTACAATAGTTTGATAAAAGGATCAAACTTTGGACTGTGGTAATTTGATCAAATGAAGTCGGATCTTCAAAAACTAAACACCAATGGAAAGATCTCTTCACAAACTAAAACTTTTGTTCATATACTTTCTATAAAATATTTTTGGATTTGAAGCTATTTTGTGACGATAAAAATAACAATAATCGGTTTTATGACCTTGACCTTTGCATATTTTCATCGTTATTTACTATGATTTATTTGTATTATTTAAATGCATAAACAGTGAAAACATGATGAATATTGAACAAAAAATAAAGTCAGGAGCAGCAAAAAAAGGAAAAATACGGATTTACAATTGTTTGATAAAAGGATCAAACTTTGGACTGTGGTAGTTTGATCAAATGAAGTCCGATCTTCAAAAACTAAACACCAATGGAAAGATCTCTTCACAAACTAAAACTTTTGTTCATATACTTTTTATAAAATATTTTTAGATTTGAAGCTATTTTATGCCGATAAAAATAACATATATGACCTTGACATTTGCATATCTTCGCTGGTTTTTTTTTTATATGATTTTATTTGTATAATAAAAATGCATAAACAGGGAAATAATGATGAAGATTGAACAAAAAATAAAGTCAGGAGCTGCAAATAACCTTAAAAGTCATGTTTTTAAAATGTTGATTTTTCGAAAATATTGGTGAAGTTTGACCGCATACTGTGGACAAACCATGCATTTCTCAAAATAGCCACACCATATATTTTGTGCGTATATGTCTTGCGAAACATATGCAACAAACAAAATTCTCCTATCTCATCTCTGAATAAAATGGGTAGGTTTTTCGTAGACCTACCTTCATTTCACAGTTTTTGCGAGATTCGAACTTTCAACCTCCTGTAGCACGAAAGTTTTATTACGCAAATTATTGAAACCTTTCATATTTCATTTAGTTTCTGACAAGGAACACAATGCAAAGAACCGCATTTGAATCGGACCTCAAATAACAGAGTTATTAGCCCCTAGTGACTTTTAACAAAACGCCCCCTAGCGTCAAAATGAGAAACAAAATTTATTAACATTTTACCATAAGGTACTTAGAAATGCAGTTAATAGTTCAATAAAGTATAAGAAAGCGCTATTGAATCATATATTTCTTATAAATCACAATTTGAAGCAAAAATACTGATTTACAATTATTCCTGAAAAAGATCAAACTTCAGACTGCCGTAAAATGACCAAATCAAGTCCGATCTTCAAAATCTAAACATCATTAGAAAGAACTTTTCTAAAACTAAATCTTTTGTTCATATATTGTTTATGAATTGTTTTTTAATTTTGAGCTATTTCAAGCCGTATTGATATACAATAATCCTAATATGACCTTGACCTTTACAATACATTTTTACTTTTTATATTATGTGACACTTAAGAACATAGTTTTACATTAAATGTGAAAATTTCATAGAAATTGAACTAAAAATAAAGTCTGGAGCTGCAAAAAATCTTAACAGTCATGCTTTGAAATTGTTGATTTTCGAAAATATTGGTTAAGTTTGACCGCGTACTGTGGACAAACCATGCATCTCCCGAATTCGCCACCCCATATATTTTGTGCGTATATGTCTTGCAAATCATATGCAACAAACAAAATTCTTTTATCTCAATTCCAATAAAAATGGGCACTTTTTTTGTAGACCTACCCTCATTTTCACTGTTTTTTGCGAGGTTCGAACTTTCAAACTTCCGTAGTCAAAAAGTTTTATATACGCAGATTTTTGTAACCTATCATATTTGATTAGGTTTTTGACAAGGAACACAATGCAAAAAACCACATCTGAATCGGACCTCAAATAACAGAGTTATTAGCATTTGTAAAAAAATTTCAAAGCGCCCCCTAGCGGCAAAAATAAGACAAAAATGAAAATTTTCTCAACGTTAGGATCAAGTTCAGATAAATATAAGGAACTGGTAAAAATTTCATAATTGTGGCTTTTTTCTATCATGGTGATATGCCGTTCACAAAAAAGGGTTAGAAAAATAATAATAACTAGAATCGCAATCGCGATATCATCGGTTTTCGCAAAAAGCAATTCCATTCAGTTCACGAGTCGCATGATTCGAAAAATATTTCTTCGTTCAATGGCTTGTTTATAATGTTAACAGCGATCTTTCAAACACTTTTGTCACAATGTTTAAGAAGACTTTTTACCCAAAAGAAGATTTTTGAGTATTACCTGTCAGTTATGTAGTCGCGATATCATCGGTTTTCATGAAAGCAATTCCATTCAGTTCACGAGTCGCATGATTCAAAAAACATTTCTTCGTTCAATTGCTTGTTGATACTGTTAACAGTGATCTTTCAAACATTTTTGTCGCAATGTTTAAGCAGACTTTTTACCCAAGAGAGTATTGTTGAGTATTACATGTCAGTTATGAAATCGCGATATCATCAGTTTTCATGAAAGCAATTCCATTCAGTTCATGAGTCACATGATTCGAAAAACGTATTTCTTCGTTCAATGGCTTGTTGAATACTGTTTACAAACAGTGATCTTTCAAACATTTTTGTCGCAATGTATAATCAGACTTTTTACCAAGAAGAATTCTTTTGAGTATTACCTGTCTGTTATGTAGTTGTAAACTTGAAAACTTTTTTTACGGACTTCGGGTACTGCAATGTTATATGTGTGTTTTGCTTTATGATGGAGACAAATGACAATTGTATTCGATAAACAACAATTGCAAACGACAAACAACAGTATAAAATGACACACGACAATGCAATATGCCACTCAACACTATTACGAACAACTGTTGCATTGAATTACTATCATTTTCATGAAATATCGCATTATCTTTTTTGTGTCATTTCAAATTGATGTCACCGAAGAACAGAATGCAAAAAAAAAATCGCATAAAAATCAGACTTCATTTTTTTTTAATTATTAATAGTGATTTCAAGCTAATCGCCCCAAAGCGGCAAAATGAGAACCAAAACTGATTAAAATTTTACTATTAGGTACCTAGCAATGCAGCAAATGGTTCAATCAAGTATACAAGTCGCACTAGTCAAACATTCTATTCCTTATATATCACAATCTGAAGCATAAAAACTGATTTACAATTGTTCTAAAGAGGATCAAAACTTGGACTGCCGTAAAATGACCAAATCAAGTCCGATCTTCAAAAACGTGGAAAGGGCTCTTTAAGAAATAAAACTTTTGTTACTATACTTTCAATGAAATATTTTTTGTTTTGGAGCTATTTGGAGACAAATAAAAACACAATAATCGTAATATGCCCTTGAACTTTGCAATTTCTTTTTACCTTTTTAATTGTGAGTCCTGTCAGACATAACAATACATAACTTGTGAAAATATCATGAAGAATGAACAAAAAATAAAGTCAGGAGCGACAAAAACATGTTTTAGAAATTTTAATTTTTCCTAAAAATTAGTGAAGTTTGACCATTTCTAGAGGACAAACCATGCATTTCTTAAATTCGCCACCCCATATATTTTGTGTGTTTATGTCTTGCAAATCATTTGCAGCAAACAGAATTCTTCTATCTGATCTCTAACAAAAATGGATAGGTTTTTTGTAGACCTACCCTCATCTGCACAGTTTTTTGCGAGGTTCGAACTTTCAACCTTCCGTTAGTAGCTCAAAACGTTTTAGCCACTCATCCACTCATACCTAGAAACTATCATACTTTATTAGGCTATCAACAAAGAACACAATGCAACAAACCGCATATGGATCAGACTTCAACATTTTGAATTATAAGTAGAAAAGTGCTTTCATGCTAAGCGCCCCCTAGCGGCAAAATGAGAAACAAAATTGATTAAAATTTTACCATTAGGTACCTAGCAATGCGGCAAATAGTTCAATTAAGTATACAAATCGAACAAGTCGAACATTCTATTTCTTATACATCACGTTTTGAAGCATAAAAACTGATTTACAATTATTCCAAAAAAGGATCAAACTTTGGACTGCCGTAAAATGACCAAATCAAGTCCGATCTTCAAAATCTAAACATCATTAGAAAGAACTTTTCTAAATCTAAATCTTTTGTTCATATTTTGTTTATGATTTTTTTTTTGATTTTGAGCTATTTCAAGCCGAATTGATATACAATAACCCTAATATGACCTTGACCTTTACAATACATTTTTACTTTTTATATTATGTGACACTTAAGAAAATAGTTTTACATTAAATGTGAAAATTTCATAGAAATTGAACTAAAAATAAAGTCAGGAGCTGCAAAAAATCTTAACAGTCATGCTTTGAAAATGTTGATTTTTCGAAAATATTGGTTAAGTTTGACCGCGTACTGTGGACAAACCATGCATTTCCCGAATTCGCCACCCCATATATTTTGTGCGTATATGTCTTGCGAATCATATGCAACAAACAAAATTCTTTTATCTCAATTCCAATAAAAATGGGCACTTTTTTCGTAGACCTACCCTCATTTTCACTGTTTTTTGCGAGGTTCAAACCTTCAACCTTCCGTAGTCAAAAAGTTTTATATACGCAGATTTTTCAAACCTATCATATTTGATTAGGATTTTGACAAGGAACATAATGCAAAAAACCACATCTGAATCGGACCTCAAATAACAGAGTTATTAGCATTTGTAGATTTTTTTCAAAGCGCCCCCTAGCGGCAAAAATAAGACAAAAATGAAAATTTTCTCAACGTTAGGATCAAGTTCAGATAAATATAAGAAACTGGTAAAGATTTCATAATTGTGGCTTTTTTCTATCATGGTGATATGCCGTTCACAAAAAAGGGTTAGAAAAATAATAATAACTAGAATCGCTAATGCGATATCATCGGTTTTCGCAAAAGCAATTCCATTCAGTTCACGAGTCACATGTTTCGAAAAACATATTTCTTCGTTCAATGGCTTTTTGAATACTGTTGAATACAGTGATCTTTCAAACATTTTTGTCGCAATGTTTAAGCAGACTTTTTACCAAGAAGAATACTTCTAAGTATTACCTGTCTGTAATGTAGTCGCAAACTTGAAAACTTTTTTTACAGACTTCGGGTACTGCAACATTATATGTGTGTGTTGCTTTATGAGGATGACATACGACAATTGTACTCGATAAACAACAATTGCAAACGACACACAACAGTATAAAATGACACGCGACAATGCGATATGCCACTTAACATTATAACGAACTAATGTTGCATTGAATTACTATCATTTTCATGAAATATCGCATAAATATTTTAGTGTTGTTTCAAATTGATGTCACCAAGGAACAGAATGCAAAAAATTGCATAAAAATCAGACTTTAATCATTTTAGTAATAAAGGCTGATTTCAAGCCAACCGCCCCCTAGCAGCAAAATGAGAAACACAATTGAGTAAAATTTTACCATTAGGTACCTAGAAATGCAGCAAATGGTTCAATGAAGCATACAAGTCGCACTAGTCGATCATTCTATTCCTTATATATCACAATTTGAAGCATAAAAACTGATTTACAATTAAAAAGGATCAAACTTTGGACTGCCGTAATATGACCAAATCAAGTCCGATCTTCAAAACCTAAACATCACTGGAAAGGGCTATTCAAGAACTAAAACTTTTGTTATATACTTTCAATAAAATATTTTTTGTTTTGGAGCTATTCGGAGCCGAATAAAAACACAATTATCGTAATATGACCTTGACCTTTGAAATTTCATTTTAACTTTTTAATTGTGAGGCCCTTTAAAACATAACAATACATAACTTGTGAAAATATCATGAAGAATGAACTAAAAATAAAGTCAGGAGCGACAAAAAACATCTTTTCGAAATTTTAATTTTTCCTAAAATTTAGTGAAGTTTGACCGTTTCTAGAGGACAAACCATATATTTATTAAATTCGCTACCCCATATATTTTGTGCGTAAATGTCTTGCAAATCATTTGCAGCAAACAGAATTCTTCTATCTGATGTCTAACAAAAACGGATAGGTTTTTCGTACACATACCCTCATCTGCACAGTTTTTTGCGAGGTTCGAACTTTCAACCTTCCGTTGCTAGCTCAAAAAGTTTCAGCCACTCATACCTAGAAACTATCATATTTTATTAGGCTATCAACAAGAAACATAATGCAGTAAACCGCATTTGGATCAGGCTTTAACTTTTTGAGTTATAAGTAGAAGAGTGCTTTCAAGCTAAGCGCCCCCTAGCGGCAAAATGAGAAACAAAATTGATTACAATTTTTCCATTAGGTAACTAGCAATGCAGCAAATAGTTCAATCAAGTACGCAAAACATTCTATTTCTTATATATCACAATTTGAAGCATAAAAACTGATTTACAATTATTCCAAAAAAGGATCAAACTTTGGACTGCCGTAATATGACCAAATCAAGTCCGATCTTCAAAAACTAAACATCACTGGAAAGAGCTCTTAAAGAACTAAAACTTTTGTTCATATACTTTCTATAAAATATTTTTAGATTTGGAGCTATTTTTTATGCCGATAAAAATAATAATAATTGGTATATGACCTTGACCTTTGCATATTATGCTTGATTTTTTTCTATGAATTTATTTGTTTTATAAAAATGCATAAACAGTGAAATAATGATGAAGATTGAACAAAAAATAAAATCAGGAGCATCGAAAAAGAGGAAACGTATGGATATACAATTGTTTGATAAGAGGATCAAACTTTGGACTGTGGTCATTTGATCAAATGAAGTCCGATCTTCAAAATCTAAACACCAATGAAAAGATCTCTTCACAGACTAAAACTTTTGTTCATATACATTCTATAAAATATTTTTAGATTTTGAGGTATTTTATGCCGATAAAAATAATAATAATTGGTATATGACCTTGACCGTTGCATATTATGGCTGATTTTTTTTCCATGATTTTATTTGTTTTATAAAACTGCATTAACAGTGAAAAAATGATGAAGATTGAATAAAAAATAAAGTCAGGAGCTGCAAATAACATTAAAAGTCATGCTTTGAAAATGTTGACTTTTCGAAAATATTGGTAAAGTTTGACCGCATACTGTGGACAAACCATGCATTTCTCAAAATCGCCACACTATATATTTTGTGCGTATATGTCTTGCGAATCATATGCAACAAACAAAATTCTCCTATCTCATTCCTGAAAGACGTGGATAAATTTTTCGCAGACCTACCCTCATTTCACAGTTTTTTCGAGATTCGAACATTCAACCTCCTGTAGCACGAAAGTTATATATACGCAACTTTTTGAAAACTATCATATTTTATTAAGTAACTGACAAGGAACGCAATGCAAAAAACCGCATTTCAATCGGACTTCAAATACAGAGTTATTAGCCCTTAGTCACTTTACAAAACGCCCCCTAGCGGCAAAATTAAGACAAAAATGAAAATTTTCTCGATGTTAGGATCAAATTCAGATCCTAGGACAAAACTGGTAAAAAAATCAGAACTGTGACTGTTTCCTATCTTGTTGATATGCCGTTCACAAAAAAGAGACGGAAAAATAATAATAAAAAAAAAAAAAAAAATAAAACAGAAGAAGAACAATAGGTTTTCGCAAGCGATGCGAAAACCTAAAAAATAAAAATAAAAAAGAAACAGAAGAAGAACAATAGGTTTTCGCAATGCGATGCGAAAACCTAAAAATTCTACTTGAGGCTGAAAGCCCTAATAAAAGTTTGAAGAAAGCCGTTATAACAAAGGCAATGTGCTTATCGGTCCTGGTGTACACCATTGCATCCTAAAATGCACCTCATTCTCTCAAATACGCATCGCAATTCACCTTTCAACACGGGCACTCTTTCCTGCGTAGGAACGTCCGGATCGTGGGTAACCAACCCAATAACCGCCTTCTTCTCTTACGTCAAATTGCTAGATTTTCGTATACAAGCCCTTATCCGAAAAACATGAATATCTGCCATTTTTGTTGACGGAATCACTTGAATTTTTCAGGACATTTTGCACATTGTAGTCTACGGCATTCTTGCAAATTTCAACTTCAAACATCAACTTGTCGATTTTATATGGATTTTTTTAAATAATTTCTGCTTAAATATGCATGAAATCATAATCACGTGACCAAACAAGTATACCTTGCAGTATACATCACTTCACTTTTCAGTGTGTTAATGCTGAAGAAATCATAATTTTTGACTCAAAGTTCATGAAACTACAGCGTTTCAATTTCTTTTCGCCTTTCTGTCATAACTCAACCAAGTCAACCCCGATCTTCAAAAACTAAACACCAATGGAAAGATCTCTTCACAAACTAAAACTTTTGTCCATATACTTTCTATAAAGTATTTTTAGATTTGAAGCTATTTCGTGCCGATAAAAATAACAATAATCGGTATTATGACCTTGACCTTTGCATACTTTCATCGTTATTTACTATGAGTTTATTTGTATTATTTAAATGCATAAACAGTGAAAAAATGATGAAGATTGAACAAAAAATAAGGTCAGGAGCTGCAAAAAAGAGGAAACATACGGATTTACAATTGTTTGATAAAAGGATCAAATTTTGGACTGTGGTAATTTGATCAAATGAAATCCGATCTTCAAAAACTAAACACCAATGGAAAGAACTCTTCACAAACGATATACAATTGTTTGATAAGAGGATCAAACTTTGGACTGTGGTCATTTGATCAAATGAAGTCCGATCTTCAAAAACTAAACACCAATGGGAAGATCTCTTCACAGACTAAAAATTTTGTTCATATACTTTCTATAAAATATTTTTAGATTTGGAGCTATTTATGCCGATATAAATAATAATAATTGGTATATGACCTTGACCTTTGCATATTATGCTTGATTTTCTTCCTATGACTTTATTTGTTTTATTAAAAGGATAAACAGTGAAATAAGATGAAGATTGAACAAAAAAAAAAGTCAGGAGCAGCAAAAAAGAGGAAACATATGGCTATACAAATGTTTGATAAAGGATCAAAAATTTGGACTGTAGTCATTTGATCAAATGAAGTCCGATCTTCAAAAACTAAACACCAATGGGAAAAATCTCTTCATAGACTAAAACTTTGTTCAAAAATTTCTATAAAATATATTTAGATTTGGAGATATTTTGTGCCGATAAAAATAATAATAATTGGTATATGACCTTGACCTTTAAATATTATGCTTGATTTATTTTCTTTGATTTTATTTGTTTTATAAAAATGCAAAAACATTGAAAAAACGATGAAGATTGAACAAAAAATAAAGTCAGGAACAGCAAAAAAAATGGAAACATATGGATATACATATTGTTTGATAAAAGGATAAAACTTTGGACTGTGGTCCATTTGATCAAATGAAGTCCGTATCTTCAAAAATCTAAACATTAATGGAAAGATCTCTTCACAGACTAAAACTTTTGTTCATATACTTTCTATAAAATATTTTTAGATTTGGGGCTATTTAAAGCCGATATAAATAATAATAATTGGTATATGACCTTGAAACCGTTGCATATATAGGATTTTTTTTCTATGATTTTATTTGTTTTAATAAAAATGCATTAACAGTGAAAAAAAAGATGAAGATTGAATAAAAAATAAAATCAGAGCTGCAAAAACCTAAAATCATGC
>CM037778.1:86093859-86143859 GCA_021229015.1 Solen grandis
TTCTTTATATATTACATTATCAAATACATTATCAAATATCAACATATAATCAACAGAATCAGGTTCAGTAGGAGGTCATGACCTTCTTGGGTTTGATACGCTTGAATAGAATCAAGGTCAAAACATTATGAAACAAATTAAAGCGCTCAAGGCACTGAGAGACCGTCGGCGGAGTTATCATAAATTTACGATACCCCGACGGCAGCCTCTCGGTGCCTTAAGACTTTGGTGTTTGTTTTCGATATCGAAATCTTCTTTTTTTCATCACTTCCTGTTTCTGTCACTTTGCACGACTCAATAGTTGAATAAACCCATTTTTGCATCTGCTAACGTAATACAACGGTTTGTAGTAAGGTGTTATATTGACAGGTGACAAAACAATCAGTATCAAAATAATGTAATATGATTAACGTTATGTCGGCCATGTTTCCGTCGATAGTTGGAGGTCAGTGTTTCTGTTGTATCGGTGATGACTTGATTAACAAAGTCTTTATTGTCTTGTTACTAAAGAGAGAAAGAAGTGTGTGTGTGGGGGGGGGGGGGGGGGGGGGGCGGGTAGAGAGAGAGAACAAATTCGCCTACATCTAATTTAGTGTACAAAAAATACATCCAATGCGACATTAAATGGGTTGAACATTTAATCGACTGACTCAGAGGGTTTCCAACGTAATTATGCATGTCAACGTATTGCTTGCACGTAGGTAATTTCTAAAATATATCGAGTTAAACTTTTGAACGTTTAAGATCATTATGTTCTAACAATCAAATAAGAAACTTTGTCACGCTTGCAGTCAATCTCACCTTCACCACTTGTCACTTTACTTTAAGCTGTTAGGTCGCTGTCTATGGAATTATTCTCTCACAGTTCATTTCGACGTATTTAGTACAAACATTGTATTTTCGGATGATCGCCTGATGTACGATACCACATGTCACACCCGCCACATGTCACACCCTGGACATGTCACCCACATGTCACACCGTCACATGTCACCACATGTCACACCCAGCACATGTCACACCGTCACATGTCACCACATGTCACATCGTCACATGTTTCACATGTCAAAACATGTCACACCCGCCACATGTCACCACATGTCACACCAGCCACATGTCACCACATGTCACACCCACCACATGTCACCACATGTCACACCCGCCACATGTCACCACATGTCACACCCGCCACATGTCACCACATGTCACACCGCCACATGTCACCACATGTCACACCCACCACATGTCACCACATGTCACACACCTGCCACATATCACCACATGTCACATCTGCCACACTTTTCTGGCAAGAACTATCTACCGTAACGTTTGCTTTACTAAGATGCTTGTTTTCTTAAATTATGTTTCATATACATTTATAAACAGTAGTGTTGAACATGTCACCAAATGTCACACCATCACATATCACACCTGCCACATGTCACCACATGTCACATCCGCAACATGTCACACCCGCCACATGTCACACCGTCACATGTCACCACATGTCACACCGTCACATGTCACCACATGTCACCACATGTCATACCGTCACATATCACCACATGTCACACCGTCACATGTCACACCGCCACATGTCACCACATTTCACACCAGCCACATGTCATCACATGTCACACCGTCACATGTCATCACATGTCACATCCGCCACTTGTCACACCCGGCACAAGTAGCAACCGCCACATGTCACCACATGTCACACCGTCACATGTTACCACAGGTCACACCGCCACACGTCACCACATGTCACACACGCCACATGTCACCACATGTCACATCTGCCACATGTCACACCCGTCACATGTCACCACATGTCACACCCGCCACATGTCACCATGTCACACCTGCCACATGTCACCACATGTCACACACCTGCCACATGTCACCACATGCCACATCCGTCACATGTAACACCCGCCACATGTCACACCCGCCACATGTTACACCCGCCACATGTCACACCCGCCACATGTCACCATATGTCACACCCGCCACATGTCACCACAAGTCACACCGTCACATGTCACCACATGTCACACCCGCCACATGTCACCACATGTCACACCCCAAATGTCACACCCGTCACATGTCACCACATGTCACACCCGCCACATGTCACCATGTCACACCTGCCACATGTCACCACATGTCACACACCTGCCACATGTCACCACATGCCACATCCGTCACATGTAACACCCGCCACATGTCACACCCGCCACATGTTACACCCGCCACATGTCACACCCGCCACATGTCACCATATGTCACACCCGCCACATGTCACCACATGTCACACACCCGCCACATGTCACCACATGTCACACCCGCCACACTTTCCTGGCAAGAACTATCAAACGTAACGTTTGCTTTACTAAGATGCTTGTTTTCTTGAATTATCATGTTTCATTTACATTTATAAACAAACTGTAGTGTTGAATAAACGGTAGCAACTTAAGGAAATGTAAACACAGTGATATCATTATAGGAAAAACGTAATCATGAGAAATTGTGAAGACACCAACAGACATAACATTCGGATGTCTGACACGTCGCAGTGGTAGCGTAGAGGTTAACTTGCTGACTTTTCCCCAGTGCAACACGGGTACGAGCTAAGGTCGATCCAATGTTGCATAAGAAACGGCCTTACGACGCGTGGGCATGGTTTCATCTTACACTAAAGACAACCCAAAAAACACAAGCGCCGACAAGAAAATTGGCTTGTGTAAGAATCGTTATAAAGCAACACAGATCAAGTTCGTGAAGACAGAATTATTCATCCAAAAAGTTTCTTTCGTGTACAGCCCGGAAATAGAATCAAACAAATTATACAAATTAAGCAGAAATAGAATGTTTCAAACAGATAATAAAACTTAATTGTTTATATGTATGGCTAACAGCTCATGTACGTATGTTTTAATTTTAAAATGATATTCTTCATTCGGAAAAAAAAAATAGTTTTGTATTTTCGGAGTAAAAATTGGGGATCCCCACTTTTCATCAGCATCGTTGAGAGAGAAAATATTTAAAAAGTTGGCTATTAATTTGTAATTCTAGCTTGCTTCCCTATCATCTTATCTTTTTTAAACAGCATTCATTTCACTAACTCTTGGCACTGATTTATAGGATTTTTGATATTGAACCTCAACCGATATTTCCCAATGTTGCCTTCATGATAACAAACTTTTACACCAATCTTCCAAAAAACATTTTTATCCATTTTGCAAGGCCGACATATATGAATAACATGTATGTTTTATATCGTTATTATCACAACACGTACTTGTCTTATTTAATGTATATGTAAGGTACTTCAAATACGCATATACATGTATTTTATATCTATATTGTTATCATTAACATGAGTTAGCTAACTACAGAAAAAAAAACAACATAAAATTAAGTTTGTCTTTTATATAATAAAATATAGATTTATTCGAGCACCGTCCCCTGTGGCCAAATGGTTGAAGCGTCCGCATCGGGTGCGGGATGTCGTGGATTCGATCCCTGGCTGCGAAATACCAAAGTCGTAAAAATTGGTACTGGTAAAGTTCCCTTGCTCGGCGCTCAGCAGGGTAGTTCCAGGACTGGTTGGCCCGGTGTCAGGATAATGTGACTGGTTGTGGTATTATACCATATGTCTACGGCGTGATACCGCAGTGTGGCAACACAATATCTGAAGTAGATATAATCTCCGAATATCTGAAAAACTGTCGGTGAGACGTCAAGTTAATAAATATTGGCGAGTACTGAGAATACAGCAATAGATTAAACGAAACATTGATCCCGGCATTATTGCATGGAAGGAAACATTAAGCTGTCATTTCCTTGTTATTTGAGCCGAGCTTTCCCATTGATTATCGTTAATCTTTATCTATCAAATGTAATACTAAAAGCTAGGAAAACAATTAAAACGAGCTTTATTTTGTAAAGACTTTATTTATTGTGAACAGTAAACTATTTTTGAAATATTGCGGGGGATCGAGATTCAAACCCTGTTTTCATTACAGATAAATATCTGTTCATATTCGGCCAGAAAGTTTTATAGCACGCGCCCTAGAATAACATCAGCGGCACCAGTGGTCGATTACATAGGGCTTCTTCTTTTCAGCAGAGGTGATGGATTTGATACCGGCCTCGCATACAAATATCTCCAATCTGCATATAGCGGCGGTTATGGGAATTGGTGTGAAAGCATCCCGGTCATCTTCGGCGGCAGCATTACATCTGTATAAAGTTGGCAAACTTTCAAATATTTGATGGTGCGTTTCAAGCAGTTATTGTATTTGAAAAGATTGAATCACAGTTGGTGATAACAATAGTTTAACGAGTACCGAAACTACGTGAGAAATTATTCATGATACTTGATCTAAATGTGACTTTCCTAAACTTAGATTTGGAACATCTTGGACTTCAATGAATTGAGCCATGGGTAGACGAAATTGTGCACAGACATGCTATCATACGCATATGTAAGTCTTACAAAATATGGAATATAATCACAGTTTGACATTTCTACATTTCTATCTTTCTGTTGTTTCGTTATAAAGAATTTCAGAATATTTTACTGAAAAAATCTCAATTCGATATGTTTCGTGATACCTTGTCACTAAGTCTGACGTTCAAATCTATTTATTCGCCTGTTGTGGTAAGCAAGTGGTTGTTGTCGGTCAATGTCACTGGGGCGCTTGGACACATAATCAAAAAGCTCTTCCTACTTGTGACTGATGTGAGTTTACAATGTTTTGCCTGAATAAAACCTATTACTGTCCGGAGTGACGTCCAGTCTTGAGAGGCGAGGACCGGATAATCGAATTGCTGCTAGCTAGAACTTTATGCTGAATAAATCAACTTGTTTAATTGGAACATTCTATTACTGACCTAGATATTGATGTGGAGGACCCTGATGCGTTTTTTTTTCTTTCTTTTTTTTGTTGTTGTTGTTGTTGTTTTTGACAAGCCGATAAAAAGTTGTATGTGTGAATGTCATGTGAACGTACGTAGTTTGGTTTAGATGAAGAGAATGGTGCAATATGCTATTTCAAAATGTAAAATTAATCAGTTTTCTGACATAAATTGTCCCTAAAAAGTTCTATAAGATAGTGTTTACTTAATTCATTCACGTTGTAACACATTTTGGAACAGAAGCACCGGAATGTTTTACTTCATTTAATCAGCTGAGCATTTGAATAATTCAAACAGTCTGAAACTTTATCTATCGAGCTCTTTATTACTGATTCAATACCCGCTCAGTAATTTCCCGAGGTCATGTGAAAAATCAGGGAGCTTATTTTATGCATTCAATCCCGATATTTCTCTTAGTCTAAATAACTTTCTTTGTACTGAGCCGTGTGATGATATTGTACATGAATTCTGGGTATATATTATTTAAGCAGTCAACCACAATCGCTATACTGAAATACTTAAAGTGATTTTACTAATTGTTTATTTAAAAAAAAAAAAAAAAAAAAAAAAAAAAAAAAACACGATACACAACTCTTGCATTGCTGCGTTACGTGCATGTATGCACGCTGTATTTGTGTTCAACGATTAACTGATTATGTTCAAGTTGAACGAATATTTCTTGTTCTGTTCTGTTCTTTGTTTAGTGGTCGGCAGTAGAGATGAAGCATTGTTGCTGGCCAAACCGATATACTAAATTGCATAAAATCAAAACTTCAGTTATAACATAATATTTTATACAGCGTATACAAAGCCAATGTTTCTATAAGACAATTATGGAATCAGATCAAAAGCAAAATGCTTATTTAGAATTTCAACCGTTATGAAAATCAAAACGCTTTATTTTTTTTTTTTCAGAAAAACAAATCTGATCTTGATTTAGTTTCAAACTAGGATTGTTTTGGAAATTAAAAAATAATGTTTCCAACAAGATGTTCATAAAACAACAAAACTACATATTAAGTGCTCTATATCTGCTATCAAAAACAAGAATCCTTGTTACAGATTTTCTATCCCGCTCAGCAGGTTATTTCAGTCAAGTTAAAAACCGAATTTTTATTAGCATGTCTATACCTGGTTTCAAAAAATATGATCCATAAATCAATTCCAGTATCGCTTAAAAATACTTAAATTATGATATGAAAACAATAACGTTGCAAATAACAAGACCAATCCAGATTTAAAGTGCGTTACAGTATCACGGACACGGAAACAGAGATTCATTTTGCAAAATGTTTTTGAGATAAGACCATCTTCATCAGCTGGGTACTTAAGGAAACTCATTTCCGGTAATCCAGGCTAAATCGAAATACAGCTAATAACAAATCTACCGCTTCTTTAGACAGCCAACTTCCCAACGTCCACAAAAAAAGGACACAACGACACGACACGGGAGGAGTTTTGACAATTTGACTTACTTACCTGTATCATGACATGAAGCAATACACTAAAATTAGACAATGCAAGGATTGATGGACAGGTGCGTCTGGAGAGAAATAGAATGGGAAAAAGAAAAATGCTCAATGTGTGATATTGCTCCGACAAGGGCATGCAAAGTAATAGGACTATCAGTAAAGTGTGTGTGTGGAGGGTGGGGGTAACGATTATTTCAAAGTATGGTTTAACGTCCCGACAGTATTTCAGTCATGTGGGGACTTTTACTGGCATGAAACAGATAGAGTACTATTTCACTGACAGGTGATAACATGTTGTTGGTAGGTGGCATGATATTAATCCTTCTCCATTTAGGCAAATCAGTCCTGCACCACGAAAAGTGTCAAGTTTAAAAAGCGTCAAGTATCGAACCAAATACTTCCCGGTTACGTGGCGAGCACTCTTACCACTCTTCTACCGGAACAGGTCAATGTGTCAATTGCTACTTGCCTTTACGTTTTTACGAGGGTGCTACAATCAGCTGTGACATTAAAGTGAGATTTTCTATAAAACTTATTTTAACTGTTCTTCAGTTTCTCCTTTACCGACACACGTTCTTGAAACTTTTTTAACCAGGCGTGAAATCCAATCAATTAACTAGAGTAATTTCAGTGCATTTTTACGAGACTGACTGGTACAATAGCACATGTATCAATCTTTGAAAATGAAGAAATTTGTGATTGGAACCAGTGAGTCATTTGAAAATGAAGTCGATTGTACTTGGAACCAGTGAGTAATTTGTTTTACTGACCATTTAGGACGCTTTTTTATAGTAAAACTGTTTCCCTTTTTGACTGGAAAACCAAAATCAAGCCAAGTTCGGCATCTATCTAACGTATATGTAACGTTACATATATTTCAGATTTATTCATCTCGGTCGGTCTAGAAAGCAATCGGGTAATTTTACCTATTTGAATCAATATATTAGACAAACATAATATATAGCAAGGATAAAACTAGACGGAATCCGACTAGCAACGAAAAATGTATTATATATCTGACTCCATTTATAATAATTTAACGATCAATATTGCGTGTGTGGAAATATGCCTCTTTATTAAAATGATATCTACTCGCCTTTCAATACATCTTGCACTTCACTGACGACAAACCTTGTATAAATGTTGAACTATTTTGAATTTAGTCTGCAATCTTACTCATCTAAAAGAGAACCAGAGAAATTTCCAATTAAGCCTCTGAAATAGAAGACAAATGTGTGATAAAATGCCGTTTTGAATACATCAACTGGCTACTTAGATACTTCGGCTATATGCCGGTATTTTTAAAACGAGTTAAACGTGAGTCTAAAAGTTTGTATCTATATTTGTTGATACAGCTATCATGTAAATTTTGCACACATGATAAGAACCAATATTAAATGATGGATGATAGACGCTTGTTAAGACACTGGCATTATGATAAACCAGTGTTTGACATTTAGTAACAAATTTGAATTTGTCAAGTTGCAAAATATTTCTGTTCAGTTGAAACATATCACTCTCTTCCGTTTTGATTTATCAGTTGTGTGAAATAAAAAATGCAGCATTATATGAACGTAATGTGACAATCTAGAATATTGTATATAACATACTACTTTAATACTTTCAGTTGAATATCGGTGAACACATTTCAAAGCGTGTGCTATCAGAGATCTCATGTTAATTCTAAATCATAAATAAAATTTACAATTTTATCCATTTCAAGACATTATATGTTATCCGGCGAAGTTTTCGTAACTGCGTCAAAAGACACGTTGCTGTCGTTTAAGTCTGAATTTCAAAGATATTATAAGGCACTTTCAAAACAGATTTGATCTTTTCATCATCTCCCTGGGCTTCTAAATACATATCTCGACATCTAATGTAGCAGAAAATTGTTTCATTAACTACAAGTGAGTTATCTTATCGCTAACAGAAGTGTTATTTTATTTAAATATAAAGGGGGATTAGGTTGAATGCTTCATGATAGTTCTACCTTTGGGAACCTAAGAATGAATGTTTGTAGTACTTGAAAGAATTATTTTGATAGACAGATTTACTGCAAGTATTTGCCAGAACGTGTAATAAAAGGAAGCTAATTGCATCCTCAAAAGAAAGAAAATTGCACACGTTGAACGCGAAACAAAAAATTCCCCTTTTCTTAAAAAATTCACTCCGTCTCTCTCAGATGAATCTTAAAGGAGGACTACGAACACATTGCTGCCGGAAATTAATATTATCATATCCTGGAGTATCCTGTTCTCGCCAGCTAAGAAGTTATTGCCAGAAAAAACGAACAAATCCCTCACTTTTAAATTAAATATATTCTTGAAAGCATCAATATATGGATTTACGTTGTCATAAACATATTGCTGGTATATAAGCAATGAATATACTGTCGTCATAAATTAGTCAAACTATATCACTAAGCTTTAATCAGTGTTAATATTTTAAACTTAAAGTGCAAATTCTATTCATCGACTGCAGCTAGAAATAAACCCTAAAAAACACGTAAACTGTCCATGTGGCTATAGTATGTGGTTATGTTTGTTCGGACTGTTTGGGTACACATTACCCGATAAATATTGTTAAAAGCATCTAACAGAAAACAACGCCTTAAAAATGATTAATAGGATGCTGCTTGAATGAGTATGTGACTTGTCTCTGCCACTTACACTTTTGACTAGGTCATATATACCAGTAAATATAAGCAAATAAAATAAATAGTTCGTCTGTATGGACAAAAAAATATTCGATACGCCTAATGCATCATAAAACATAAAAAAAAAAAAAACAACCGAAGAACGCATAAATAAATTTCTTACAGGAATCCGTCCCAAATCTTCAACAGGAAGCTACACATTAAAGAGAAAGAGACATAACCTGTCATTTAAACGACATAATACCTACTGCACAAGAACTGATATCAATCAACAGTGAAGGGATGCTTTCTTTGAATCATGTTCATTTCATACGGTGACACCTTTCAGCAAAAGCATCTGCATTTTAATCCGCTTTAACCCGACTTGGCGGCTTGCAGAACCGTGCGCATGTATGTAATCGGATACCATGCTGGACACACTGTGCCTGGTCCCGATTGTAAAGATGTGACCTGTGATGAAAAAGTCTGCAAATGACTGGGAGACAGTAACAGTGGCGTTACACCCAGGCACTAAAGCAAACCCCCTATTATCCAAGTCATATAAAACATTGAACTGATATTTAAATTGGTCTGCAACATTTTCTGGATGGTTTATTTTAATAATAGCATGAATGCTCAGTTAGAAATACAATCATGTAGTAACATAGGTTTTAAATCAGGTATTTTCTCCTTTCAAGACATAAACTCGTGTAATAAACATAACAATTTAGGATACTTTAGTAACATGAAGCAGGTATAACTATATTAACAGAACACGTGTATATACGACGTTTATAGAATCAGAGCGAAACTATGAAAAAAAAATGTGTAAGCAACATACATATTCATTCTAATTGGAAATTTCCCAGGGAACCTTAAATGATTTCGTTAGAAATACTTCTTATGACACTTGATTTTTTAGATGTTACATGTATCAAATGCAGAACTATAAAAAAAAACTTTGAACAAATCTCAAAATATATATCAAATTACCGTAAAAGTGTGTACTTTCAAAGATACTATTTCAAAACATTAGCCCTTCTAATGATATGTAATAATGTAATTATAATATTTCGAAGAAGCTCGTGAAGTTTATCAACCAAGCCAACAAAAGTATCGCTTCCAAATGTCAAGGAACGAGGTAGCATTTCCATTGCGAATTTCTTGGCAACCGCGAGTATTCATTACTAGGAAAGTGGAGTACAGATCTTGAAGATTTTAATACAATTAAATATAAGAAGGGGCGGTAATAGTTTTAACAAGAAATATATCTAGAAAATACATTCGGCGCTTAGAAGATCTAATAGACTAAGTGTGGATCGGTGTGGAATATGAGAAGATTGTAATATCTTAGAATGAACTAAAAATATTTTAAATACAATCTGAATTATTACATACTCAGTAAATACTTACATCTTCATAAAATGAAAAACAATCATTTAATATACTCTTAATATAGTTTGAGATTTGTTAATTGACCGACATTATTTTTAAGATCAGAAATGAACTAATACAGATCATCGCGTTAATCTGCCAACATATAACCATATCGGACAGTAGTCTAATAGTCTCTGGCGACCCAAAAATAAGTACTAAATGTATATTTTATTGATAAGTTATGGGGGTTTTATTGTGAAGGCGATATTGTTAAGATGAATACACTTTTTTAAGGGAAAACTTTTGCCAAAGTAAATATTTGTGAAAAATTAAATCACAAGCTGTACTAGTATTTGATTTCAGAACCGTTACATAGCAAACTGTCTCTGTCACAGATTGTGCACAGTTTTAATGTCCTGTTGCACATGTAAACAATAAATATACAAGTCTGTATCACTAGCCATTAAGGACATTGCATTTAAACAGGTGCGCTTAGAATGAATTTCTGATCATTTCTGATTGGTTGAAATCCGATGAAAAATATGGTTCAATAGCAAAAGCATACAGCTGCCGCCGAAAAATAAATCATAATATATCATTGTATATTTATAAAATCACTATGTTTATATAACATTCGGTTTCTTTACCCTTTTTACTTACTTACTTTGTACTTTACAATTTAAGGAAAATTATACTATATAAACCAAAATGAAACGTATGTTTGACAAACCGCAACCACCTTTATATTGTTTCGTTTGGTTTTGGAATCTTGCAGGTTGTGCTTTCGTAAATTAACTTCTGCACGCGGAAAGAAATTCGTGTGCATTGAGCATATAGAAACGATGCTATTACATCGGAATGTTCCATTATGATTCTGATTTATTAGAAATGTCAATTTTATATTATCTTAATACAAAATGCATTATTCATGCCAAATGTCTTTAAACATACACCCTATGTTATCCCAAGTCACAAACGTCACATTCCATGACCTGATGGGTATTGCAGATTTCGCGATTATCAAGTAAGATAGTTTATCCTCACGCTTTGAAAGACCGCACGAGAGCATAAAGCTGGAAATTCAACTATATTAAATAGTTGAGTTTACTTTTAGCGAATATTCGATTTTTTTACTGGAAGATGATAACATTATTTATTATATAAATATTCCATCCCTCAAAATGGTCATGCTTGACAAGTAAATGTTAACCGAGGTTATTGCTCTCTGAGGGATGGGATATTTATTTTATTATACCGAACACACTATAACAAATTAATGCTACACAAAGACATCACAAAAGTAAGTTAGATATTTCAATCATAGCGATTTAAAAAGCGTTTAGGCAAGGGAAGTAACTGCGGAATAATACTAAAGGCCGGTATGCGCCTGCGCAAGAGGGTTAGTTCGTAATGAAAAGAGGTCACAGGGTGACAAAACGGATTGTTACCCTTTGACGCCACAATAAGCTATATAGTTAAAGCTCAGGTGAGGTATAATAAAGAACTATATTGCTTGGGTGTTATTGGAATTGTATTGCGCGTCATACAACAAAATTAATAATCACTTATTTTATGTTACCCCTTATCCAATATAAGACATTCGATCGGGGTCTGCTCACGAAGCCAATTAGGCATACGGACCCTAATTAAACAAGATATCAGTCAGTAAGACATTCGATCGTGGGCAAAATAACTTTTCCAATTGTCATGCAAGCATCAGTCGTACTAGAGTAAATCCAATTAAAATTTTCTACAGTTTAATTTAATGGTTTAATGAAATAGTATCACTGACAAATTGGCTCCTGACACAGTCTATCTTGAGTGACAAATTGAATGCAGTTGGTGTGAGATGATGATGATGATGATGATACTTTGTGGTTTATCATTATAGATACGCTATACGCTAAAACGCAGATGATCCTGATAAATTTAAATGACTTGTATTACTTTCTTCTGCATAACAATACAATCTCGGAGTCCTTTGAGGAAACACTAATGAAAGGAGACGAAGACGAGGTACGAGGTAAACCTCTCGAATGTAGACAAACGTAATCTTGCAAAATTTTCTCACTTTTCTAGACTAAGCTGTTTCTTAGAAGTATTATTTTTTTTAATTCTTTCCAAACAATAGCATTAATGTAAAGCTTATATGATTCTTTTTTGTAACTTGACTGGTAAATGTTACTTGCATAATTTACAGTTTAAATGAACATGCTGTTTGAAGATTAATTGTTTCAAAATATCATTAACTAAATTAGGTTCACTTACTATATATTATGACAAAATAATTAACTTCGCCCGGGTTACAGTTTCAGCTATATATTGTTTTGACGATTATGCCCAGGCAGTCGAGAAAAGTCGAATTATTGAGTTGATGCACATTATAATTGAATCCGGAATAACAGGACCATGCAATTGTTCAGTCTGGAGCTGCTTCAGGAAATGTGTTGTTGGATTTCCAATGAATCAAGAAAAACACGAATGCATAACATGTAACATATCGCATGTTAAACTTCAAGCTCAGATTTCATTTAGTAAAGATACCCCGATATTGAATTTTAAATTTCGTTTTGCATTTCCGCTCCTAAGAACTTTCAATATTAATTTAGATTACTAAATTGATATCATGACTTCAATCAGTTGCAAATGCATATATCGTCAGCAAACATTCATTAGGTTGGACAGTTTTGTAAATACAATGGGAAAAATATTGTTTGCAGATAATGCCAGGGTAATGAATAAATGTTTTATTATCATCAGGTATGTAAGTTTACTATCTTTAAAGACAAGTACTATACATACTATGTATACTGGAAATTATCGGAAAGCATTACCCCCTTCGTCTAAAGTGCATGCACTAGAAATTTGGTAGTCCTATGATTACTGACATAGAAAAGTTCAAGGGAAAGGTTTACCTCACAACATATGTTTAAAACATGGACGAATTATATTAAGGGATGGTTAACGCAAACAGTTTCCATATTGATATTATGCAATAGTTCGATTTTATCGTGATCTCTTTGCGATATTTTGTCAAAAGTATAGGACGCAATAAGTAATAAGTATTAGTTCACACAAATGAGGATAAAGAAACATATAGCATCAAATCATTAAATAAATATGTTGGCCTTCATCGAAAAACAAAATAGCAATATACTAAGTAGTGACCTCACAATCGTATTTTTTAAAATATGATATGCGCATTAAATGTGTTTTAAACTTTATTTTACATCGATTCCGACACGAGCTCTTACAACTTATATTAATCACTCTCAAAAACTCAGGTGGTAGCGTATGTGGTCATTATTGTGGGAGGAAACCGGAGCTCGGAGAAAACCCACGTGCCTGGACAAGCGATAACTGTACCCTCTCGCGTACATGACTAGGAATCGAACCCGGGGCGCACTGGTGAAAAGCGAGGCACCCATAAATGTGTTTAAGGGGGAACATGTAATCCAACATTCAAAAAAAAAAAAAAATGGAGTTTATCCGAAGAGCAATTTTCTGTATACTTCATCCTTTCAGAATAGTCTCTAAAACTAAAGCAACAAAAATATTTTTTGAAAAAAACTTTTTATGTTGCCATCTTTATTCAATATTGCAACATGTACATATACTTGGTGCTGTAAAAAAACAACCCAAAATACGTGTATCATCAACTGAAATTCTTCTAAAACCTCATATATCTGGAGAATGGCTGTGAGATGTGTAATGTAATACAAAATGAGTTGACATATACCGGAAAACCTTAACTGTAGGTACTGCGTTAAACCAAACAACAGTTTGAGCAGCTTTCTATTTTGAAAATAGCAAGTCCAAGCTGTGAAACTTAACGTACAAACTGTAGGAAAATATGATATTTCCAAAATAAAGTTCTATGAAATATATTAAGAAAGTTTCATTATAAATGTATCAGTTAGAAATTTCCTTTGGGCTATCCCGTCAGATAGTTCGACAATAATTCATTTAAGACAAATATAATCAACAATCAACTTATGCTTACAAACCAATATGATCGACTTGATCAAATATTAGACTCGACATTGCCTAAAACTATCTATTCAAACTGAGACATAATTATGTTCAACTAATCATATCTTTATCTTTCCAAAATACGATTATTTCCCATAAGAAAGAACATAGCGTTCATTTATGAAGTCTAAACTAAAACTCTCTTGAAAGCAACTGTATCAGATAGCTATCAATTTGAACTAGGTTTGGAATTTCTGTAACTACTCTCAAACCTTGATATTAAGTATACTGTCTACTGTTTGTTCAAACCTCGTCCCGACCCTTGAGCAACTATTTGGTAACCAATCGAACTTCACTTATCGCATACCATTTTTGATATCAATATACAGTATACAGGTGATATAAGGCCCGAAATACGATCATATCTAAGACAGCCTAAAGCAGAATTTGAATACACTCAGTGCTTAGAGATGAAGCCTACACCTTGTGAATGTCTTATCCACCCCATGGAAGCGACCTTCACATAAATAAAAGTAAAATGACAAATTCCAAAGGCTGCACTGCCCTTTTTACTCTCTCTGGAGGTAGAGACAGCTCAGACAAAACTGGAAGAACAATCCCGGACTTGAATCGAATGACCAAAAACGCCCCCAAAATAACCGCCTTGTTAGAAATGTACAAAATAATTCAGCAAGATGAGACGAACCAAAAGAAACCAAAGACATTGACAGCATAGATTAAATCAATATAAATAAAACGAATCTGATATAACACATACTTCAAATCCCAATTTTCACCACAATATCAAATGCGTATGGCAAAGTAAGAATAGTTTTTATTATGGGAATGTACTCAATATGAGCTCACACTGAATGACCTTCGCCCGACGCATAAATTGATTTATTACAAGACACAATACGCAGCAGTATTTTAGCAAACGAATGATCTAGGTGAACATGCCATAGATAAAAATGAGCCTTACCCATGAAACCATTGCCAAGACAGATAGAATTGTTACTGTGGGCTGGTAGGTGATATATGTTTCATATTGAAAAAAAAAATATTCAAACGATGGAATACTCAGAACAGAGATAATCCTAAAACTTTAATTATTATTTATGCTTGAGAAAAGGAATTTCCCACAAAATCATTTATTCAAGTACATCGCAAAAAAGAATATTTGGAAAATGTGCAGTAGATATTTTCAACAATAAAAAACGATGTTGCAAGTGAAAAAAATCATTTGTTAACTAGCAGTAAGTATTTAGCAAAAGAAACGAGAAGATGATTCGGGAAAATAATGAGCCCGAAACCTTAAAATGATAAACTAAAAACCGACCGAAACCTGATGCACGAAACACATTTCGGAGGTCATATAATGGCAGAAACATTTTTCGCTTCAAGTATTGAGTCTTCTACTGACAAATGATTTGCTAATGCACGTTTTGTTGAATAGTGAACATAACTGCATCTCATAAAAACGCGTGTCAAAATGCCGTCTATCCATCGTTTCATAGTTCAATCATTACATTATTTCTTTACATCTTCCAAAAAGTGTTCTTTCTTATTTTATCTATATTGTTTTTGAGATTTGATGGCATTTGGTAAAGTATTCATTATCACGATACAATAAAAACACACTGAAATGTTTAACTTCATTCGTTCTTAAAATGATTGCATATTCTATGGTTGTATGATATGGGACCACTTTCGTGATTAACTTCACTAAGAATCACGATAAATGCATGTTTCCATCACTCAAAACCATCTTTTTTAGTTAAAGCATCGAATTTACATTTTTATAATTAACTTCAGTCAGTTTGTAATTTAATATGAAAGAATATTTCGAATTTCTGATGTTTTGACAAGATTTAAGGCGGACATATAAAACAATAATACGGCAGTTTAAAATGATAGCACGGTAATATTGATACAACAAATAGACATCAGGTGTTGATATAATTTTGATCGAGTTAAAACTTAATCATTTAAAAACCACCTGCATCACATCTCATTGCACGAAAGGAATAATGGTTTCATAAAGATTAAACTTCCATTATCTGCACTTCTGGCTAAGAATTGTTTTATGTAAACCTACTTCAATTAGTATATCAACATCATATCATCATATATCATATATACAGCATCAGACCATAAAAAATTTAAGATTAAAGTACCAAACACTGATGGCAGTATATTTTACATACCCCCCCCCCCTTTTTTTTTTCTACAAAGTGATTCTCAAAAAGTTAAATAATCGATAGCCTTTCAAGCAATTAGAGAACATTACATTCGCACGCTCGATGCATATACCAAAGCCAATAAGTATAATTGTTAACCGTATTCAAGACATGGAAACAATTAATGTGGTTCCTTTTTGCATTTTATAGCCCAAATAAGATGGGTCCTTAAGGAAACTCATTTCCTGAAACCCGGGCTACAGCGATATACCGCTAATGAACAGTCTATTGCAGTATTTAGACAGTCACCCTCCAAAATAAGAGGGCACAATGATATAGAAGAAGTTTAGACAAACAATATGTACTTACTTTTGTCATGAATTAAATTCAAATAAACACAGTAAGATGCTGCATTGATTGATTGTTGCTTCTTAATAATATGTTTAATACGATGGTTTAATCTGATTCAATTTCACATCGTAAAGATTTGATTTAGCTAGTAAAATAAAAGAAGAATTAAAAGATGATACTTGTTATGGTAACTTTTGGAAGCTTCCAGACCGTTGTTTTCAAAGAGACCTGTTTCTACCCCCGACTAGGTTTCTGTTTATCAATATATTAATAGGGGTATATAAAACTAAACTATATCAAAACACGTTGATCTCGTCCAACAGACATTTTATATGGGATTTGAGACGACCGGTTAAACAAATAGTGACAATGGATTCGAGAAATATATAATTATTATGATAATTATTAAAAACAATTTCATATTACGAATGTTCTTATATACACAAATATTGTGAATGAATATCAAACTCTCATAATCATGTTCTGTAAAATAAATCATTTGATAAGACTTAAATTACCTTTTTCCTGACTAAGCCCGTACGAATACAGCTCTTATCTGCAAATGCAAAGTAAATAATAAATCTTCATTAACTTTCATTAACATATAAACTACGTTGACTATTTGGACATCTATTAAACAATATTGAAAATAATATCACGGATTTCATGGATAGAAAAAAAATAAAATAAATAAATTCATTTTTATGGAGAATTGTAATTGGCTGCCGTGAGGTGGGAGGATACAAATACTCAGGTATTTTCGTAATGATTCAATATAATAAAGCATTTCCAGTGTTTTCATTCTAAGATTTGATATGTATTACGATTCAATATAGAGTTATAAACGTTATCATGAAAAAGAAAAGTTTCAAATTAAATTGATCACACACACACACACACACACATAATGTAAAACTTATTTTACTTAAAAGTCTTGAACAGACTGTCATGTTACAAAGTGTGATATGCGTTTATGATTTACCAAACATTGCATGAATTTGTATGTGCATGGATTTGGTATCCCAATGGGCTTACAAGCCAAATGGAATTTTGAAATAAAACTATGACTTATGTTAATCTCTGTAGTTTTTGATCCAATGATTGAGCAGTTGCCATTAATACCTTAATAAATACAGATACTGACTAGATTCAAACGATAATCTAAAGTGATTAATACATCATATTTCACTTATCTTAATGCTTCACGTGCCAGCTAAATAGTGAGGTTAACGACAGTCAAAACATTTTCAAATTTTACTACATGCTTCATACGTAAGCAGAACAAAATAATAAATAGCAATTTTTTTGACACGTGTGTCACTTCTTGAAACGTGATGGAAAAAGTGTGACGGACAGACAGATGACGGAAAAGTGATCCTTATGGGTCACCTATGCTTACAGCCAGCAGGTGACACAAAAAGGACCCGAAATAATTAACATACAGTAAAATAAATCATATTTAAGCAAGAAATTTAGAACAATTAACATGTTCAGCTCGTGTTTTTTTTGTGTTTTTTTTTTTGTTTTTGTTGTTGTTGTTGTTTTTTAATTTGCACTGTTGACTACTATGAAATAGAGGATAATTGTTTGTTTTGGTGTTAGATCGATTAATAATTTCCATGAGTGAACATAAAAAGAGATATTTTCACGAGTGGCGAAGCCACCAGTGAAAATTATCTTTTTATGTTTACGAATGAAACTATACACCGATCTTTCACCAAAACAAACAATTTTTATTTAATGCTTTAAAGGCCAGAAATTAGCTGTGTTATTCACAAACATGTCAAAATTGGCGGGATTACCTCGCGTGCGGGATGTCTTTTTATGACGTAATTTCTTGCGTAAAACCCAGCACAAATGACCCTTCGATTATTTCATAACGTTCAAGTCCCAGAGTGAAAATTATGAAATTGGTAATGTCACTGTTTGAAACAGCGAAATTACCATTTTAATTAATTGATATTTTCCCTATAATCCACCGAAAAGCATTAAATAAATCAATGTCCGAGTGGTTTCAATTGCAAACTTCGTATCAATATGACCCTTGTCAACCCGGTCTGGCCGCTGTGGGTCTTCATATGAGAATGGTCACAACTTTCATAGCGGTGGGTTTAAAGTGTTCCCTGGATACCACTTGAGATTCTTGGTCTTATCCCACCTATAATTAACTCGAACTTTCTAAACGACTGGGAAAAAAAAACTGTCGTGGCGAACTCCAAAAAACACCGATTGTCTACTTAGAATAATTTTCATTTCTTGTGTTTAATGGCTTAGGCTTATATAAAGCAATGGTTTTATGAGCTTTGGGTAAAATTAAGATACTCGAACCGCTATACAGTGTTTAAAGCGATTACCATTCAAAGCCACCATTTCCAAACATTAACCCTGTCAATTTTTTGCCATAATTTAACTTCTTTATTTCATAAACAGATGTTTTTGTTCAATCAACGTGGAGTGATTAACCGAGCGAAACAAAACAAACGATTCCAATTGACCGATAAAGCAGTGGTACTTGATACCGTGTATCTGCTTGGCAACCAATGGCATTAATTAAGTAAACGGATTACGGAGAATGCCTGATTTAAATAAAAGTATTGGTAAGGCGGAATGGATAAGAATAAGCCTCTATGATAAATACCATTATAATTCATAATTCTTTATTCGAATATGATTTCATCATAAAACATGATTTATGAATCTATAAAAAATATTTGCAATGTTTTTTTCTTTTTTCTTTTCGGTCAGAGTTTTTTTCTTGTTTAACATCTTGTGAATTGAAATGACACTTAACAGTACATACAGTGTACTTCATCTTCTTTTACAAAGGACAGTTCTACCAGCAGAAACAATATAAGGGATAGCGGTGATGGGATCCCCGGTCTCTCCCTGGCGAACCTCTTCACGGAGCATTTTGAGAAAGAGGATTTGGACACGGCAAGGAACCCACCCTCCCTTTGGTTCAGATATATGTATGATACCATAACTAAACTCAACGATGAACGTCAATATAACTTTTCAAACCACCTGAACTCCATTGATGAACACATCAAGTTTACATTAAAAAGCGACGAGGGAGGGATCAATGAAACTTAGTCCATCAAAGTTACAATACATAGAACGCCCACTCACACAGACCAGTGTCTTAACTTTGACTCCAACAACCTTCTAGAATACAAGAGATCTGTAGTGACATTTCATACAAAAGTAGATCATTTTCTGATCATACATTGCAACAATACAATTTTGGACTAAACAAAGCTATACTCTGCAGTTTTATGTTAAGTTTTATTGCAATAAAGTCACAAAGAAAAGCCTCTAAACAATGTCTGAACGCGCGATATTGCAATTGGCGAGGGAAGGCAAGTCAAGAAATTTTCTGCAACAACAGAGATAGTCTAAAAAGCAATTGATTCTGATTTATCAAATATATTACACTTCCGTGAGTAGCAATACAATCTGATATTTCTTCGAGACAAAATAATGAAAGGAAACGAATGTTTTCGATAAATCTGAAAATAGAAGGATGCATATCTTCAGCAATAATTTCGAAAAGAGGAACGCCTATTATATGGGTTTGAGATGTTGTCCCTTTACTAACAACAAGTTATTGTGTCCACAAAATGTTCATTCAGTTCTCTCATTCCTTTCAATGTTAAAACGGTATGATAGTAGCAAATTTTCGTTATATTAAACTGAAGTAGAGAGAAGGTTTAATTTCCTGAAAGAGTGCTAAAACGTAAGGGTATTCATTCTGTCAAAAGTGCATACGCATGTAATTATTTCCCAGGATATATAGATAAAACAAATTAAACATATTATTGGGTCGAAAATGAAGTTTTAATTCGTCTAAGTATTTATTCTAAGTAGACACCAAAAGAAAATAACAACAAAGTTACTTCCACATATCGGTTAAATATTTAATTAATAAATGCAATAAAGGTTATGATCCTATTATTTACTGATTGTAGATATTAATTTTGTAATATATATAGTAAGTGGTTTTAATTACCAATTAAATCAGAATGCTTTCTACCGATTCCTAGAAAATATACAATACAATAACTTCCTATGTTACTATAAACATGCATATTCAGATAGCTTAACGTCTCGTTTCATTTATCTGCATCTTTGATTTATTGAAATGTCAGTATAAGCCGACGGACCTGCATATATTCTTATAACATCGGAGTGTTCTTAGAGTGGTTAAATCCTGCAACATTTAACTGTTTAAAGTGATACTTTGAAATTATCAAAGTTAATGGAATGAGCTGAAATATTTTACTTTCGGAAATCCCAAGAACTATATATTAAATCAGGTACTGTAAGGTACCTTTTTACACAGTTTATATCTAAATATTCCAGGAATTGTATGTAACTTATACATGTAGACATTACTTTGAATTTAATGTATTTTTCGTGACATACTGAAGAATGTCGAGGTGATATCCAAAGGCCCTTGTTTGCGTGTAATATATTTCATATGCTTTTTTTTAGAATTGGATTATCTGTTACATGTAATCAGTATATAACTTTTCGAAAAAGTATCCTACCGTTAACCCTTTCCCTCATAGAGGAAACCATGTAAAGACCTATGCGAACAACATAAACCAGACCAGCCTGCGACTCAGTGGTCTGGAAATGAGGATTTTAATTAAATTTGTTACGGTTTAACTTTGGTTTTCTGCAGATCAGGCTTTATGTAGTACCTACTGAGCGCGTCAAAATGAGTCTATATGAGGGAAAGGGTTAATGTAATCAGTCATGATAGGACTATAGGAGAGACGATAGATTTGACAATTTTGCAGATAATTTATAGAACGTAGCATTCTATAGTCATTAACAATCCCCAGAAGCTAACTAAATGGTTAATTTTCATTTTTGCTCCTATTTTCAAAATGCTTTTTATTTGTGTGAATATAATACTATACTTAATGTATGTTTCAGAAGTATACATATTTTTTGTATGAAATATTGACAGAAACGAGTCAATTGTTGCTACTCTTATTTAATGTTAACCTGATGATTTCACGAAATGTATTGATGCTCATATCTCATTTTAATGTTTTGTTTTCGGAATATCTGTTTCTTTAAACTGTTATGAAAATATTAATCAGGTTTGCCACAGGAATATCCAAAATCAAATCAATCACAAATGCGTATGTCTTAATTCTGATAAGAGCGAGAATAACAAATGCTAGTACAAGTTATTTGTAGATAAGTCGTGGAAAATATACAAATGTCATTCTTATCAAAATAAAATATTTACTTCCCTTGAAAAAATATGTAATTAAAAAATGAAGAAATGTTTCCCGACATTGCAGACTATCACGTAGCGTGTTTGTCTTCTTGACTTGTTTCGTGTAAAATAATATGGAATAAAAGATATTGAAAGTGTAAATGATCTGATTCAATAACCACCATCTCGTCTCCAAACTAAAATTTGAACAAGAAACCGTAGAGCAATGCCTCATGGTACATCTCTGATTCAAAGAGGCGTGTTAGGTTATCCACGATTTGTGCACGAAAACAACTAAAACTTGACGAAAAACTGTCCATTTTAATAATCATATATTAAAATAAATGACTGGTACACCATACTTGGCTTGTATCGAAATTTTGAATCGAAAAGTATTTTTCAATTAATTCAGAATTCTTCCATGTGATAAAAAACGTTTTTCAGTAGTAGTTACTGAATGTTTCATTTTGAGCAAACATAGAAAAATAATAAATTTTCCCATAAATCGTAAAACATTGTACATATAAACAACGATATTTTGTACATCCTAAAATACTTAATGTCAATGTTATAATTATCAGGATAATGTAATCGGGTGTTCGTAAGAAATTTACTGGATGTAATACAGAATATCGAGTTGAATTCTAATCTGTTAACCACCATTTAGATATCAATCATCATCTTTTACTGCAGTCTAACGACTGAAATTTAAACATATGTACCCTATCTATATATTCAGAAGGTTTATCCTGTTTCAAGATCGACTCAAATTATAAACTGCACGTGCTACATGTTTGTGAAATAGGTTAAGGCCAGTCTAAAAAAAACACACACAGAACACCTATATATTTAACGGTACGGTACATGTACATGTTTTCAGGGAAAAAAAGCTAATCTTAGGAAATAAGAGACTCAAAATAATTTAATATCAAAACGACATCTGCTTATAACAATGTAACATATTCATAAAAGATGAAATATGACTACCTAAACGAATTTTGTGTTCACATTTGTATGTCCTACCAATTTCTAGTTATTTAGGAATATAAAAGCCTTGAATAAATCTAAAACCATTTGAGCTACTATAAAAAGATATCCTTTCAAAGTCATCATCAGCAATCATAACCCCTACAAACTCTAGATCAAAAGCGAACTTTCTATGAACAGGAAATGATTTGGTACATGTTTCTTATTTATCCAATCTGGCAACAACAGGAATACATTAGTGAAATGGATCATTAAAGATAATATTTGATTTGAATATAATTTATTTTATAGAGGAAAGTACACCTGTTCTTAAATTGGTATTATATATTATAATCTTTCAAAATAAAAATATATATGTTATATATGTTTATTTTCCCTTTTTGCGTTTTAGTTATTATAGGTTGAAAAATATAATTCATAATATGTAAACCAAATTTATTGAGTTTGAAGTGAAAAAAAAACTTTCAATATACACGTAATTTTGGCGATTTGAAACATGGCATATTTGCCTGACAAAGAATTAGGTTTAGGATGACTTAAATTCATTTAAATTCATTTACATCGATCAAGAAACAAGTTCTCAAATTTAAATATTCACTGTCGTCGATCGCTTGGATGTGGGTGAATAGGAGACGAAGTTCTGAATAGGCAACCACCGTAGGTGACGACAAATCCAACCAGTGACGCTTTGAAGCAAAGTGCGTTACTACTGTACTATCTAGGCAAACCATAGGCAGTCACAGAAAATACATTTGTAAAGTGATGGTTGACATTAAAAGGAAAAAGAGTCAGCAAAAGGAAAAACATCTAAAAACAATAATGGATTCTAGACGATAAGAATGATAAGCGAGAGACAGACTGTATGCGAAAATATGTTGAAGAGCGAAATTCCATTAGCGAATGTGAAAACGTAAGGAAGCATAAAAGGGTGAAAACAATTTTCCATCGCTTAAAATATCGTAGCCTACTTTCTACTAATAATTGATATATTATTTGAGGCGCGTTTGTTTGAATATCAAATATAATTGCTTCCTTTAAAACCACACCAATCTTAAATTTGCACATTATTCAAATGCTTTAATATTTCATTCCATAAGCCGTTCGTCGTGTGCCACTGAAATCGACCGTTGGGTGTCTCAGAAGTAAGAAGAAATTTTTAGGAGATTATTAATATAAACAATAACATATTTACATTTGGTCACGTAAGCCATACAACTTTTCCTTTGACCTCGAATGATGGAATCCCCTTCCGTTGATCGACAGTAAACAGGTTTTAAACACGGTTCAGAGTTAGTACATTTATATTTTAAGCAAACAAGGCGACGTTATCAGTCGCCACCATTATATGCTCCGCCTAAAATGTTCTTTGGTCACGTAAGTACCATACACGACCTCACGGACGATTAATTAGGACAAACTGTAAAATATAATGTAGAATACACACTCAAAACATGTGATGAATGGAGAAGGAAGTAAACTCTAAAAACGATGTAAACATATGTGTTTAATTTAATCATTGTAAACCACAAGCAAAATCAATAAATTGAATGCGTCATGGCTTTATGATGATAGTAACCTTATTGGGTTTGGTATTGGAAAATAAAATCTATATAGTCAAATTAAAGTTATCACAAATTCCTGGCTCTCGTCTGACGTTTATTCAGGAGTAGAGTATAGATGCATTTACCTCTGCTGTAAGATAAATATACTCTACTAATGTTCCGTCAATTCGACAATATTATTCCAAGAAAAATAATAGATAATCGACCGCCTTTAAAACAAGTACGTAAATAACTGAATGGAAACATTAAACATTCTCATCAACGTAGCATATAATAGAACCCATAAGTTTGTTTACCGTATTCAAGACACGGAAACAGAGCTTCGTTTAGTAAAATGTTTTAAGATAAAACCATCTTCATCAGTTGGGTACTTAAAGAAACTCATTTCCGGAAGCCCGGGCTACATCAAAATATCACTAATGAACAGCCTACCGCAGTATTAAGATAGTCAACTTCCACAATAAAGAGGACATCATGGCACGGAAGAAGTTTTGACAAACACAAAGGTATTTACTTTTGTCATGAAATGTTTTAATTCGACAAAGTAAGATGATGCAAGGATTGGCCGACTGATGTGCCTGATGAAAAATGCGATTAAACTATTTCCAAACTCACTATAGTATTGCAGTAGCAAGCTTATGCAAGTAATTATTATCAGAAAATATAACAAATAAAACTTTAATGATACTCATAGAGAACTAAGCATATAATTATATTTTAATAAAGGGAGGTAATTAAATTCACGAATATCGAACACACATCTACTTGTATACGATATAAATAGCTGAACTAAATCATATGTTATATAAAATATATAAACAATAATATCAACACCAATAAGGCCAGATAAATACGAGATTAAAACCTAAATTAGTTTCAATCCCAAAAGGAGAGTAGAAAATAACACAGTGAATGTAAATGTGCACATGTACCCTGACAATGTGATTATAATAACACCATTTTTTAAAAAAAGCATGGACAACCAAAAAGGCACCTAAAAGAAATAAAATCCGGAAATAACTACCCATAGAACAAAAACAAAAACACAAGACACAGAAACTGGTCCGTCAGATACGACCAAACAAGCGAAGGCATGCTTATGAAATGTCTGATAGGGAATTACATTGTATAGCATTTTGTAACTTTAGGAAATAACATTTCTATTTTACAAACGGTTCCTTACACAAAAACGTGGAATATGGTATAATTATGTCTAGTTTATTGGGTTTAACCTCAAATCGACAGTATTGTAGTCATTTAGAGACGATGTCTACTTGTTACAGATATATCGCTGCTACACTGCAGTATCATGCCGTAAACATGTGGCTCAACCAGTCACATTATTCTGACGCCGGGCGAAACAGTCTTGGATCTAACCTTATATGCTGAGGATCAATTAAGACAATGGTGACCTACATTTACCTGTTAGGTGCCGCTGGAGTAGACATGCAGTGGCAACTCCTATTAAACTCACAAGATATCCAAAACATATTTATGGTGTGCTGAGCTTCAATCCCACGTTTAGAACATTAGAATTGCAGATGCAGAGATTTTCTATTTTCTATCAGCTAGTATGGATCGACGTTTTCTATTACTTAAGTGCAGTAGCACATCACGGATTTTTTTTAGCCGGAACATTCTGATGGATTCTGAGAAAGTGTCATTTGTCTGACATACTGTATAGATTACAGCAGGGAGCCCCTTTCAAAAAAATCAGTCATTGCCTCCCTGGCGTAATGAGTTAAAACATGTCGCGGATATGTATCATAAGATTCAGGATTATGGATAAAAATGACATTTAGCTATAAAGAACAATATTTTTGATAGTATAAAGCAGATATATACGTAATAATATATATATGAATACTATTAGATTAAAGAATCTGATGTATTCGGTCTAACATTTATCCCTACCAATTTTAACAGAAACTTTTATGTTGAAACACTGTATGAAAATAAAGCGTGCAGCATTCATATTTTCAGAAAAGTCGAAAAATTGAAACGGACAAAAATATATGAACAATACGAAAATCTTAAAAGAAAAAACAACAACAACAACAAAAAACACCGATACTTGAACTGGTGAGTACAACTAAGATAACCAAATATAGTCGGACACAATCCTATCGCACTCGGAAACGCTCGAAACTGAGACCACAAACAGGTTGCACGTTTTCTCGCTCATGGGTGACTGTGACAGCATTACACCGACATTAAACACGCTTGTTTACATAAGGCAACTATACAGAGTACCATTTTCCTGGTGTTTCTTTGATATTTTTTTTACTGCAAGAAAGGGAAGCATGGACGCCTCCAATACTTATTTTGTTACTTCAACTATAATAACAAGGAACAATGTTTTAAGTATGAGGAACGCCTTCAAACATCCAATATTGCATAGAAAAACACATATCGGACGTGTGTCTTTTCTATGTTTCGACCTTTCTCCATTCCATAGAACTTTCATTTTCGTAGCTGTCAGAATGTAGTTTAGACATTTTTTATCAATGACCTTTTGCAACGTAAATTTATTGTACTGTGTTAATTACAAGCGAGCCTTTCCAATTATGGCGGATGCATTTCCATAAACTCCCGTTACAAGGCCTTGTTTCTTGAATATACTGTTGTCACCGATCGACTTGTACTAGAACATTTACGCAAATATCGTATTATTATTTTATAGCTTTAGTGATTAAAAAAGTAAAGATTTTACATATCCAATATCCATTTGAAAGTTGGCCGAATACATCTTTAAATTATTGAATACTAAACAAAACGTACATAATAAACTTTTACAATAATGTTCTGTAAAAAAAAACTTACCGTTTCAGGATTAGGCGTGTATTAATACAACCTTTATCTGGAATTTAAAAAAAAATCATCGATTACTTATACAAAGAATTACTGTTCAGATTACATCTATGATATAGGAATTAGCATTGTCATTAAAATGTAGTGTCGACAATTATAGCATGGTCAAGTTTCAAACTTTTGAAATTACATACGATATTTTTTATTCATTTGATATGATATAAATAGAAATACAATATACTATAATCATCACAGTGTAAGTCATTTGTAAACGTTTTTATTGACTAGGCTCTAAAATACATTTTGACGTCTTGTAGAAATTTCTTAAAATGAAGTAGCGCTTAAAGAATAGCAGAATATCATAGATTATGTGTAGGTAATATTTCAATCGTTTGAAATCTGAGAACGCATTGCTATTGTACTTAAAATAATCATTTTATTGTGAAAATTATGCACACATTTGTCAGAGTTTTGAATGAAAGTGAGCGCCACACATCTTCAAAGACCGCACACATTGCACAAGCATCAAATTAATTTCTTTACAGTTATAAAAGAACATTGGTTAAAGACCTGTCTCTCACTATCTTTATCATGATAACATCATCAAATAAGAAGTATATACAGATTTTCCTCACCAGTCAAAATATTTTATATATAGCTAGTATTATTTTTCAGATTCCTTCTTATAAGACGCGAACGTGCATAATATAATCTGAATTTAATTCATAAGACGATACTAAGTTACTATTAAGTCCTACGTCTCTTGCGTTCTTAACTAGTTAAGGCAGACACACACTATAAACAGAACGTGCTACCAGCATCGCTTTATAATTAAACGCAATTTAGGGAACAATCAGCCAGGACTGAGACCGCATACCTTGCTGATGTGCAACATTCGGTATTCATGTAAGGAAGCCTTCAAGTTAGATTTCGATAGGTGGTTTTACTTTGGTTTAATTGTACACTCTAGGTCTTCCTCCATTTCTATTTTGACCTTTATATGACTAAAATACTGTGGTGTAGACAGTTATCGCCAATAATATGATGAATATTCATTTGCTCTGTAATTTTTATGACTAGGTTCAATGCTAAACGAGCTTTCAGCAAATTTAAGATACTCGAATTTCTGTAAGTTTAGAACGATTACCAGTTGAACTATTAACCCTGCCAAGGTTAGGCCATAACTCAAGTTCTTTATTTCATTGACAGATGGTCCTGATTAGCCAACATGAAGTAATTAAGTGAGCAACACAAGGATAACGCTTTCAATTGACCGAAAAAGCATCGGTATTTCACATTGTTTATTAGCTTGGCACCAATTGAAATTAAAGATCACGGAATGCACCAGCTTGTAAGAAAACAAAATCTATAGAGAATGGGATTGCCTTATTTTGAAGAAAAAAAAAGAAAAAAAGAGAACAAATTGATTTAAAAATTATACTTTTGCTCGATCCGAATGTGGTTTTATATCTCATTTTGAAGTCTGAATTTGAGATCATTGCAATGGTGTTTTACTGTGTCTGTTTCATTTGCCTATAAATTGAACATTTTATTAATACTCAGATATCATATATATGATTACTATCAAAGTTTTTTAACTTTCCTGCACTGTATTTTTGACCTTTTCTTAACAAGAACTATTAATCTATATATCAAAATGAAATATTCACTATAAGTCATTTGAAATATGCAGAGTTTGAAAATTAATATAAGTACATGAAAACTCGATGTAAGAGCTTACGATTAAGAAATCCGTGATTATGACCTAGTTTGTTTGTTTGAATGTTGGGTTTAACGTCCCACCGACAGTATTTTAGTCATTTGGATACGATGTCTACTTGAGACATATATAGTGCTGCCACACTGCAGTATCTCACCGTAGACATATGACATGATACCACACCCAGTCACATTATCCTGACATCGGGCCAACCAGTCCTGCAACTATCTTATATGCTGAGCGCCAAGCAAGGGAGCTATAACAGTACCATTTTTTACGACTTTGGAATGTCGCGGCCGGTGATTGAACCCACGATCCCCAGCACCCGAGGCGGACACTCTAACCATTCGGTCACGGGGAAGATAGTATGACCTGGTTCAATACTCACAGAGGAGCGCATTCCGCATTCTAATCTTCAATGATGTTACTGAGCTTATGCATAATGGAATAATGATATGATATTCGAATATGATACATTATTCATAATTAATGTCTTGTAGACAGACACATGCTGTATTTTAACAGCCATAAAACATTATCGTGCCTGTGTCGTCTGGTGTTTGATAATAAGAATTATCTGTAATACCAGACAGTTCTTTTCGTTTAATCATTACTGTCGATTATAAATGTCATTTTTTGATTAAGACAACCTTGTCTTAAAACACGTCTTGTGACAAGCCGTCTGTAAAAACAATTGCAAAATACCTTATGGAGAATATTCAGTATCATTATATATAATTGAAGCCTATGAACGTTTCATACATTGTGCAGTTAGTAGCTTTAATTTTATTGGCTTCTTTTAATTAAGAACGTCCTGTTAACCATGGTGTTCGCGGACCACAGCACTTGCATTGAAATATTGTGTATATGTGCAAATATATATACATATACTAGATGTGTGTTCCTCGGGACACTTGTGTCGCCTACAATCCAGCAGTTGTCATAGAAAGAACGGTGAGCATCAAACAATCAAAATTCATAAAATCAGTTTTGGTTTTACCCACAAGTTATCACTATACAAAAACTAGATGATCATTTAACGTTAAAACATACATATAAAAGTTATCATATCTATTTGCCATGCTATGCTGGGGTCACATCAACGCTATGTATTGCACTTTGCACTTCATAAGGTATCCTTAATCTACGTTTGAAATGCATTCAACATAGTATAATGAAGTTATGTTATGGAAAAATGTTTTTAAAAATGAACATATGGGACAATTAAAGAATTATAGGATGAAGAGTTACAGTTCTTGAGCAGTGCACTTCTTCATATCATATGATATACATGATCCAAGTTTGGAGTGAATTCATCCAATACTATTGAAATTATGCGCTAACATTTAAGAAAAAAACAACTACTGGGGATATTTAAGAATGAGATTAGGTATGCACGCACAGGTATAAGGATCCAGATTTGGAGGGAATCCAAGCAACACTTGAAATCGGGCTGCGGACATTCTTTTTAAAACAATCAACTACAGGCATAATTAAAACAAATGAGCGAGAGTTACGTTTCTTGTGCACTATACTTCTACAACAATGATTCCATGATCCAAGTTTGGAGTGAATCCATGCAATTGTGTGATATTATGCATTATGCTTCGGACATTTAAAAGAATTAAAGGGGGTGGAGGTAATTCAAGAATGAGATGTGCCAGAGTTACAGTTTGTGTACTGCACTTCGCGCCTATATGGTATCCATGTTCCAAATTTGGAGTTAATCTGTGCAAAAGTGTTACAGTTAGGCTTCAGACAAGAAATTGTGACGACGACGCAATAAGCATGGATGTCTTCCTAGTTGTATCATGATGACAGACTAGCTATGTGCAATTAACATCTCTGTTGAACGAAATCTTGATACATATCCATCATACGAGAGTAAATCATTCCCCTAGACGACATTGTCCTAATAAACTATATGACAATGCGTGGTTATTTTCTGCAGGCTGATGTATAGTTCTATTGCAATATAATCACAAGTGAATAGCCACTCCCCCTCAAATTGTTTCTTCTTAGGCAATATAAGCGAGTGATGGAAATGCCGGAAGTCTTCTGCAACGCCAGAGATAGTCCTAAACCCATTTGATTCTGATGCATCAAAAGTGTTACACACCCGCGCATAACAATAAACCCTGACAGTTCTTCGAGATGAAACAAATGAAAGAAAATGTATCTCTGAATCTCAGGCTTCGTCGTTAATACGGAAAAAATCATATCATTTGAACCAACAAAAAGTTCTTCTTAAGGGAAGATTTCCAAATCATACTTTTTAATTCATTTCTTTTTCATTTTAATGAAGGGTTCTTTACCACTCAATTTTGTTTTTCCTTTTACGTCTCCAGGCGGTATAATATGACACTATTGAAGTAGTGAGTATGTATACACTTCCTGGCGTATTATCTAACGGTATGTATTCGTAACACCCAATGTCCTCGACAAAGCAAAACACCTTTTGGTCCCATCCCAATGGACCAGATGTCAAATAATTGATGGTAATCGAACTGTGTTCATTAAATTTTGCATAGTCTTATTTTAAACAGACTCACAGAAGAACAACTCCTACATATCGATGAAAAATGAAGAATTAAAATAAATACCACGATCAGGTTGAGATTATATTAAATGAATATATATTTTTCTTGCGTCATGTGTGATTACCTTTTTCCTTTAATAAGAAGATACGAATCTTGATTCATGAGACAAACTATAAAATTAATAACCCTTTGTTAGAAACCACGTCTTTGAATATATCCGATAGTTTCAAGTCGATAAACTTAATTTAGTTTCGCTCTTATTAATGTCCATCTGTATTATACTGAATTATTATCATTAGAAGACATTTTACAGCAATAGCTGCTTAAAATGAAGGAACCTATATCTTTTAACAAAGCTAAATTGAATGAAACGATATTAGGCTTCATACATTTATAACTCCTATAAGATACATAAATTCCCTTGTTTTCTTTTGCCTTAAAATATTTTCAATGTGGATTTTTATTTTTGAATGGGATTAGCTGTTAGACAATCAGTGTATCACTTATGGAAATCCTCTAGTATTTTTGATATGCATTATGCATCACATTGAGATAGCTAGATTAGACATACATGAAGAATATTAGATGAACATATTCTAACTGCCATTGTACATGTGTAATTACATCGGAAATAAACTATACAGTCCGTTTTTTTTTTTTTTATTTTTACTTCCAATCCGTTTTGTTGTTGTTGTTGTTTTCTGCATCCTTACAAATAAAATATTTCTATTACAGAATCCCGACTAAGATTTCACCGAATGTGAAGGCTCTCATATTTAATCTTTATTTTTTGCTTTCTTAGAACAGCAATGAAATGATTAATTTAGTATGGTACAGAGATACCAAAAATCCAATCAATCAGAGATGCACATGTCTTAAACAAAGCTGAAAGCAAAACTAGCTTAGGCAATATCTTTTATGCAGCAACAAGAAATTATTTGTACAATTTATAAATACTTCATTTATTTCTTATTTTTAAATGAAATGTTAAATTTCTTTGAAATATTCTTATATGAAAATCAGGAAATATTTTTGAACATCACCGACTGACATATAGTTGTTATGTCTAACACTAATGGGAATAAAAACTGATTCAGATGTTACTTGTCATTCAAAAGCCGCTCCTTCACTGTTGACATCTCGTCTCAAGCCCAATATTCAAAGTCGAAATTGCAAAGGAACGGCTTGTTGTATCATTAAGATTGTTTAGCGAATGGTGCCAAAGGAATATCATATCAAAGTCATATCAAAGTCGCGTTCATTTATGATATAAAGAGAAATGAATGTGCACGTCCAGAAAGGTCATGATGGTGATAAAAATAGTAATTCCCATTGAAGGTTGTGTCATTTTAGTGTGCTAAGAATAAAGTATCCAAATGACTGAATTACTTTCGGCGGGGCGTTAATCAAACCCACTATTGAGATGTGGGCTCGGTTAATAGTTTAAATGATAACAAAGGAGATAATTTGATAAGAAAATACATGCACAAACCTTTTACCATCATTCGATAAAGAATGATACATTTTTACTATGCGTGTTCTTTTTGTATATTGGATTGAACAATTTATTTTAATATATCTAGATTGTGTGTTCCTTTTTAGATCTCTAAGAAATAACGTGTATTAAACAAACATGTTTTTAAAATTCTATGTAACATTGTAAGAGATCGTAAAGCACAAACGGGTAATCCAATTGTCAGTAAGATAAAGTATATTATATAAAGATATTAATCGTATCCTAGCAAAGTTCATGGCTGATCTTACTGGATTAGGTTATTTCTCCAAGTAATCCCACCGAGACTATGAATATTCTACATACATTTATTTACGACCGTGAAAAATACTTTTTTACATGTTCATCATTTACGTGAACTAGAGTAGAACACTGCGAGTCTCATTAAGTAGTTCACAAAGGAAACAATGTATCCTCAGAGGAGCTAGGTTATAAAAAAGTTTTTAACAAATTAATGGAAAACTTTAGATAATGCATGTGGAAATCCAACGGTCTTAGATCCACGATGCTATCTCGCTCAGAATCAAGCATGATTTCTGGATGTTTATTTCAGTTTCGAGAAAATCAGAAGGTATCATTGTTCCTTAATAAGAATAAAACATAAACACACGTTGCCCAAAGATAGTTCCTGTTTTGTTTTTGTAGAAACTGCATTCCTAATTGCTTAGAAATTGACTTAATGGTCATATTTTGTCTTCATGAGTTGTCCATGTCCTGAATAAAATTTTAAATTGTAGTAGTTACTAGACTTTGATTAATGTTTTATTAAATAATATGCAAAAATCAATAATGCGGATGTAAACGCCGATTTAGAAGAATAAAAATAAAATCGAATGTGATAGAAAGAATATTAAGCAATGATGGGCGTTAATAACAAGAAGTAATAGAAAACGAAATAAAGATTAAAAATATTTAACTAAAAGCAACTGAGTCTCTTGTTCAAATCATCGGACTGAAATATGTACAATAATGGAATAGCATAATGGCCTGAGAGAATATGTTCTTAGTTTAAAAGAGGTACTGCTCAACTGGTTCTTCAATACTGATGGCGTTTCAATATTTGTGAAACACATTACCTTCAATATATCAGCAATACGTATAATACAGCAATATTATTTCAATCGACTCTACTTGCGATTGAAGAAAAGACATTTCGTATCTTAAATAGAACAAAATATTCAGATGTTGGAGATAAATGCCAGGTGACAATTATTATCTATCTAATTAAAGAAAAGAAAATTGCTGCAAGAAAACATAAAGATAAATTAACTTCATATATATGTCATTTGCAAAATGCAATTTCATATTCAGAACCGGTATCATCGTAGCCTGACTACTTGTTATTATTTTGCTAATTGGAAAAGAAATAGCATACGATGTGTGCAAACTTCTACAATAGTAGAATAGCCCTGCCCTCATGCTATATCAGTATAGCTTAAGGATTTTCTAGCGAATGTAAGTGGCCTGGATGAACATGCCATAAATGCTAAATTATGAATCCAGCCCCATGACAGAACGATCTGTCAAAAGAAGCTTCTACGGGATAAGAGAAATGTGTTTGGTATTGATAGCAAAACGCATACGGTCGCTTGCGGCGTTCATGATGCGTTGGCAACCAATCAATTTTAAGTTGAACAAAGATCAAAGATTTCAGGGCCAATGTGCTTAAATTACTATTTTATGTTTTTTTTAATCTAGCAAAGTGGATTACTCCTTGAACAATAAGACGGACGTATTCTTAAACATGTGCTTCAATGTCATCGAAATCTTCAACCCTATCAAAAAAGCAGTACGTTGAATAAGACGTATGTTCGACAATATGATTTTTAAATGACCAACGAAGACATATATATGTGAATTTCACAGTACCTAAAGGAAAATGTGTTAATACAAATTTTAAAATTGAGCTCTTCAAACTTCCCAAGACTTTGAAAATAAAAACATATGTCCATATGTGTAAGATTTATACATATTATAGATGCAAACTTCATTTTTATATTATTTTTTATTATAAAATAATCTGAGGTTCAGTATGTCACAAACAGTAGAGCGGTCAATTGTTAAATTCTACAAATTGAAAAGTGAGCATAAATTTCACTTTGCATTGCTTCTGATATTATTCTCTGAAATCATGATTTCTTTTTTGCTCAAAATTTAAATTTGCTCACCGGTGTTTAGCTGCAGGGGATAACATCTTGATTTGAACACGAACAATAAATCTACAGAAAGACAAATCAAATCCATCACAAACAAGCTTTTCATGGTATTTAAGGTGACTGAAAATTCAACAAAAGCGCTCATTAATTGTATGATTCCACCCAACAATCCTTGGATATTTTCCAATATATAATACTCATTAAAAGAGAGAAAGAGGATGACAATTAATTTTTTATACATAATGCTAGATGTCTGCTATATCCACAATAACGACCTTAGGAAATAATACCGTCGCTCAATTAAGATTATATATGTTTAATTTCACTCTCCTCGCCAACGTAAAACCAGTTTTATTTTGAAAAGTCTGGACCACTCCTGTTCATGAAGTTGCAAAGTGACCTTTTATTGTAGACGGTGCAAGAACCTGAATCAATCAACACTACTGCACAGTGTACTTGTTTATTCCTTAATCTGTGCGTAGAATTATGGGAAGAAATGTAGAATACTAGTCTTATAGATATTATTGTATAACTTTTTAGAATGGAGCAGTTGTCGTGTACCTATTGTGATTCAATCCCCTTTTCGAGCAAGATCACAATCGCAATGCTCATGTTCATTCTTGGAACCGCCGCAAGGATAAGGATCAGTCATAAGAAAATGTTTCCTAATCAACATAAAAAGAAGTTAAAACTGATTTAACATGGATTGGAAGATTACACAGTGTCTTCCAAGAACGATTTCAAATTAGATACTGTTGTGTACCTTGTCTATCATTGTCTATCATCATTATAGTGGTAAGAGTGTCCGCCCGTCGTTGGTTCGATCCCTGGCCGCGACATACCGAAATCGTAAAAACTGGTACTTATAAAGCCATCATATTTGGCACTCAGCATGAAAGGGTAGTTCAAAGACTAGTTGGCTCGGTATCAGCATTATGTAAGTGGGTGGCAGCACTATAGTCAATCTCAAAATGACTGCAATATTGTCGGCGGGGCGTACGAGGGGTGATCATTATATTCAAGATTTTTTAATATACTTTTCAAACATAAAAAAGTTATTCATTTTGAAAGAAGATCCCTTGTGACCTAATTTACTCGTTACATTTCTCCAAACAAGAATCAAAGGCGTGATGTAAGTAGTCACGTGGCAAAACACTTACACGTTCTGGGCGCTTGCCGGAGATCAGTTCGGAGTATGATGGAGTAATACTCACCACTGAGTACCATGTGATTAAGAACTATACCCGAAGTGTCACAGAACTTTACCTGCTGACTAGGAAAGACATGTTTATGCTTTTACAGGAGATGTAGAAGAATTATGCTTCTAAACCGAACTCTGTTTCCTACTTTCCGGCTCAAAGAAGTGGAACCAGGTCCATCACATGTAATTGTCTTTTTAAGAAAGATTTCATCTTCCTAAAAAAAGAAAAAAAAAGAAGAAAAAACGACTCAAAACAATCTTAGCATAAATTTGAACCTTGGACCTGTTCTGTTGTTTTTTGTTTTTTTTTTTTTGTTTTTTTGTTGTTGTTTTTTTGTTGTTGTTGTTTTTTTTTTTGCCCCGATATTAAAAGTCTAGGGACTCACCTAGTAGCATAAACCCGTCGTATAGCAAGTCTGTTGGTTAAATATCTTGTGCGGTGCCATAACAGCTTACACCAAACTCCTCAGCAACCTGCCTAACAGTTATTCTCCTGTCTAGCTTAACAAATGACTCTATGACAAGAGTCCAAATCATCTATTTTGATGGAGACTTTTCTTCCAGGACGGGGGTCGGATCTGCCAGCACTAAATCGATGAAATCGCTTTTGGACAACAAATTCAGGAAGGCTGATTCACCAAGACCTTTCTGTAAATCTGCTTTGGTCTCTATCACAGATTACCGAGTATTGCGTAGATTTGATAACAGCACGCTGCTCTACAATTGTATCGTCCTCCGTCCTTGACGAACATATAATTTTGCACGGGCGTTTAATGCAAAATGATAGCACAAAAAAAAGATAGTGATGTCACTAAAACCCTAGAAAATGACTACGTTTTACTGCACATGTTTAGATCTGACCTTTGTGGACTAACAAAGAAAATATGGCGAAAATTACCAAACGTAAAAACCCAGTAAACATAAACAATAAACTAAGTTTAATTTGATAACGTTATAGTTTTCCTTATTTGACATGGCATTTGGATAAAATCCTGCTCACATACCATCACCATAACGTGATTAAAGGAACATATATCATTTTATTCCTGTGAATGGTTTTCAAAACAAATATACATTCTTGATTAAATCAACAACAAACACTATTGCTCCTTCACCGTGTGAAATGAGACTGTTTATCAAATGTAAATAAATTAATATTCCCTGTAGAGAATGAATTTCAAATAATTTTACAAAGTGATTTTCGCGGTTCCTAACAAGCCGCTAACAACATTTAAATTAACATGAAAAAAATCACGTTTATGTGAATGCAACCATAAATGACTCATAACAAATCGTCAAGGGAAAGAAATTAATGCGTTCTGCATTCAATTCACTTAAATACACGTCAATAAAGAAAGACATGTGTACATGTATCTGTGTGTTTAACAAAAACGGTTGATTTTGGAAAGCAGGTCCGATCCACCGACCGCGATATACCAAAGTCGTTAAGAATGGCATTGTTTTAATACCCTTGCTTGTTGCTCATAATATATACAGGATAGTTCCAGGACTGATTGACCGGTGTCAGGATAATATGACCGGATGTGATATCATGCCACATGATAGTATACGGCGTGATACTGCAGCACTATATCTGTTTCAAGTAGACATCGTCTCCAAATGACTTAAATACTGTCGGTTGGACGACAAACAACCATCCCTTAACTGAATACCATCATTACAACAATTTGAGGTGACCAAAATTAGAAGCCGTAGAAGAAAATAAAGCTGTAAAATTATGGTGTATAGCCTTGAGGTGTCAGAGGATGACACATTTCTGAAGTCGAAAAAGAAGTAGTGAAAAAATTAAAAAAAAAAATCTCAAAACTGATCATATTTTTTTAAACTTTTTCTTTTCAAAAAAGATCGTATGCATTTCAAATGTTCAAATTAACATGGGAGTTTTAATGATCCGGCCATGTTTTTTTTTCTTTCGGATGTCTTTATTTTACTTGAAAAAATCTAATTATTATTGATTATAAAATAAAGGGAAAGGGAGGGACAGTCACACATAAAAGTCAACCTATATGTCCACCGGATATAAAACAATGAAGTCAATATGAACAACTTTTATAACTTTTACAAAATGAACGTTACGAACATCTTACTTTTTGCTAAATTAAACAAATTAGTTCATTCAGACATCTGAATGATGTATCATTAATTAGAACAATGTTGGACATTGTATTGATTGTTGACGATGTTTCGTGTTTTAACATTGTAAGATTTAATCCTACAACATTTATTACAAAAGTCTATCAATCAATCAGACAATCTTTATATAACTTTAAAGCAGCTCGATCAGAGATGATCGGTTGAAATGAAAAAAAGTTTTATATTTTCCCTCGTTAGTGTTTGTGAAGTCTTTGTTTCCAAAGAAATAAACTTGGCAAGCACGAAAAACACTATTTTCGCAAACGAAATCAGTCAAATATAGAGATCGGTATCCCCGAAGCATGCAATGTGTCAATACCGGTCTGAAAAACCTGTGTGAAATTGATCATCACAGATCATAGGTAAATCTGTAAGACCTTCTACATTGGAGATTGCATTGAAATAGATAAGTAACGTAAATAAAATGATTTAACACCCTGTTAAGTTATTGTCAATTTAATATACCGGTAAAATGTATTATTTGCATTGTAATTGGCATATGTTTAGAGGAAAATATTTATCTACAAATTACACACACACGATAGCGGTTTCCAGAAAAATATGTGTAAGTAGAAATGTTACATGTATTGCTTACTCTACAATAGAAATGCTGAATCTACATTATAATGCGTCGGCACATTTAGTTGTATCTGGGCATGCTCATGTTATTAACCTTTGGCCATATTCATATAAAACTTCTTTTACTACGTGATTCAATTTGCGCGGAAGCACGATTCGCAGTTTTTTCAGTGAATAGTTAGTGACGTCACAGTGTCTTTTTATAGATTGCGAAGCAGGTACTTGCGGTAAGTACTACTTTACACGTTTAGGAAAGTGGCGTCTTCACCAAGTCCGGATAAGTTCAGTCTCGCAAAATGTTAATGTGATCAGTCATGTCATAGCAAACGAAAATATTATGTTTAAATATAGGTTTTATAATTATTCTTAATATTGATCCAATACCGTTCGTAACGCTATTGTCTGTGATAAAGAAACCACCAGTGTTTTACAATCACGCAATGTTGCATTGGTTGACCATGTATCTGTAAATGGATATTGATAGACGTAATACGAACATATAGCCAGAAATCAAATTTTTAGTCAATGACAATCTGTGAGCGACCTGCTTTTAACACTGTCAGTCGCAAACTAGGTAATGGGGGAGGAGTAGGATGCGGGTAACCATGTATGAATGAAATGACCGATTCCGTAATACCAAGTCAACAAGTTGAGCATCAATTACTTCAATTGTCAGTGTTTTCCCAGTTTCCCAGTTATTAAGTATTTACACACATACATTTCCGCTAATCTAAAAAAAAGTTAATAATTATGTAACATTCCTCGATGCAAGCAAATTTACCAAAAAAACTTATTTGTAGAAAAAAATGAATATGATAAAACCTAAAAACGTGTCTCATCAAAATATCCTACAAATACATACAATCATAAAACTCTAATAAAATTACAAAAAGATATACATACAAAAAAGAGCATTTTATTTTGGTATGTTTACGTGGGAAGAAGAACATCTGGAATTTTGAGGGTAATGGTGTACTTGTCAAAAGTAATGATTTAACTGAAAGAAAAGGGATTGGGAAAAACATGACGTTGATATTAATTAACCAAATGCACTTCAACAATTGCCGATATAAAAAAATATGAGTTCATTGAACTGAACTTGTTTTTTCATCATTGACAACCTCTATTTTTTTATATGTCAAACTAATTTCTATATTAAACTTTTATTTCAAAACGATGGACATTATCCATCCTCCCTGCTTCAATTCGTATGAAATGTATATATAGTAATATTGTCAAAAGTCATTCATTCGTTTAACAGCCCACCCGTCCATACAAAACATATTTTGTTATTTTTTTAGCTCACCTGAGCACAAAGTGCTCAAGTCGTTAACAATTTGCTTGAAACGACATCTCCTCTGCAGTCGCTGGACAGAATGTAATTAAATTTAGCAGGGATGATCCTTGGGTGAACCTTCACAAAAGTTGCTAAATAAACTTGATTCATGTAGAACTCTGGTTGCCATGGCAAGGGAAAGAAAAAATTATTTGAAAACTTTCAAAATTCTCTCCTTCAAAACTACTGGGCAGATTTCAAAATATTTCAGTATAGGTAACACTATACTCAGATAAGCGATTCGGGGCCTCTATGATCCTCTTGTCTCTCTCTTTCCTTTTTTTTTTTTTTTTTTTTTTTTTTTTTTTTTTTAAATTGATCGTATGTTGTTTTCGATTTCGATCTCGATTTTGTGTTGTTTTTATCATTGTTACGGTGCTTATTTGATCGTCGCCTTGACAGTATCAACAGTTTTTCAGTCATAAAGCGATGTCTCGTTAATAACACATTGTGCTCAGAACTGCTGACGTGGGTCAGCTGGGAGGGAAAACATAGTTTTATGTCTATATGTAATGTGTGTTATATATCACATTGGTATGTAGCTTCTGCTGAAACACGAGCCGCCGTGCCAAATACAAAATATTGATATATTATTACGAAAACTGCCCCGGAACCAGCGTCTGTGTTTGACAATCGCGGTGTTTATTTTGCGACTATGTACGAAACAGACATAGACTATATATCAGGAGTGATCCGAGAATGTGAAATAAACAGGGGGCTGCCGTGGCAGAGCGGTTACAGTCGTGGACTACAAATCTCTCAGCCCCTTACCGCTGTGGGTTCGAATCCCGGTAGGGACTTCGGATTTTTCATGTGAGGAAGCCTTCCAGCTGGTTTGCGGTAGGTCGGTGGTTCAACCCGGGTACCTCTGTGTACTCGGGGTCTTCCTCCACCTGTAATTAGCTGGACGTCGCAATATGATTGAAATACTATCGCAGCGACGGTAAACCCCAATACAACAACAACAACAACAACATGTGAAATAAACATTACATGTTGTGCCTATACAGATGATGACAGCATGTACAGTGTGAGCCCCTGGCAAAGATGTGACAAAGATACCCGGTACGTTGCTTTGATAGCCAAACCGAAAAATAAAAATGTTATCTTTTTTTTCTTGCATCTGTATCCGTTCATACAATTCACACTGATAGTGTGACCAAATTTTTTCTATAGTATTACACGGGAGAAATCGGCGAGATTTTTTTTTAGCAAAAAGACAAAATCAGTTTTGATTAGTAATAACTAGCTACAGGCGAGCGGAAACAAATATGTAATTCTAAATTAAGCACACTGAAACTGTTAACTTTAACATTTCTTAACAAGATTCACTGTTATACTCAATTATATTACGAGTTTAACATCGTGAAAATAGGAAGTCAATTAGAGGAAGGATAACATACAGACATCTGCTGATACAAATTTATTGGTTTCAATGATAAGGCAATGCGTGTTAAGTGCAAACAGGAACGAGGTCAATTTATGAAGTCAGGAATTAGATCTCGAACTATTTCTCACGCCCGATTGCCTTGACGAAATTCAGTAGTCGATTCTTACATAACGCCATATATACCGTTATCCTTTACTTCATTAAAGTGCAATATAGGTATGTTTAAATAATCAATATGATATATTTGCATTCGTCGGCTGCAACATTAATAAAAAATGAGTTGTTTTTTTTTGGTATATTTCTTCAAATAACAAAAAAATAAATAGTTTCTTACACTGTGAATTTATTCCCAGGATATGTGCATGTGGCTGTCAAACTGCTGTCCATTTTGATAGCAGAAGAGACAACCTGATAGTATTTTCTGTTGAAGTAACAGTGTTTATTTAAATCTGTCAAAACACAGTCAATATCAACATTGTCATCGTGGCGGCGATGCAATTTTAAAATGTGAAATAAAGAGCAAGACTTTAACCTCCATAAGAAAATGACAATGTCTGCACTTCTTGAATTGATGTAAAATATTATTGCACATTTATGTCTTCAGCAAGCTTCTAAAGGAATAGGAATGTTTAATATATTGATCGCTATCATTAAAATGACTTGTTTTTGTTGTTTTCTAGAAAATAGATATGAACGTTGATAAGAAAAAGAACTTTCACTAAGGGTAATGAATACCCACCTGCAGAGCGCTTTGTCAGAGGAAAAGAAATTTCGACCAACATGTTGGTTCCAGGTTAACCCTGTAAACATTCGTTTGAGGGGTAAATTATTCGAAACCCATGATCAGTGGCTGGTGACGAAGAAGAAGAAGAAGAAGAAGATGATGATATTGATGATGATGTGATGATGATGATGAGGAGGATGATAATGAAGAAGAAGAAGAAGGAGAAGAAGAAGAAGATGATGATGATGATGATGATGATGATGATGATTGGGATCACAACAAAGCTTGTGACTATATTGAGGTGTTTCAGGAACTGAGCCCATATCAAGGTTAAATATTTTGCACCTCTGATCAAATATAAGTTATCGCCCCTGTCGGGTAAGAATAATTATTTTATGATAAAACACAGATCAACTCTGGCAGAATGATTACCACCAGTAACCTACTGTGGTGACTTCTTATTATATTTAGATACTTCAGCCGATATTCTTCACAAAATAGGTTTTCAAAAACAGATATATTGTTAAATGTAGTTTATTGCTAACATAAATATTAAGATATTTTAAAACATCGTCATAAATAACAGCAACTGAATAACCAAATAATAAAAGATTTGAAAATATGCGCAATGAAAAATGTTTATGTGAAAATAACAACCGCGAATTCTCAATGTATCTTTTAGCTTCAATTTACAGATAAACAATCAGATAATTTAAACAATACAATGTATTAAATTTTGATAGTATATCTTGAATATAAATGAAATAAATATAAAATAAATCTGAAAGAAACAAGATGCAAAACAAACCTATATAAAGAACCACTTATTCTAAGACTGGATTCTAAGACTAGCTTCGTTCAGCATTAGACATGTTTTTTGTCTGAACACTAGCCATATCTTTTCCTGCTACTTTAATATCACCTTCCGTAGACTAATTCCAAATTTTAGGGGCTAGGTGAACTGATTGTTCACGCAGACAGTGGGACAATGTAATTCAATAAGCACTATGTAACACGAATATATAACTGCATTAATTCTTTACAGAGTATAACATTTATAATGCTGACAAATTCACTCAAAGTATCTTTTAAATGTGCGAAGGAGGCACCTAAATGGACAATTCCGCAGAATGAAATATAAAACCTTCCGGTTGAAGTATGCTCGCCATTTATAAATTGGGTTATTGAAATGATAGTTAAGGCAATAGGCGTTCAACTGCACCTTGGGGGCGATGTCGAAGTATTTAACATGCTACTGAACATTTTCATAGGGCATTGCAAAGTATTGGTGAAATGTCTATGTATGTCATACAATTGTTGATGTGTTAGAGCTTACCCATAGGGATTTGCTTGAAGTTCTATATTATTTTTTAATCATGTATATACTGTGCCATAAATATCAACAAGGGTGGATCTCCATTTGTAGGGTTCGCCTCATTTCAATGCAATCATTTCCAATTCAATCGACTAAATTTATCAAATTTACATTAGGATTCTTTTTAATAATACAGATCTGGAGCAAGCCCATGCAGTGTAACGCCGTCGACACGCCCATCTAAACAAAGGTAGGGGAATACCAGGAGTGCAGACCTGTCCTGGGTAGAACCATCGACCTAACTCGGGTAGGACCATCAACCTTAACCGGGTTGAACCATCGAACTTACCAATTTACATGACCTTACCCGCCTTCCCAAAACCCTACGGAGGAAGAACCATCGACCTTACCCGGGAAAAATTATCGATTTAAGCAGGTAGGACCATCGACCTTTCCCGGGTAGAACAATAGATCTTACCGTGGTAGAACCATCGACCTTACCCGGTTAGATGTTGTTGTAGTTGTATAGGGGTTAACAGTCGCTGCGATAGTATTTCAATCATATAGCGACGTCCAGCTAAATACAGGTGGGGGAAGACCCCGAGTACACAGAGGTACCCGGGTAGAATAAACGATCTACCGCAAGCCAGCTGGAAGGCTTCCTCACATGAAAAATCCTAAGTTCCTACCGGGATTCGAACCCACAGCGTCGAGGGGCTGAGAGATTAATAGTCCACGACTGTAACCGCTCGGCCACGGCGGCCCCATACCCGGTTAGAATATCGACCTTACCCGGGTAGTACTATCGACCCTTTTCCTTGTAGAACAAGGTGAAAGGAACTTTCCGGTATTATGATGTATAACAATGTTTTGTCTAACGTGGTTTGGCCATTAGTCGGTGAAGTATACAGTGCGAGGGGGCGCGTATAACCCTAGGGGCGATTTTCTCAATTTAATTTCATGCTATATTCAAAGTCATCATTACCTTAGGTTATTATTTCTTAGTACACATCTTATGAATTGAAAATCGTTATAAAACTAGACACGAAATTCTGTTTGAGGAAATGATCATATAATTTTAGAATTATTTTACAAGACGTGCGTTATTTCTACCTTAAAAAAATTGGCAAGGGAGAGGACATTGTACAATCTTAGACCGATTTAAATGTACTCATTTTTTTCTCAATGTTCAGATGGTATTTACTAAAAAATGAGTTAAAATAATCAAAATTTGAATACCTTTCTAAAATGCACGAATCAATATAACAATAATTGAGAATATCGCAAATAAAAACATTTTAAAGACCCAGGCACCTAGTGAAAAAAAAAACAACAAAAAAAACAATCTATTCTCACTTGATGAGAATGGCGTAATTGTTTTTATTGGACCATATTGTCTCATGCGTTTGCCGTAGAACAAAATGTTTCCTGGCGGGGTTCATAAAAATACGTCTCTTAGTTTTATTGCAATAACCGCATTTTGCATTTCAGTCAAAGGAACAACGTCAATGCAATGTTACCCTCACTCTGGGGTGTATATTCTGGTACATACTGGTATATAATCTGAATATATTTTCTTTTTCTAATAACTATATACGATGTACTGAAGAGAATCTTTATCTAAGAGGCTTGAACCATAGTGCAAATTCTAGACACACTCTACTCTGTAATAGATAAGCGAATCATTGGGTCTGAAATGTATTCTCGTTAGAACAAACAGACATATTTTGTAAGACTATTTATTCGAAATGCAACGTCTCGCCGCATTTTACAACTTGGAATTATAGTCATACTTCAGTGAAAGATCTTTCTAGATCCTGAACTATTTAAGTAGTACTTTAAATGCTCTTTCACTGTATTTGATTTAAAAGGAGTAGTACTTAGTATCAGTACAAGTATGCACGTGTTCGGCGTAGCGTCAGTAGCTATAAAGTATACATGTATATCCGTGACGTTCTTGGTTACAAGGAAGGAAATTCAAAGTGCTTAGTCAGCGATTATTGCACGATTACAATCTCAAAGACCTATTCAACAGAGACAGGAAACTCCCGTAGAAGTCAGTGAAAATAATGTTTAGGCACACAGCAGATCATTGAATATTGCAAAGTTTTTAAAAAAATATGGAAAACTCACAGAGGAAAATGTAACAATATTATGAAATAATAATTTCTTCACTGCGAGGAACTATTTTCAGTTTGATTCACAATAAAAAATATGTTTATAATAAAATTATGATTTAAATTCAACCAGCGCAGCAGAAAAACGGCATATTTTAAATAGTTCACCATCATGAAGGTACTTTTCTATCTTACATATAACATTTTAATTTCTTGACTAATTTCAAAACATATATATATGTATCATTTTGATGGTATTGTGATGTTCTCTGTAAGATACAATTTTCTTATGAAAAAAGGGAGTATTTGAAAACGTGACTTCGCCAGAACTGGGCAAGTTGTTATTTATGTTTTTGTGAGATTTAGACTAGTTACTAATCTTTGAATAATAGGTCATTTATCAAACATATATAATTGCTTTTTTACGAAATGAAATATTATCCTTGTTAGTGGGTATGTAAAAGACGAGGGTCCAAAGTATGACGCACACATAATATACATGCAAACATATATTTTTATGAATAAATAAAAAAGTAATATACATTTATTATTATAATATATATATATATATATATATATCAACAAAGCTACGAGTATCTCGAACCTAGTCCGAGGTAAATCAAAAGGTTATCATGAATAAGATTATACGTTTTGTATTTCATTAATGCATATACTTTCTGAGCAGTAGTTTGAAAAAATAACATTACTCCCTCGAAAACCGCTAACAATGCCAACATTAATTCATAATTATATACAATATAACATGGACTATAAAATGGAGCAATAAAATGATATATTTACAAAAATGGTCAATCTTTAACTGATTTCATTTTATCTTGCATTATATGCTAGAAAAAAAAAAACACGTATCAAGAAATATTGTAATGAATAAATATTGTGGGTTTATAGGACTCTCTTGATTCGGTCTTATATACTGTTACATTATCATTCTTATAGTATTCTAGTTTTAATGGCCTATCTAATTTTAGAACTATATTGTTTAAATACAGATAAAGCGTGTAAAGTTTCCATAATCTGATATCAACCACTATTCGACAATTTTGTGATATCACTTGCCCGACTTGTAACAAGATAAATTAGCCTGTCAGTGAGTTACATTGCAAGTATGTGCTTCTCTTTGATCAATCAAGAAACAAACGACAGGCATGCAACGCTTGTTATCTCGTTGAGAAATGATACAAAAATTATTTTCCTTGCTTTGAAAAATAAAACAGTATCAGATAGATTCAACTTAATCTATCTAAATGATAAAATAAAACGATGTAAGAGCATTTAGCGATAAACGTATTGTGTAGGTGTTGCCGAACGATGTTATACTTATAATTATATTAGACAATAAATGTGTCAGTGGTAGCCAACATGATTATAGATAGGTTGTAGGTTCGAACCCCATGGGGACAATTCAATCTCATGACCTTCCCATAATCAAGGTAGGTACCGGCAGTACCATTATAAGATATATGAACGTGATTCCAACTTGAAGTAAAAAGAAAAAAAAGTTAAATTCAAAATTATGTTTACATTTTGTATACGATGGAAGCTCGATGATGGGGAAACCAATGGGAAAGCGGTCAGTGGGTCAATGTGCAGATGGTCTGGTTGTCAAGGTAACCGATATAGAAAATCTGACTCGAATTCTACAATACTTATCGTTACGTATTTCTCGAATTCTTAAATTGGATTGAATCCCACTCCATCATTCTTGTTTTTCGAAATATCAAGTATATGACAAAGTTGACGTCAACTTGTACATAAATAACTAACAATATGTGTTAGGAAAAAAAATGTTCGGTTATTTTATTAGATCTGAAAAAAAAAGGATGAAATCCACATTTAGTATATGATCAATATCCGAGTATACTGACAACATTTTCACGAACCTGATGTCACAGCTGGAATAAACATTATCCAAATCAATGTATCCTTCCCGTACCATGAAGTTAGTTTCCCACAGAAACTACACACAAAAAACATCTAGCCCCAGTGGTTATCACATTAGCCTAGAGTGGGTGGCGCCTTGGTCAGCTTAATTGGTGCAGAACTGCAGGGTATGAAGTGAAAATAGATTATTTGGATCATGTCTGGGTGTCTTCACTGTCTATATTGAATATTTAAAGACGATAATATAGAAAACGCTAGAAAGTGTAAATCCAACTTTGATCCCGACCAGGAACCACCAGGAAACATTTCTAATCATAAAACTGTTCCGCACCTACATAAAACATAAATACAAAAATATTTCATATATTTTACGTCAAATGTTATTGCAATAATTTGGGGAAAATACCTGGAACTTTGAGGGTTTTGACCTACTTGGTACCATGAGATGGTTTTATAGTGAATGAAAAGTAGGCTGATGGCATACATCACATTGACTTGATAATGCGCGCGTGTGTGTGTGTGTGTGTGTGTGGAAAGGGTATACATGTATTTGTGTTCATCTCTGAATCAACATTTAATAAAATTGCGAAAGAGCGATTCTCCCGTGTACATTCCTGGTCCTGGTATCAGCTAAAGTACGGTCCGTCAATCTATAAGCGTGTGCTCGGTGTGTGAAATACAAATGTACCATTACAGTTCAGTATATTGAATAACGCGTCTGGTATGTTTTCTTCATTCGGCTATAAATACAAATAAACGGTGTTTTTTCAAGATCTAACGATTTTCATCCTATGCACCAGTAATGCACGTTCACAAACAGACAGAAATTTATATCGAACTTAAAGTCCGAATAATCGTTATTTCGAGATTTTCAACAACGCCTAGCCCGACATCGGTTTAACGTAGTTCAACAGTTTCTAATGATTTCCTCTCGGTTTAACGTAGTTCAACAGTTTCTAATGATTTCCTCTCGGTTTAACGTAGTTCAACAGTTTCTAATGATTTCCTCTCGGTTTAAGGAACCTCGTGATTATAGGATGATTTTATATTTCCCTTCCGGTCCTCAGAATCTAGTGATTTCACAAAAATGCAAATCTTCTACATCTTTTGACAGCACGTATCTATTTCGAGTGACCAAGTATCCTACTATTTCTATAGGTTTTCTATAATAATATTTACATAGATATCGACTATGAAATATTAAAAATGCACTTCGACCTACCGCAAGCCAGCTGGAAGGCTTCATTACATGAGAAATTGGGATTCGAACCCACTGCACTTAAGCTCAGGCAATGTCATCTGTCATGTATTGCTATAAATATGTATATGTTTAAAGCAATAAAATATTTGTACTTGTACTTGTATTTGTAGCATAACATCTTGTTTTATATGACCATGGAATGTTCTTGTAGCATAATATCATGTCTTATATGACAATGGGTTGGTCTTGTAGCAAATACTGTTTATATGACCATGGGTTGGTCTTGTAGCATTATATCATGTGCTATATGACCATGGGTTGGTCTTGTAGCATTATATCATGTTTTATATGGCCATGGGTTGGTCTTGTAGCACATCATGTGTTGTACGACCATTGGATGTTCTTGTAACATTATATCATGTTTTATATGACCATGGGTTGGTCTTGTAACATTATATCATGTGTTATATGACCATGGGTTGGTCTTGTAGCATTATATCATGTTTTATATGACCATGGGTTGGTCTTGTAGCATTATATCATGTGTTATATGACCATGGGTTGTTTTGTACATTATATCATGTTTTATATGACCATGGGTTGGTCTTGTGCACATCATGTGTTATATGACCATGGATGT
>CM037778.1:86143959-86193959 GCA_021229015.1 Solen grandis
TTAAATGTGAAACAAGGAGCCTCGGGAGCGGGAGGTCGTGGGTTCGATCCCCGGCTGCGACATTCCAAAGTCGTAAAAATATGGTACTGTTATAGCTCCCTTGCTTGGCGCTCAGCATATAAGGGTAATTGCAGGACTCGTTGGTCCGGTGTTAGGATAATGTGACTGGGTGAGGTATCATGCCAAATGTCTACGGCAGTGTGGCAGCACTATATCTGTCTCAAGTAGACATTGTCTCCAAATGACTGAAATATTGTAGGTGGGACGTTAAACCCAACAAACAAACAAACATATATATATTTAGACAAATCCAACCTTTGGGTAACATTTTACGACCTTTCGGAGACACAAGTCGCTCAAAGGTTGGATTTGTCTAAATGTATATATATTATGAATATTTACGCTCACACATACACATAAATGTCTTTCATATTGGAGTATTTTGTATCAATTCATTTTGATTTTACACTCTCTTTAAGTTACTTCTTTTTGTTCAAGTTACCCTCTGGTATACCATAGATATTGTCCTTAATCTGAACAAAATAGGCTACAAAGGAACATCTAGAACTATTCAGAGGTATACATGTGAACAATGGATTTTGATTAATATGTATCACTAAAATGCATGTTTACATGTGTTAGGTTCGTTTCTGTTACAACAGTTGTTTTAAGCTTGAATTAACAAAAAAAGGGGTATAAATTGAATGTAACAAAGCCATACCTTTGTTATCTTTAATTCATAATATACCACCGTCCCCGTTTGGTCTACAGGACCACAGTTGTTGATCTTGAGAGTATAAATATATTGTTGGGGATGCATATGTGCAATTTGATCAGGTTTACTACAGTTAAAGTTGAAATTTGACACTTAATTGACACAAATTACAATCAAAAGCTTTGGACCGAACCGATTGATTTATTTCAATAGAACTACAAAGGTATCTACTTCTTCTACTACTTTCTCCAGTGGCCGAGTGGTTAAAGCGCCCGCATCGGTTGCAGGAGGTCGTTGGATCGATCCCCGGCCGCGACATATCAAAGTCGTAAACAATGGTACTGTAGCTCCCTTCCTTGGCGCTCAGCATATAAAGGTAGTTCTAGGTTTGATTGGCCCGGAGTCAGGATAATGTGACTGGGTATAATATCATGCCACATGTCTACGGCGTGATAATGCAGTGCGGAAGCACTATATCTGTCTCAAGTACACATCATCACCATATGACTGAAATACTGTCGGTGGGACGTTAAATCCAACAAACAAACTACTCTATTACCAAAATTAGCTGGCTGTTATTACATGTTTATGACTTATATCTAGAATATTCTTAGTCCAAGCTCATGCCTTTTTTTTCAAATCCAATATGAAATTAAAAACAATATGAACAGTGATCGATAAACATATGTATATTCACATTTTTACAATGACATTGAAATATGACAGTGCAGCAGTTTGATAATAAAACCCCCATCCAACTGCTATTTTTTAATGAAGTAACTATTGACCATTTAATGCAAGATGATAATAACAAAATCTTAATGAGCGTGTGTTAAGATAGCATTGGTACGGCACCTTGCTTTTTAATATTTTAATTAGTGGTGGAAATTAGTATAAGTACGAAATGGAAGGTCAAGAGGCTAGGGTCGCATCATTATTTTATAGCTCATTTTATATATCAAAAACCCTCATTTCTAGTCCCCCCCACTTGTTTTGCTTTTACTGGTTCATTTTTTTAAGGTTTTTTTTTTCCAAAGGATTATTTATAAGGCAATAAGTGACTTGCATCACCTTCACCAACAAGTACGAAAACCAATAGGCGCGAACGTCATTTATAAGGACCATCTTAAAATGCAGATGTGTTAAGACAGATACTAATAACGCGCTCTAGAGTTAATTAGAGCGCACCCACCCGTCATGAGCTAGGGTACCGGACAAATCGGTGGGGCATGAGGAAATCTTATATGATAACAATAACTCTCCCTTATCTAATAAATTTAGCTATCGTGAGTTTAATTGAAGAAAAGAACAAGGCAGATGCATGATTAGAGTAATCTTTAAATTAAACTATACTTAAGAGAGAGAAAGAGAGGGGGTGGGGGCGTGGAAGAAAGAGGTAGATAACTGGTCCGGTATGACAAAGTGCGGCATGAGAAAACATATGATGTGTAATTGTTTGTGTCAAAAGCAACAGAACGAATGACTGAGTAAACAAAATAATCATTAACTTTTTACAGTTTTATTTCCCAGAAGTTGTAATTATACCTTATGCTTTCATTGCAATATATCCAACTTAAAACTGCAAAGTTGACTTATACAACCAGTGGAACTATTTTCAACGCGGAAGTATGGATAAAAGGCGGTAATGTGATTGTAAGTAGAAATTAGTGTCTGACTTTTGACATTTGAGGCTTTCCCTTCTCAAAAAGAAAAAAAAAAGACATACACCTAGCTCAGGTTACTTAACACTTTGATACTGAACTATTCTTATCAAGAGAATAACTAATGGGAAGATTATAAAATTCAGGGACTTGTACTCAAGACGCCATTCTCGAAGATTGTGCATTTGTTATTATTTCTCAAACACAAATAATACAACTACTGAATGGTGACTGAATTTCTGTGATACTTTGTATACATAGTTTTGTTTATTATCAACGGACCACATGACCTCCTTATTAGCACAATAAATGTTTAATTCTTGATGTTATCTGATACAATACATACATAACAACGTAAACAGGCCCCTTTAGTTAACAACAAAATAAAAGTTTTGTGGTGCAGTATTGGGACACTTGTACTTGTATTCACGTTAAAATGAAGCGCCCGTTGTAATGGTCCTGCACTATATTGGACTATGGTTGCATTGGTGTCACATTAAGATGGAGGGCATTATTGGAATGGATCTGTCTGCATTGTACATGTATACCATTCTGTTGCAACAGTTGTGTTTTGGCTTATTAACCCAACATTTGAATGTTTATTGGCTTTTTTAAGCCAACATTTGAATATTTAAGTCTATCAAATTACTCAGATATGAATAAATATATTCTATCAATATGAACAATTCAAAGATTTGAATTATTTTTCTCTTCTTTGAAAATTTTTAATTATTATGTCAAGAAATTTTGACAATTTAACATTTTATTTGTTAATATAAGTTATTGATGTACATACAGGTATATCAGATACGTAAGTATAATTAGTATCTCGAGATCTTTTCTCGTTGCAATCATATACTATCTCGTAATAATGACACATGATCTGGTTATTAAGAGATAAATCGTTATGATCCTTTGGCACTAGGCGATTTATATAAATTAAAATATTATTATTCACGCAGATGAAGATGATACTTAATTACGATTTTCATACTTTTACTCAAACTATGCGCATTTGTTTCCATGGGGATTTGAATATAATACTCAAATATTAGCCTGAGATCATACTTAAGTAAATTCGAGAACATAGGGCCCACATTTTGTGAAAAGTTGTAAATATCAGTTTTCAATGTAACTATTAATGAAGACTATCGTTATAGGTGAAAAACTGTTCAATAACTTTGTGTGTTTGTTTGATGGGTTTAACGTCCCAACAACAATAATTCAGTCATTTTGAGAATATGTCTACTTGATACAAATATATATCTACCACACTGCAGTATCACACCTTAGACATGTGGCACCATTGACATCTGTCAATAATTATCTTTCATTGTTTACTTTTCATGTCCCTTTTGAGAAACTGATCCAATGAGTTTACATCGATGGAATATATTACTAAATTTATCGCTTATTGACGTCACTCTTATTTCTTATGGAGGATATTCGTTGCCAAAAATCCAGCCTTGTAATCATGACAATTTATACTTCGGTTCAACTAAACAGATTTGTAAAAGTATAAACGTTTATCCGAGAGGTACATATTGTGCTCGTATTGTGCATTTTGATTATCGCGATTTAACTAGTAACGTTTGTACTTCTAGAATGTAATTTGGTAACATGCAGCTAAGATAAAATGCAAATAATATTTATAATTTTTCAAACTCAAATTTACGAAATGTACAACGACATACACGACACGTTTTACGCCGTACATCACGACGTTCGAGAATGGAGCCGCATCAGATAACACTCTCAGGTTTACAACTGCATACTTGACTTTTACATTTCTACGCGATTAACATTTGTAGACGATTTTGCAACTTCCATATATGGCAGTATCACGGAAATAGGCGAAGATTTAAAGGCGGAACCAAATTTCACGAGCGGAAAATAAAGAGAGGTAACTCTTACACCATGATAAATCAATAAGTACAGAAAGATTTCGTATTTACCTGAGTCTGAAAATATTGACTACTTAAGGCACCTTAATTTTGGATGTGTTCTTGAATTGTTATTAAAAAAATTGAGTCCGGTACACCTCAGCTCTGTTTGTGCAAATTATGCATTGTTTTTCTGAAAATTATGAATAAAAAAATCGATTTTTTTTATGAAATTGGCATTGAGCGCGAATTCACAACACCAGTAATGGCAGTGGCTAGATATTAAATTTTGAAAAAAGCTCAATTGTGGTGAAGTGGGTTCTCATATCATGTGGCTTTGGTGGCTCGACTAAAAAAACATCAAAGTTAAAATCCTGGCCAGGGATATAAAAATCTAAATATAAATTTACGCCATGCTGCGCTTATATTGCTGGCTTTACAATGTAGGTGGGGTACGTTTCAAAAACTAATCTTTTTTATATCTTCTGATGTTGATTCAATACCTGCATACAATGGCACTCATGCATCTGAAACACGATGCTTAGTAAATAATTGTGATACTGTTTAATTCTCATAATGCATTTACCTTGAATGTGTAGACCTACACGCTGCAACACTTCCCTTATACGTACATGGGAGATAACTGCGTGGAGATTTGCCAGTTGTTGTCGGAAAATACCGAAAGTGAGCGGACAATTACGTTTATTTATGATGATGTAGTGGGCGGGGAAATGGGCGGAGCTTATTTATCAACATTGCAAACGTGTAAACCTGGATTAAGCTGAGCCGAGTCATGATGGTCGGACAATGTAAAGTTGCGAGCGTTAAAGTAAGAAGGCGTTTTGTAGTTTATCAAAATGCATTTTGTTGAAATACGTATTTACAATGTTGCATCGGCAAATTCAGTCCAAGAATGTATCTCTGGAGTTTAAATACTAAGAAATTCAAATGAATTGTGTATTTTGTCGGAAAATAAACTGTTCAACTCAGATCAACAAGACTGGATTTTTGGCAACGAATAGCCTCCATAATTTCTCCGTACTTAATTCTACAGAGTTCAAGTTTAAATAACTGGATAAAAACTATTTAAGACAGATTTTATCGGGAACAGTATTGCTTTTCTTATCATCAATATCACGTTTGCTCCATTGATAGTTTAGTGGCACGTGGGTCGAAGATTACTGATAATGGTTGTAAAATAAATAAATGAATGAATATGTTTACATTCTCCTACACTGGTCCGGTACAATGTAACCAGATATCCATGATACCGTACTGGGAACAGCAGGCAGAAATTTTCTCATTTATCTAGCAAATTAGAAACTCTGAAGGATTAACCAGCTTGTCTCGTCTTAGAGTGTACGTCTGTTAAAACATGATGAGCCTGATAAACGACACTATATTCATGTGCCGGTTTTAGTTTAGGTTTTCAAAATTGAATACATATATCTTGTCTTTATATCATGTATATATATATATATATATATATATATATATATATATATTTTTTTTTTTTTTTTTTTGAGCATCTAACAGATGCAAAGGATGGGAGATTCCTGTTCTAAATCTTTAAAATATTGACTTTTTGTAAAACAATTTAATTAATGTTCACTACCAACTGATATACATCACAGCCCTTCTCAAAAATGTATTTGCTTTCCATATTTTTTTTCTTTGCTCTCCATATTTTCTTTCACTACAAAAACATTCATTAATAAAATTCTATTTATTTTTTCTACAAAAATAACTTCTGATATCTAGTTGTCATTTAAACAGGGCGACATAATTGAAATAAAAATGGATTAAGGTACAAAATGCTCTAAAATAAAGTTTTAAGTAATAGAAAAAGACGTTTGGTATCATACCAAAATGCAAATAAAGTATATAAGTAAATAAAGGGCAGCAAATATACATTGTTCTCTTAGACTTTTGGAGAAAACATGAGGTTCATGCTTTATTAATGTTTTATAAATGTAAATTCATATTTTGAAGAATAGATACTGTCCAGACTGTAACAGACACCTTGAAAAATATTTTTGCAAGTGAATCCGTAGAGAACAAGTACGACAGTATTTTTTCACTTAATGACATCGTTGAGATTGTTCAGAGTCGTAGTTTTCAATGTTACGACTAACCGCAATGCACGACTTAATTATTCAATGTCCATGTTGTTCCCATGACAGTTGCAAAACTCGCAAACTCTGTACTGTCGGAAATATTATGTGTCATGTCGATTATTTTACAAAAAGCTTGTGACCAGTAGACTCCAGTCATGTGATGGAAGTTAAGTCTATAGCTGCGACATTTGTTTGCAGCTGTAAGTTATGCAAATTGATATAAAAGTGTATTTTGCGTGTGGCACTAATGTTTTCATGGCATAGTCAAGAATTAAAAAAAAGAGGTCTTTCTGTGAAGTATACTTTCAAAATTTGTCTTAATCTTGGCAGTTAATGTCTGACAAATAAATGGTCAAATTTAAGGTCTTCCAACCCTAATACCATCAAAGCAATGTACATGTATATAACATATTAATAAGCTTTAAAATGTCAAATAATGGTAATCTTATGGGCAAATTGACATGTTATGACAGATGTTTATGAATACCTCCCCTTGATATTTTGTTGCCATGAGTTATCTCCCCTGAAAACTAAAACACTCATTTTAACTTCACCATTTTCCTATAGTAAAGTTTAGAATTTTTTTCACGAAAGGTGATACATAATCATAAAATGCACCTCTCTATTACGAGTTTTTCTCATAAACCAAATTCAATTTTTCATATTCACAGTTAATGTATATTTTTCATAGGCTTAAATGTTAGATTATATGCAGATTATCTCCCAAATTTGATAAAACTTAAAAAAAAAAAAAAAAACTTCGTATTTTTAATTTTTTATTTTTGAATGTCTTCAAAGTGACAAAGATTCATAGAAATATTACCATCCAGTGGCAAAATATGGAATATGGCTATTTGGATTTGAAGATCTTAAGAAAAAAGCATCATTCCAGAAACTAGAATGCTATATCTGATAAAATAATTCTTTTAGTCAAGTTTTAATATCCATGTATTGTTATTTATAGACATTACCTTGACATGGCGTTAACTTATGCAACGCTTGCAAAACAGAAATCTCATATTACAGAATGATAAATACTTATACTTTTCAATGTGTCTCACTGCTTCAATACCTGCCAATAAGAGGTTGAAATATTTAGGAATTGTAAGGTTAATATAACCCACACAATTTGATATCATGCTCATGTACATTTCCAGTGCAGTTCAAATTATATATCTTAGGATAACGTCTTAATGAATTATGGATTAATGAATATTACACTCATGATAGTAATTACCCAATCTTACAATAAAACAAGTCTTTGGTAATAGGTCATCTGTAAATAAACCAAACTCAACCAATTATTCAAAAATTCTGGTAAAAATAAATCCTAGTTGCACCATCAGTTCACGTTAGAATACATGTCACTTCCAAATTTACTTTTTAGTCATTTAATTTAACAATGGTTATATATCAGTACAAACACATTCTTGCCGCAATTAACTGGAACAATGATTATATATACCCGTCCTGTCCTTTTGATTGTTGGTCCTTGTTTTCCGCAATTATGTTCATTTTAATCGGACTATATTTGTTCCCACCCCTAGAGACCCCCCCCACCCCGAAAGTTAAAACACTGCTTACATTATAATACATTGACAATGCACTGTACCCTCGCTGTGTATCAATTACGCGTATATCTTGATCCTATGGGCCATGAATGATTTCATTTGTGAAGTAATACAAGAAAAGGGTCATATATGTCAAGGATAAATATGCTGTTAAGTGGAAATGTACACCACAATACAAAATATTAGGCGTTATATAGTTCTCCCCAAAATAACTTGCTTCAATGCTTCAACAGCTTTTCTTTTATGTATATATGTCATATGCTATTAACAGTTTTGAATCCTTACACAACGTCGATACGGAACGATTGAGTTACATAGCTATCAATTGATAGATCGGTAATATGTGTATAATGATTCACAAACATTTCACGCGCTTTACGGTCAGTCAATCCTCGAGAAAACGGCAAAAATAAGTTCATGTCGTTTCGTTTTCTCCCTATAACCTACGCCAATCTTTAAAATCTCAATAAAATAGAATAGAATGGCCAGGGATAGATCAACAAATTATGTCATATTCTAATTTACAAAAAATAATAATTTTCGAGATGTAAGCAGTTAAATGCACTTGGGGTAACACATTTTTCGTTTTTCTGCCATAACTCAAATGATTCAACCCCGATCTTCAAAAACTAAATAACATTTGAAAAGTCATTCAAAGCGCTACAAATTATACCATAGTGACTCGATAGAATATTTATAGTTTTTGAGATATTTAAGGCCGATTATTCTTTTGGGACACTAATCCCTACTTGACCTGTTGGTAGGCTTCGTCCTATAAACTGGTATGATTCGTCTTGGTACGCATTTGCAAGCGTATGCTTAGTCTTACATTCTGCACTGAGAATGTTAGAGTCATCTAGAATTGATTTTTTTTGACAAGTGTTATCATATTTGCAAATTAATTATGTTTATATATCTTTGCATTTCGTAGGAGTCATTTTAAGAACTGCAATCAGTTGCCATTTATTAATGAATATGTAGATTTTCTAAAGGGACGTAATACAATAAACAATTAAATTCACTCTTATTCAATACTTCGGCAAAAGTCAGTTGATGTCCCAGAAAAGGTGCCAAACGTAGCGTCATCTTTTGACGTTGTTTTGTATTACGTTGACATCGTTCATAACAATAACAAAATGGCGACTATTCAAACGTCTATTATGTAGAATTTGCTAACAATTCGAAATATTGAATAAGAGAGAATCAAATTGTTATTTGCCATTTATATACAATTGTCTCGCACTTCTTATATTCTAGAAAGCAGAAAGCATTTAGCACTATACACTTATTAAAGAAAATGTGACAATCTTATCTGCATGCAAACCCTATTGGGTTTGTACTGTTTTTCATTAGGCCTTACCATTTCTTGATTTTTGTGTGTGAAATTAGAACAGCGATATCATTAAAACTTGATAATAAAGTTTCATGATACGTAGTGTAAGATGTTATTTTCCCCAGATCATGGAAAAATAAGATAATATCCTTCACAATTTCGAATGTGACACATGGGATTGACCGAAAACAAAGACGATTATCACAATTCGCTCACAACATCCATTTTTACGTCAAGGAATATAACCAGCATTTAAAGGCTTTCATATTTTTTGTTGTTGTTATTATTATTGTTTTTGCTACAGTCATTATAAAATATGAACAACTGAGGTATGTACGTAGCCCCGTATAATAAACGAAAATTCTTGAAACGGTTCTAGTTGCATCGGCTCCTCTAATTGGTCATTCGATATCGCGCGCTTTTTAGCTTGTTGTGTGGTTTATGCTGGTTGTGTGGATGCTAAAATAGCGAGCATCATGCTCGTTGAACAATGATGCTAATCTTACGAGCATGATGCTCAGTGAACAGTCTGCCGACCCAATGAATCTGACGATCATGATGCTAAATGGGCTATCTGCCGACCCAGCATGATGCTCGTGTTTTAAGATGATGCTCCCTGAACAATCGCCGACCCAGCATGATGCTCTTAAGCATGATCTAATGGGCATCTGCCGACCCAACATGATTCTTCTACGAACCTGATGCTCAATGGGTTATCTGCCGACCCAGCATGAGGCTAATCTAACGAGCATGATGCTCCCCCCATGTGCTCATTCCAGCGAGCATCAGCTCAAAGAAATGATGCTCATTGATCGAGCTGATGTCGTTGAGCAAGCGTGATGCTCATTGAACAATCTGCCTGAGCATGATGCTGGGTCGGCAATAAGGAGCTCATCTACGAGCATGATGCTAAATGAACAATCTTCCGACCCAGCATGATGCTCATTGAACAAATGAATGATCAAACGTTTACTTATCACTATACAAAACAAGTTTTGAGTGCATCCATCGTATAGTATTCAAGTAATGCTCTTAACGAATATGCGATTTCCAGGATACGAAGGGGGTCTGAAGGTTTCAAATCCAACATTTCCTTTTCATCATTTTGATATGTTCTTCGTGTAGTTGAATTAATTTGAACGTTTATACATGTGTTAACATATTTCTGATTATACAAAGGGAACAAGCTGACCTCTTTTCCGGAGGGATAATTTCGATTTTCAAGTGGAACAATTAAAACTTACAGTATTCATCAGCTGTTTAGTGACCTTAAAGTTTAGACTGGAAATTCTGGCAGGCCCGGATTCACCGGGGGGGCCGAGGGGGCCTTGGCCCCCCCAGCTGCCCTGGTTATACATTTTTTCTAGGCTATAAAATCCATTGATTACATAATGTTTGAGCTGTCTAGAGGAAATCCCCATCGTTGGCCCCCATACTGAACCAACCGCATAACCACCTGACCAGCCAGACTCCTATTGTCTTATGGCCCCCTGCTGTTAATGTGTAGATAATCCGAATCGGCAGTCATCCATGACTTAGTGATAAGCATGTGTTTAAGGTACTGTGTATGCAAATTGATTGACACCTTCACTGATTCACAGGCTATTGTCGATTGATACCTAAGGACATCTCGTCTGCCGAGCGATCTAATGATTGAAGAAAAATAGGCAATTACAAAAACTTTATATCAGTAAAACTATTCTCGACAGGTGATGTTTAGGAAAAGCATAAAAATCGATTAGTATAAAATTAGCCACTAAAAAAAACAACTAAGTTGGACATTAAAATGTAATTGCTATCGAAATATTTTCACTAGAGCCCAAAGAAATTATTGATTTAACGAATAACTTTGACTAAATCTAATCAACGATTTTAATTCACTTTTCTCTACATCTTTAAAATTTTAAATCTTGAATTAAAAGCGGGCAATTTAACTGCCAGGTTGATGAACTTTCAGGTATGAAAAATTGCCGATTTTGTTTTGGAAAAAAAATTAAAAAGCTATTCTGCAGGGAAGATGCATACCTATCGCTAGCCATGTAAATTAAACTTTATCAGAAATGGGTTGTGTTTCTAAATGTCATCAACTATACTATTTTTACATAACTTGTAAGTATTATTTTAACGAAGCAATTAAATTCTTCTTAACTAACTCTCTCAATATATAAATACAAAAAGTAGGTCTATACATCATGATGTTCACTTTTCTTATTATTTACGAATAAAATAATAAGAATTATTATAAAATATGTGTAGTTTAGATTTATGAATATAATTAAGAAATGAAATAAATTGAAAATTGTTAACTGCCATATTTTGGGACAATGTATATGTAGATTATGATTATTAATTCAAATCAAATCTAGGTAATCAGTTATTGATCAATGTTACTGATAAGTCAACGAATACTAATGCACAGAATACACAATTTATTTGCAAAATAAAACGGATATTAAAGATTTTATATTAAATATCAACATCTGTGGTTTGTTTTGTCACTGATTAAACACTAAGAAAAACAAAATGTTTCAACTAAATCTAAAAATGTACAAAAAAATGACACACAAAAGGGGCCCACACCTACCCTATAACGTGCGCCTATTTTTTTTTCTGAGAATTTCTGTGTGAAGACTGCTTCCAGATCGACAATTTGACAGCCAATATCATTAAGGTCGAACCTATTCCTTTCCACATTTTTGACAAAATGATTATGTTTAACGTGAAAATTGATTTTTTTCTCAGTCTTTGACAAAACTGTCTTTTACACTGTTGAGTCAAAAACTAATGATCACAAGTCACTTTTTGTGGGGGTTCAGGAAACCCTTATTAAATATTTTATGCCAGTTTGTGAATGAAAATACTAGATAAGCCCGTATTTCTTACCCGGAAGAAGTAATGCCCTTTCAGTAATATCAGTGCCCAGTGCCCCCCCCCCCCCTCCACCACCACCAGCGCTTCCATTTCCCCCACCGTTATTTTTATTTTATTTATTTTTGATCGGGGTCTGTAAATGCAATTGTAATAAAAATTATACGATTGCATAGCAGTTATTCAATAACATGACTTTGCGCCGGTAAAAGATAACATTATATCGCTCAATGCTTAAGGCTCGGTCCCACTTGGCATTTTTTTTTGCCTCGGGGATGGGATGCATACGTACTCCCGATGGAAATAGCGTCGCGAGCCATGTGGAGTCATCGGGAGGCCTCGGGTGTACTGCAAAAAGAATTCATTGAAATTTTCCCGATGTGTTCTCGATGTTTTATCGGGAAAACAAGCCGGGAAATATCCGCAGAGAAGCTCCGGTCAGCATTCACGGAGCTTCCGCGATTTTTTTTCCTCCGATGAATCCCCGATGCGTCTGTGATGTCTCGCCGAAGTATCGGGGGGGGGGGGGGGGGGGGGCATTTTGGGATATTCGGTGGCCTTTCTGTGACACATTCCCGATCTTATGGTTGAATCTCATAGTATTTGCAAAAATTTTTTAAAAAAATGGCAAGGGTTGAAAAACGCACCCAGAAATTAGTTTCTGTTTTGGCCAGTCTTAGACTAAGACGGTCAAAAAGGCCATTGGACATTGCTTAGGGCATCCCCTTAAACCCCCCAAAAGTCTTCTCTTGACTTAGTCGCTTAATTCCACCATCAAATTTTCATACTCTCAATAATATTCCCCGAGACACGTAGGATGGTTCGCATGATCCCCTAATCTACGGGGATATTCCCCCGATGATGTTACAAACTCAGTGAAACTCCGGGGCACCTTCGCCGATCATCGGAGGAGGTCCCCCGGTGCTTTTCCGAACATCGGGACTCAAGGCTATTGTGTCATAGCCGAAACAACAGTGAATGTTTAACGGACCAATCCCGAAGCCTAATAATTGTCATTTTTCAACGGACTGCTCAGTCTTTTTTTGGCTCAAACATCGGGAGCCATCGGTAGAAAAAAATGTTTATTTCCACATCACCGATTTTTTTTTTTCCCAGTGGGACCTAGGCCTTCAAGTTTCAAAAATATATATCGGATTTAAAAACAACAACAAAAACTTTCACTATTATCCCCAGATACCCTTCAGAATGCATCTCCATCACACTAAAAACTTTTTTTTTCCGGGGGAGCATGCCCCCGAACCCCCCTACCACTCCTATCACATTCGGATGTTGGCCCCCCCAGCAGAAAATTTCTGGATCCGGCCTGGTAGTGTCGAGAAAATATGTTAATTTGATCATCTAAAATAAGTCTTACCAGATGACTTTACAACGATGCAAATTAAAATGTACACACTTGTGCATATTACCATCTGAAAATAGATAGAAAAGTTAGCATGAAATGTTATTAAATATAGTTTTATTTAAATGACAATACTTCACAAAATACCCATATTGAAAAAGAAGACTTGAAAAAGAAATACAAGTCAAATATTTACCACTTCATTCCTTATATTTTTTTTTTTGAAATCTTAAATAAATCTATCCACATAAATATTTTTTGTGGAGGTGGTGGGTTGCTGTCGAACGCTGGATCTATTCTCTTGATTAACAATCTTACTAAATACTGACAGTAAGATATTCTAGTTTTCTATCGAGACAATTCAAATGTAGCGTGCTGGAACTACATGCATTTTAATATCTACCTTAATCTCGTTTACACGTTTGGTTACATATCATTATTTTCTCTATTACTTCTCAACCATTTGCATCATTTGAGCCTTATAAAATAATAATACAAAAACATAATGGAAGAAATGTAGCCTGACCGGGAGTCGAACACGGGACCTTTCGCTATCAGTGCAAAATGCTCTTCCCACCCCACCCACTTTCCCCTTGGTGAATAATCGGTACCGTGGCATTACTACCCACGCCACCCCTATTTTAGAATTCGTCCCTAAATTCTAGGAGTTAAAGGGTCAACACAAACAAGTTTAGTTGATTATTAAGCTTCGCACATATACATGTGATATAAGGTATAATAAAATATACTTATAACTAAACAACCAGGCTGTGGGTTGTAAGTGAAAATAAAAATAGAATGCTATAGATTTGAGGTAGTACATATATACGTAAATAACTTATTTAACAATCTAAAGAATCAATATTGCGTATTTTGTCTGCCGGGTGGGTATTGGAAATGATTTATAACTACAGTTACAAATGTCTTAATTACACAAAATTTGTTCATATTTTTCATTCATAAGGGACTGGAAACTGAGACAATTTATAGTTCTGAGGTATCGTTGCGGGATGAGTGGCTTGAGTATTTGGTTTTAAAAGGCACATTTAAATAGATAATGGAATTCATCCCCGACCTCACCAGAATTACAAACGTTATAAAGTATTCATTACGTGGTACATTATCCCATCTAAGTTTCTCAATGGAAAAATTCTAAAATTAACATGAGCAGATGTAGACAGCACCTAGCACCTATGTCACAGCCCAACCTGGGCGCCAAATGTCACAGGGCGGGAACAATGTGCAGACTGACCGTGATTCGAGCCCACGACCTCGAGATTTTCATATATAGATTGTGTTGAATCATCAATTCAATCTTAAATATGAATTGTTATCATTTTTGCAGTGTCAACTTACAATCCATCGGAAAAAATTTACTTATGAAACCTAAAATGCATTTGTGCGGCGGCACGTACGCTTTGGGAGTGGAAGGTTGTAGGTTCAACGGTTCCCCGGATTCACCGGGGGGCCGAGGGGGCCTTGGCCCCCCCAGCTGCCCTGGTTATACATTTTTTTCTAGGCTATAAAATCCATTGATTACATAATGTCTGAGCTGTCTAGAGGAAATCCCCATCGTTGGCCCCCATACTGAACCAACCACATAACCACCTGACCAACCAGACTGCTATTGTCTTATGCCCCCCTGCTGTTAATGTGTAGGAAATACGAATCGGCAGTCATCCATGACTTAGTGATAAGCATGTGTTTAAGGTACTGTGTATGCAAATTGATTGACACCTTCACTGATTCACAGGCTATTGTCGAGTGATACATAAGGACATCTCGTCTGCCGAGCGATCTAATGACTGAAGAAAAATAGGCAATTAATTACAAAAACTTTATATCAGTAAAACTATTCTAGACAGGTGATGTTTAGGAAATAACATAAAAATCGATTAGTATAAAATTAGCCACTAAAAACAACAACTAAGTTGGACATTAAAATGTAATTGCTATCGAAATATTTTCACTAGAGCCCAAAGAAATTATTGATTTAACAAATAAATTTGACTAAATCTCATCAACGAAATTTTAAATTCACTTTTCTCTACATCTATAAAATTTTAAATCTTGAATTAAAAGCGGGCAATTTAACTGCCAGGTTGATGAACTTTCAGGTATGAAAAATTGCCGATTTTATTTTGGAAAAAAAAAAATTAAAAAGCTATTCTGCGGGGAAGATGCATACCTATCGCTAGCCATGTAAATTAAACTTTATCAGAAATGGGTTGTGTTTCTAAATGTCATCAGCTATACTATTTTTACATAACTTGTAAGTATTATTTTAACGAAGCAGTTAAATTCTTCTTAACTAACTCTCTCAATATATGAATACAAAAAGTAGGTCTATACATCATCATGTTCACTTTTCTTATTATTTACGAATAAAATAATAATAATTATTATAAAATATGTGTATTTTAGATTTATGAATATAATTAAGAAATGAAAGAATTTGAAAATTGTTAACTGCCATATTTTGGAACAATGTATGTGTAGATTATGATTACTAATTCAAATCAAATCCAGGTAATCAGTTATTGTTCAATGTTACTGATAAGTCAATGAATACTAATGCACAGAATACACAATTTATGTGCAAAATAAAATGGATATTAAAGATTTTATATTAAATATCAACATATATTGTTTGTTTTGTCACTGATTAAACATTTAGAAAAAACAAAATGTTTCAACTAAAACTAAAAATGTACAAAAAAAATGACACACAAAAGGGGCCCACACCTACCCTATAACGTGCGCCTGATTTTTTTTTTCTGAGAATTTCTGTGTGAAGACTGCTTCCAGATCGACGATTTGACAGCCAATATCATTAAGGTCGAACCTATTCCCTTCCACAATTTTGACAAAATGATTATGTTTAACGTGAAAATTGATTTTTTTTCTCGGTCTTTGACAAAACTGTCTTTTACACTGTTGAGTCAAAAACTAATGATCACAAGCCACTTTTTGTGGGGGTTTAGGAAACCCTTATTCAATATTTTATGCCAGTTTGTGAATGAAAATACAAGATAAGCCCGTATTTCTTACCCGGAAGAAGTAATGCCCTTTCAGTAATATCAGTGCCCCCCACCCACCAGCGCTTCCATCTCCCCCACTGTTATTTTTATTTTATTTATTTTTGATCGGGGTCTGTAAATGCAATTGTAATCAAATTTATACGATTGCACAGCAGTTATTCAATAACATCACTTTGCGACGATAAAAGATAACATTATATTGCTCAATGCTTAAGGCTCGGTCCCACTTGGCATTTTTTTTCCTCGGGGATGGGATGCATACGCACTCCCGATGGAAATAGTGTCGCGAGCCATGTGGAGTCATCGGGAGGCCTCGGGTGTACTGCAAAATTCATTGAAATTTTCCCGATGTGTTCTTGATGTTTTATCGGGAAAACAAGCCGGGGAAATATCCGCAGAGAAGCTCCGGTCAGCATTCACGGACCTTCTGCGATATTTTTTCCTCCGATGAATCCCCGATGCGTCTGTGATGTTTCACCGAAGTATCAGGGGGGCATTCGGGGATATTAGGCGGCCTTTCTGTGACACATTCCCGATCTTAAAAAAAAAAAAAAAAAAAAAAAAAAATGGCAAGGGTTGAAAAGCGCACCCAGAAATTAGTTTCTGTTTTGGCCAGTCTTAGACTGAGACGGTCAAAAAGGCCATTGGACATTGCTTAGGGCATCCCCTTAAACCCCCCAAAAGTCTTCTCTTGACTTTGTCGCTTAATTCCACCATCAAATTTTCATACTCTCATTAATCTTGCACGAGACACGTAGGATGGTTCGCAAGATCCCCTTATCTACGGGGATATTCCCCCGATGATGTTACAAACTCAGTGAAACTCCGGGGCACCTTCGCCGATCATCGGAGGAGGTCCCCCGGTGCTTTTCCGAACATCGGGACTCAAGGCTATTGTGTCATAGCCGAAACAACAGTGAATGTTCAACGGACCAATCCCGAAGCCTAATAATTGTCATTTTTCAACGGACTGCTCAGTCTTTTTTTGGCTCAAACATCGGGAGCCATCGGTAGAAAAAAAATGTTAATTACCACATCACCGATTATTTTTTTCCCAGTGGGACCTAGGCCTTCAAGTTTCAAATATATCGGATTTAAAAACAAAAACAACAACAAAAACCTTCACTATTATCCCCAGATACCCTTCAGAATGCATCTCCATCACATTAAAAACTTTTTTTTTCCGGGGGAGCATGCCCCTGTACCCCCCCCCCCCCCCTACCACTCATATCACATTCGGATTTTGGCCCCCCCAGCAGAAAATTTCTGGATCCGGGCCTGTCTGGTGAAGACAAAATAGCCAACGGCCGAAAAAGAATGAAATGCGATACACATAAAAGAGCAACATTCAAGACATTTTTATTCAAGACAAAGTTGGCTAACATCACTTCGTCGGATTTACCGACAGTGTTGTGACATGATGCTCTCTTAGATAATTTTTTTTTTTGTTAAATTAAAATAAAAAATAACATAATTTTATGACAAATTAATCTTAATTAAAAACACGTGATCTTAGGGTTATACATTAGCAGTGATCTAGGATTTACCAGTATGAACTGGGTACAACCGTAACTGTGTAGGTTTGAGATATAGAGGATATTTGTTTGTTTTGAGTAGATATGGAATATACCTCACCGAAACAGAGCTGGATCCAGGAGTGCAGGTTATTTTTAAAAATATGTAGGCAGTGACAATGCAAGCGGCTTGCCACTTTGCCGTGGCCTTGCCCCGCCCTTGAATCCGCCACTGCGAAAAGTAATTTAAGATATTATATCAATTAGAAGTGAGATATAGTCCATATCTACGAAAACCAAACACATTTATTTTTATTTCGTGGAAACAACAACGGTGGTGCTCAAATAAATAGTTTTTCACGTCTTATAGATTTCGATCCATGAAAATGAATAACCATAAGGCTATGTTACGTTCACAAACAAAACAATTATGAAGGTTTGAAGTTGTCTTTCTTTCTTTATATTTTTTTTGCTTCTCACTAAGAATGGGGCTCGATAAAACCACAATGAAAACGTTTCGAGATCCCTCCCCCATTTTCAAGGGCCCAACCCGGGATTATAAAAAGATGTTTTCGAATTCCCTTCGGGGTAACATGGAAACACTGATTCCGGGTTGGGGGGGGGGGGGGGGTTGAAATGGGGGTAGTTTGAATTCAATTTCCCCATCCGGGAATTTGAAAACGTTTTAGATTCCCGGTTGTGTCATATTGAAAACGCACTGAAACCCCCAACATTCATTTTTTGTAAATGTCTTACCCAGGAAATTACGAACAAAGTACCCGAAATAAATTTGAAAACGTTTCCAAATCCCCATATCCAACATCATAAAAATGCAATTAACGACTATCAAGTATTAATAGACACATCGGTATTCTAACGACACATTTAAATATAAGATATAAAATAAGATATAAACTTTTCAAAGGAAGGAATATAGGGGAAGAGGGTTTTTAAACGGTTTCCCGCGTTGGGAGAGCTTCACCAGCCTTATCTATACCTCATATGAATTCAATAAAGGAAAAAATATCAGTAGCAATATAGATAATACATATAATATTTTTATCAAAGTGACGTAAAAGGAGGTGGTCTTTTGAAAACTATTTTAAATTCCAGGTCGTGGGAAGGCATTAAAACCATTTTTTATTTTCCCGAAGAGGGAATTTTGAAAATGTTACTAAAATACGTTTTATCGTCGTACAACCGTAATTGCACCGTGGACCACCAAAATGTTTTAAATATCCGGGAGTTATCGGGAGCCACCAGGAAAGATTACCTTTCTTTTGACATGAAATAAAATCACAATTTCAAATTTTAATTATATTTGGATTTTTATTAGATATGATGCTCCTGTATATAAATGTATACCGTTATATAAAACATTGACCTTTAGGAGCTGTTTTCATGTGTCCGTAAATTCATCCATAACACCGTATGTTAGGTTTAGTTTTAAATTAAAAGTGTATATTTTAGGATAAAAAGAATATTCTAAATGAAATACTAAATTAAAAATATACCTGATCAATGTAACGGTTCTATTGTAATCGTATCCGGTTTTGCATCCGGTTTAAAAATCCACTCTTACCTATTCAGAAAGGAAACATGAACGAATGTCTGTTACTATGATTCTGTAGTATGTTTTGGGGTCTATCTGCTTTGGGGCTTTCGCCCAAACAAAATATTGTTTCTTACCTAGGGGGGGGGGGGCCCACATAAACAGGTACGAATGAACAATCATTTATTACCATGTACAAATTATTTAGAATATATATATGAATGTGTGTGTGTTTACTCACGGTAAATACCAGGCCCGGATCCAGAAATTTTCTGCTGGGGGGGCCAAAATCCGAATGTGGTAGGGGGGTTCGGGGGCATGCTCCCCCGGAAAAAAAAGTTTTTAGCGTGATGGAGATGCATTCTGAAGGGTATCTGGAGATAATCGTGAAGGTTTTTGTTGTTGTTGCTTTTGTTTTTAAATCCGATATATTTGAAACTTGAAGGCCTAGGTCCCATTGGGAAAAAAAATAATCGGTGATGTGGAAATAAATATTTTTTTCTACCGATGGCTCCCGATGTTTGAGCCAAAAAAAAGACTGAGCAGTCCGTTGAAAAATGACAATTATTAGGCTTCGGGATTGGTCCGTTGAACATTCACTGTTGTTTCGGCTATGACACAATAGCATTGAGTCCTGATGTTCGGGAAAGCACAGGGGGACCTCCTCCGATGATCGGCGAAGGTGTCCCGGAGTTTCACTGAGTTTGAACATCATCGGGGGAATATCTCCGTAGATAAGGGGATCTTGCGAACCATCCTACGTGTCTCAGGGAAGATTATTGAGAGTATGAAAATTTTATGGTGGAATTAAGCGACAAAGTCAAGAGAAGACTTGGGGGTGGGGGGGGGGGGGTAAGGGGATGCCCTAAGCAATGTCCAATGGCCTTTTTGACCGTCTCAGTCTAAGACTGGCCAAAACAGAAACTAATTTCTGGGTGCGTTTTTCAACCCTTGCCATTTTTTATTTTTTTTTATTTTTTTTTAAGATCGGGAATGTGTCACAGAAAGGCTGCCTAATATCCCCGAATGCCCCCCTCCCCCCGATACTTCGGCGAGACATCACAGACGCATCGGGGATTCGTCGGAGGAAAAAAATCGCGGAAGCTCCGTGAATGCTGACCGGAGCTTCTCTGCGGATATTTCCCCGGCTTGTTTTCCCGATAAACATCGAGAACACATCGGGAAAATTTCAATGAATTCTTTTTGCAGTACACCCGAGGCCTCCCGATGACTCCACATGGCTCGAGACACTATTTCCATCGGGAGTGCGTATGCATCCCATCCCCGAGGCAAAAAAACAATGCCAAGTGGGACCGAGCCTTAAGCATTGAGCGATATAATGTTATTTTTTACAAAGTCATGTTATTCAATAACTGCTGTGCAATCGTATAAATCTGATTACAATTGCATTTACAGGCCCCGATCAAAAATAAATTAAATAAAAATAACGGTGGGGGAGATGGAAGCGCTGCTGGTGGTGGTGGTGGGGGGGGGGGGGGACACTGATATTACTGAAAGGGCATTACTTCTTCCGGGTAAGAAATACGGGCTTATCTTGTATTTTCATTCACAAACTGGCATAAAATATTTAATAAGGGTTTCTTGAAACCCCACAAAAAGTGACTTGTGATCATTAGTTTTTGACTCAACAGTGTAAAAGACAGTTTTGTCAAAGGCTGAGAAAAAAAAACAACAATTTTCACGTTAAACATAATCATTTTGTCAAAATTGTGGAAGGGAATAGGTTTGACCTTAATGATATTGCCTGTCAAATTGTCGACCTGGGAGCAGTCTTCACACAGAAATTCTCAGAAAAAAAAATCAGGCGCACGTTATAGGGTAGTAGTGGGCCCCTTTTGTTATTATTTTTTTGTACATTTTTAGTTTTAGTTGAAACATTTTGGTTTTCTAAGTGTTTAATCAGTGACAAAACAAACAATAGATGTTGATATTTAATATAAAATATTTAATATCCGTTTTATTTTGCACATAAATTGTGTATTCTGTGCATTAGTATTCATTGACTTATCAGTAACATTGAACAATAACTGATTACCTGGATTTGATTTGAATTAAAATTTAAATTTATTTCTTTATATTATCATAATCTAAAATACACATATTTTATAATAATTATTATTATTTTATTCGTAAATAATAAGAAAAATGAACATGATGATGTATAGACCTACTTTTTGTATTTATATATTGAGAGAGTTAGTTAAGAAGAATTTAACTGCTTCATTAAAATAATACTTACAAAGTTATGTAAAAAATAGTATAGCTGATGACATTTAGAAACACAACCCATTTCTGATAAAGTTTAATTTACATGGCTAGCGATAGGTATGCATCTTCCCCGCAGAATAGCTTTTTAATTTTTTTTCCAAAACATTTTTCATACTTGAAAGTTTATCAACCTGGCAGTTAAATTGCCCGCTTTTAAATCAAGATTTAAAATTTTATAGATGTAGAGGAAAGTGAATTTAAAATTTCGTTGATTAGATTTAGTCAAAGTTATTTGTTTATTTATTTCGATAGCAATTACATTTTAATGTCCAACTTAGTTGTTGTTTTTAGTGGCTAATTTTATACTAATCGATTTTTATGCTATTTCCTAAACATCACCTGTCTAGAATAGTTTTACTGATATAAAGTTGTAATTGCCTATTTTTCTTCAATCATTAGATCGCTCGGCAGACGAGATGTCCTTAAGTATCACTCGACAATAGTCTGTGAATCAGTGAACGTGTCAATCAATTTGCATACACAGTACCTTAAACACATGCTTATCACTAAGTCATGGATGACTGCCGATTCGGATTACCTACACATTAACAGCAGGGGGCCATAAGACAATAGGAGTCTGGCTGGTCAGGTGGTTATGCGGTTGGTTCAGTTTGGGGGCCAACGATGGGGATTTCCTCTAGACAGATCAGACATGTAATCAATGGATTTTATAGCCTAGAAAAAAATGTATACCCAGGACAGCTGGGGGGGCCAAGGCCCCCGCGGCCCCCCCGGTGAATCCGGGCCTGAATACCTGAAAATAATAGTTAAACTCATTGAAAATGTTGATAAACTTTAGCAATTTATCATATTTTGGATGGATGCCAAAATTCCTTCATTGTTTACATTTTGCATTAGCGTGTGCAAAATAAACTGATATTAGATACTAGATAGGCAGCTTGAATGTATCAATGCATCAATTCATATACATTTTCCAAAATAGTGACACATTGGACAATTTGCTCGTGATTTCAACACAAGTCACGTAGAAATACTTTACCACATAACAGTCTGCTGCCCATAGTTACTTTTAAACTTTCAAAGGACATTATCCTGAAATAATTCTTCCAAGACTATCGGAACAATACGAGGGACTCATACATTACTCACTTGTTTTCCAATATTTATACAGTCGCTACATGAAATAAGATATCTTATATACTCATCGTCGGAACCCACGTTCGCCCAACACGTTTTACTTCTTAATCGTGCGTGGTTTATTTGATTAGTAAAACTTCGTACTCATGATTTATAAATAAGGCATTTCATCTGGTCAGTAGCGGTGACATTACGGATCACTTGACCAATGAAACGGCGCGTTACATATAAGTGTCCTGATTTTGAAAGTCAGCTTTTGCTTTTGAAACGTATATAAAGTGTTATCAACATACAGTAAAGAAAAGTAAAATCTCAATTATAAGACCACCCTTGGGACCGCTGTCGACTGGTCTTAATAATGAGGTGGTCTGATAAACGAGATTCAATTTACAGGAAATATGGAAAAGGGGACCTGAAAATAGTGGTCTTAATAGTGAGGTGGTCTTTATATCGAGGTGATCTTTATATGAGGCTTTACTACTTGGTTTCATTGGTCAGCATGCCAGGTGCCTTAACCTATAAGAAAATAATGTCTTGTATCTAGTTCCGTTTGAGAAAAAGGGCGTATTGTCAGATAACCCGATAGTCCGGAGGTCTTGATAGAAGTAGTCTTTGTCTTGGACTGGACACCTTTATTTGACGACTTTATTCATATTTTTAGGTGCACATCTATTGATTTGCAATGTTATTAATAATCGAAAAACTGACATTTGGCAGACGATGTCTAAATACACGATCAGATAGCTCACTCAACCGTTACTGACGTCAACGAAAGACTAATGCACAGGGTACGAAGTACTTGCATAGTCATTTGTTATAGCGTGTACGAGTATAACGGTAACAATGATTTACTGAGGAAAAAAACCATGGTGACTAAGAGTTATCATGGATGAGTTACAGTATGTCAATACTTGCTTGAAAATGAAATATATCTAGCAAGCCAGTATCCAATGGGGCTTACCGTCATGCTTGACTTATCAAAATACACCATATAAATTATTAAGTAAAGAAGAATATTGAAAAACATCGATGGCTGATATTTTATGACTAGTATATCAACTTTCCTGACTATTGATTTGACAAGATAATGAGGTCCTGAAAACAACGAAGGTTCTGTAAATGGTTTCATCTCAAGCTTTACTGCATTTAAGCTTTTTATTAATATAGCTGTCTGAATATGAACAGAACAGAAGAGAAATTTTATTATTGACTTAAGTGTACAAAAGTTAATCGTCATAAAAAACAAGATATGTATACACATACATATTAGATTTGTTGTGTAAAAACGCACGCATTTACAAATACACATTCTTCATAAACTATATATATATTCATGATCATGTTCCACGTGGAAATCACGTATTACTTTTCATAATGGTACCCAAAAATGTATAAATAAAAATAATCTTATTAAATTGTAAACATTGTCGGCTATTACATATTCTTTAGATATAAACCTTCAGCACTATTGTTATTATTTCCCCTTATCTCTAATAATGAACGCTTCTTAACAATACAGAGCCAGTTTCTTTAACAAGGACTCCTATACTTCTATTAGTTGTATAAAATCTAGGAATATGTTTTACGAATAACATTGTATATAATGGACATTAATTCCTTTCCTTTGCAGTATCAAAATATTTTTCCATACTTCAATTAGTTGTATAAAATCTAGGAATATACATTTTACGAATAACACTATATATATAATGGACATTTAATTTCAAAATGAATCTTCGATATCATTTGAATTACAGTGCGTACATTTTCTATTTTATTATGTCGAACTACATCTACATTTAATCAATGCGATGATAGGCGCATCATAGCTTATTTATTTATTTCTATGTTTAATATTTAACAATTTATATATATAATTTGACGTTTCGTAAACATTCTTAATATTTCTTTATAAGGATACGGTTGAACAGTTTTCCATTCCTACCATCAAATTTGCTATATAAATATCTCGTAACCCACCCCAAAGTAAAGATACAATCATTGATATATCAACAGTTTGGGTATACCCATACATCACTGAAACCTGATTGTTGCAATATAGTTCGTATATTTGAGATCCATTTTATTACATTGTCAGTCATTTCTAGCTCAATCCAGATATTGGCAATTCAATATTGTCTAATCAATGTTATTTTCGTTTTTAATTTTTGATATGTAATTTAAGGAACTATTTGATTATTTTGATTTGTCGCTTTATGCACAGAGGAAATCTTCTTAACTCACAATATAAAGACAAAGTTGTTGTTGTTCTCCTTACATTTATATACTTTATATACAAAATTGTTTTTGTTATCTCATATTTACCAAAGCTAAAAATCTCTTACCCGTAGTAATCAAAAAGATTAAACATTGTGTGTTTATGTGAACTTTATTTTCTCTAATGATCCATGACTTAAGACCTTTTCCCGCAAGTGCATTTATTGTTTGCATGAATGTAACACCGAAAAAAAAATAATGCAACTCCCATATAAGTAAACAAATTAACCTTCTCTACTTCATGTCCATTGTTCGTCCATCTTTCATTCAAATCCATTACTCCCCCTTTTTAAAGACCGTTATTTTTGTTTTATCAACAATTACTGCTAAATCCCATCGGCAGTTATACATATATAAATATTTAATGATTCCTTTAGGCTATTATTAGTCTAAGCCGAAGCAGCAGCGCCATCAGCAAACAACAAAATATATCTATTGTAATAATTGCATTTAGAACTGTAGAATACGTGATTCTATATCATCCAAGAAGAAAGAAAATAGGATAGGCGATGTGATTTAACCCTGGAGTAATCCAGCGTCACTTTAAAAAAATCTGATATAGACTGACTTGACAATTTACCGTCGCTTCGACAGTATTTTAGTCATATAGCGACGTCCAGCTAATTACAGGTGGAGGAAGATCCCGAATGCACGGAGGCATCCGGGTAGAACCACCGACCTACCGCAAGCCAGCTGGAAGGCTTCCTCACATAACAATCCGAATGACCCTGCCGGGATTCGAACCCACGCGGTGAAGGGTTCAGTGAATGTTAAAGTCAGCGACTTAACCCTCTCGGCCACGGAGGCCCCGTATACGTTTGGATGTATTGCGTTGTCATACAGTATAAATGTTATATCAGAATATTTATTGTTTTCATAAATAACATCAAATTAAATAATTATTAATATCAAAAATATTCTCAAAATACTGCATAAGTCAAATATCATATTGTAAATAAAAGAGCAGTACGAAGTCAATTTACATTAATATAGAATATTGCTTATATAAGTAGTACTATATCGTGAAACACCAAAATCTTGAACAAAGGGGACCCAACGCAAGCGTGGCCGAGCGGTTACAGTCGTGGACTACAAATCTCTCAGCCCCTCACCGCTGTGGGTTCGAATCCCGGTAGGGACTTCGGATTTTTCATGTGAGGAAGCCTTCCAGCTGGCTTGCGGTAGGTCGGTGGTTCTACCCGGGTACCTCTGTGTACTCGGGGTCTTCCTCCACCTGTAATTAGCTGGACGTCGCTATATGATTGAAATACTATCGCAGCGACGGTAAACCTCAATACAACAACAACAAACTGACAAATTGCACTGTTTAGTGTTTACTTACAAGTTCCTTATCTTAATAGTCTGAGAAAAATAAGAGAGAGACTGCATTTAAAAATGTTTACACATTAAAAAAGTAAGATGCTCATATATTCCTTGCGTATATCTTGCATAAACATAATTTGTTCTAAAATTTGATTACTTTTATTTAATCATTTTGAGTATATTTCATCACCTATAAAAGTTTTAATGTTATGTTAATTACATTTTCTTGTTAATGATAGTATAAATTTAATTATCGGATTAATAGTCGTTTTCTGTTGTATACATTTGTGCTTTCAAATGGCACTGCCATTTTGTCCTTCTACAGTAAAACCTTTGCATATGAAATCAAATATTTAGAGAACGACACGCCACCAAGCGTATGATGGTATTAGGCACAGATTATTTATGACAAAACGTATCTCACGGGACGATTTCTCCCTTGGTTGTCGCTCAGCATAGACGTGGTTAGAGAACCATGTCACATATCGCAGTGACGTAGTATTGTATTATTCACATACAGATAAATATAAGCACAGTATGAGGATTCATATATCCCCACAATAGTCTGTTAATTGTGTACACTAACATTACTGTATGTAGAAATATTAAATAGCTGTTTAGACTGGTATAGACATATTTACATTGACATAATACAGTTTTGCATTGTATTGTCTCTTCTGTATGTGTTTAGTTTTTCGAACATTGGAAAAAATGATGTAAAAATAATACTTTTTGGAGATTTTGAAATCGGTTTGAATTTAGACATTATTACTGTATCCGTCAAATCTTTTATTTTGCGGTTTTTAAAAAGGGATTTTTGGCGGTGATTATATTTGGCGCTTCCTCACTGGTAAAAAGTGTAGTCCTTATGTAGAAAAGCCAGTGTTGTACTAAAATGCATTGAAGATGACTTTAGTTTGGCGCATCCTACTTAAATCGCTAACATAGCCAAAATTTATCAACCGCCATTAATTAGACATACCGGACACTGAACATTTCATTAGTTTTGCATTTTTTTCTTCAGGTCTCCCAGGAGAGGTGTTTATCCGATCACTGACATGCGTCATCGTGCCTCTTTTGATTTCCAGTATCATATCGGGTACTGCCTCCCTTGACCCGTCTTCAAACGGCAAAGTTTCCTCTTTTGCCATTGTCTATGTCATCGTTTTCAACGCGGCAGGCAATCTGTTTGGTCTCGCAATGTTTTACGCCATGAATCCAGCAAATAACGCTGGTGATAACGCGGGAATTTCCGAGGAAACTGGAAATAGGGTGAGACTTGAAACAAGCGACCTTTTTGTGGACCTGGTTCGAAATATTTTCCCAGACAACATAGTAACAGCATGCTCGCACAAAGACCAAACTGTTTATGTGGAAAAGGAAGTAAAAAGTGCATCAAACCCCAATGAGACAATAACATCTTATGTGAGAACGCCCAGTAAGGTATCCGGTACGAACATGCTAGGTATTATAGTATTTTGCACTGTAATAGGCATAACAGCAGGAAAGGTTGGAGAAGCAAGTAAACCGTTCTGTGACTTCTTCAAGGCTTCAACACACGTCATCATGTCTCTTATGCACCGGCTCGTCTGGATGACTCCCCTTGGAGTACTAAGCCTCATCGCAACGGCTATCGCGAAAACCGATGACATCGAAAGAACAATGTCTAGATTTGGCATGTTTGCATTGACAGTAATTGTGACAATGTTTGCTATTCATGGATTGATCTTAGTCTTTTATTTCATAATATTTCGCAAGAATCCTTTTAGGTACCTATATTATTCTCTAAGACCTGTCCTTGCAGGGTTTGCGCCCCCAGCTACGGTTCTTGCCGTACCCGAGCTTCTGCACACCTTGGAAAATAAGCACTACGTGGATCCAGTGATTGCTCGGTTTTGCGTGCTTTTCTTCTCCCAGACCAGTCGTGTTGGCAGCGGGGCTTTCGTGATCATCTGCACACTTTTCCTTACAGGTCTAAAGGGTATAACGCTTTCCGCTGGACAGATCGTATCGGTGCTCTTGCTGACAACAGCTTCGTGTCTGGCTGTTCCATCTGTTCCAAGTGGGTCTGTTGTGCTGGTTTTGATTGTGCTGTCATCCGTGAGCGTATTTAATACCCAAATCGGCATCGTTTTGGCGCTTGAATGGCTTCTTGACAGAGTACGGACCACGGCAAACGTCCAGTCAACCTTGTTTGGGACACTGCTGATGAACAAATTAGTTTCTAAAACCCAAAATATTCCCATGGAAAATGATGTTAATGGACATATGTAAAGCTAAAAATAAAATGCGTAACAATCAAACGTTTCAGGTAGTAAGGATTTCCTTCAGTCTTACATTTGTACACTTTTAAATGAGAGTTTGACGACTTAAGATGATTGGTCTACCTGTGATTTTTTATTACATTTTACAGAAATTGATAAATATCTAACAACGTATACAGCATCCAGATCCTTAGAAATTGCAACTTCAAAATTTATATTCGAATAAATCAAATTAAGGTGTGCAAAGGTGCAAGTGCCGTAACTCAGCCTTTTTTTATATCCAGATTTATTCCCCCTTTCAAGTTTCGTAGTTATTTTTGTCTTTTTAACACCCCAGAGACCCTTGCAGGTTTCAAACTTAAACATCTTATATGATTAGGTGAAAAGATTTTCATTAATAGCAAGTGCAGAACACAGAGACCATAACTTTTCTTTTCCTATATTAAGGGGGGTGGGGGTGGGGTGGACAGAGATCTCTACTTAATCGTCCATGGAAATTCGCTCCTCGGAGATATCGCAAATCGCTGTAATTGTCCTGGTTAATTTTATGGATCAGTTTGAATAACATGACGAGATGTAAAAACTGTGAAATTTATTTACATACATAGCCAAACATGCGCGGATCCAAAGGGGGGGGGAACCGGACGACCCCAAGAGATTTTGTTATTATGTTTAAAATATGCATAAAAAGGGGTGATATGGGGTCATGACACCCCACTGGGATTTGGCCATATTTTTTAAATATGCATAGAATATTCTAGTGTTTTGACATCAACTCAGGGCAAAAAGAAGGAGAAAGAAGGCCCAAATCCTCCTTAAAAAACTTTGGGACCCTCTCTGGATTCCCCCCCCCCCCCCATGTACGACAAATTTCATCATAGACTGGCACGAGAGCCCTCCCCCCCCCCCCCCACACACACACACACATACTAGAACGGTGAATTTCAGAGTTGGTTTGATATGGTATTTTTCATAGTTGACCAACATATCCCTGTCGGACCTCCCCGCCCCTAGAGACAATTGCTGGGTCCGCGCATGGCCAAAGTGTCTTCAGTAAAATTACATTCCGAACCCCCCCCCCTTTTTTACAAGTATTTCAAGCAATATTCATCCTTATTTACATGTATAATTATTTTCTTAAAGTGTCATACGTTTCCATGACAACCAAATTTCCGTGTTCTTTCACCGTACCACATCATTCAATTATTCATCATGCTACGGGAAAATCTATCGTGACCATCGATTTTTGGTGTACTGCATTATTTGTTGTATTTTTTTTGCATCAATTCCAACAGCAATGGTACACATGTATATTCTTGTCTTACCCTCAATTTAAGGATTCTTGTCACTTGAATGTTAAATATGATTTATGAAACAAAAATAACGAGCTCGGATTTAATTGTCAATAAATCGAGCGCATGTATAAATTAGTCTTTAGTAAAAGAAAGACAAATCCATACTTTTACAAATATGCCGAAATAAAGCATGAAAGCAAAGGGTGTGCTACAGATTTACATATACGTTGACGACAACGATACTACAAGGCATAAATAAAAATATTTTACTTAAGATCATTCAATTGTTTAAAAAATAACTAATTTGAATATTTCGCATATATTCGTCAATTTTCTGAAATTTTTCACGGATCTTTCGTAGGTCTCCGTTTAACGAATCACGAGTGCATAGATTGATGACGTAGCAGATAAACAAATTGTGATTCGACGACGGTTTTTCAAATTGAAACTATTTCCGATTAAAGACCTTCTTCGGTAAACTCACCAATGAAAAAATGTAAACAATGAGTTTCGACATCCATTCAAAATACTGAATTGCGTAATTTGATCAACATTTCAATGCGTTTAACTGTTATTTTACATCAAATATTTACACATTATGTACCATTTGTCTTAGTCGACAATAGGTCAATGTTATTTTTTTTCTTTTTCGTTAAAATTGAATCATTATGAAATATAATGCGCCCTTCATATATCAACAGTTAACATTGGTACTGAAATGGATAATAGTGAGTAGAAACCATAGCTCAAATTTTAAATTAATTTGAAGTACAAAGTCACATCTCTAATCAGATTATAATGCACATTGTATATAACTACATACATCAATATATTTTAATCAATGTTTTAAGATTTAACTTTATACAGTGTATTTAAAATAAACTTTGATTGTGAAAGTAATTCATATCATATAATGGTGCATAATTTCATTACTTCATATTTTATTTATCTGCACTCGTGTTACCCGTGATATAAATGCCTCTATATGTCATTTGCACTTTATATCCATATTTTTTATTGATGCATCTTTGCAGTTTGTAAATATTAAACTTTATGCTTATTTTGTAACATTATTTCCCCGATCTTTGTTGTTTTCTTTCTCTATAACATATATGTTATTCAATAAATGGGGTATACATACTGGAACCTCAAGAAAAATCAATCTAGAAACGTTTTTTTTTATGTTTGATACAAACAGGCATCCTATGTTTGCCTTGGTTTAACGTCTCAGCATTATTATTCAAGTCATCTTTGGAGCTTTTGTATCTATATAACACAGATGTAGTGCTGCCTCACTGTGGTATCGCACCATAGACAAGAAGCATGATAACACATCCAGTCACATTATCCTGATACTGGTCTAACTGTTCTAGAACTCCCGTATGTTCTGAGGCGCACACTGGAGTCGTCTTTCGCAGCCCGGGATCAAACACATGACTACCAAGTTACACTAACATGTTGTTAACTAACAAAGTTAATAATGCACTTCAGAAACAATACTATTATATGAATAGATAGCGTTATATTAACTTGTTATAAAAGTTTGAGAGTTTTAGAAAGGGAACAGAGGTTCAGCGGTAGCATACACGGCGATTTGAAAGCTTTAGTTTACATGTACCTTTATTTCATGGTAATATGCAACAGTTCAAACTGCCATGGACAACAATATCCACTGTTATACAATACCCACTGTTATACAATATCCACTGTTATACAATATCCGCTGTACAACAATATCCACTGTTATACAATATCCACTGTTATACAATATCCACTGTTATACAATATCCACTGTTTTACAATATCCACTGTTATACAATACCCACTGTTATACAATATATTGCATATTCTGATCAATCAGTTCATAATTAAATTCGCACTCAGTCCCTCACCGCGTGGGTTCGAATCCCGACAGGGTCATTCGGATTTTCATGTGATGAAGCCTTCCGGCTGGCTTGCGGTAGGTCGGTGGTTCTACCTGGATGCCTCAGTGCATTCGGGGTCTTCCTCCACCTGTAATAAACTGGACGTCGCTATATGACTGAAATGCTGTCGAAGCGACGGTAAACTCAAATAGTCAAGTCATAAGTATATATTTCATAAACAAAAGAACAGCAATGAATTCCTGAAATCTATTACATGTGTATTTTATTGCAAAGAATAATTAAAAATGACATGTCAAGCCGCCATCAACAGTTTTATAATTGTGGTTTTCAAAAGACAGTTCAAGCATGCACGTTCGCAGTCTTAAAACAGCCGATTGTATGATTATTTGATAAACTTGTAGAATCTGATATTATTTTTATTACATAACTATTATTTATGAGCCCTATAACATTTAAAGAGGCTTTTCAATAATACACTGACGATCTCAGTAAACGGACCAATAAAAAATATCACTGTCGGACCGGGTACGAAAGTAATATTATGTATTGGCCCTGCTTTTCCTGCAATTTGACTGGCTTAAGAGTTATGTAATAAAATTGTCATTAAAGAGTGATTTGATATTGGCCTTGTTATTTGTCCTCGTAAAAGTCGCATTGGCCCGGGGCCACAGGCCGAGGGTCAATACGACTGACCTCGTTCCCACAAGATATATCCTTGTTACCACAATATAGTTTCTCGTTCCCACAAGATGTATCATTGTTACCACAATATAGTTTCTCGTTCCCACAAGATATATCCTTGTTACCACAATATAGTTTCTCGTTTCCCACAAGATGTGTCCTTGTTACCACAATATAGTTTCTCGTTTCCCACAAGATATGTCCTTGTTACCACAATATAGTTTCTCGTTTCCCACAAGATATGTCCTTGTTACCACAATATAGTTTCTCGTTCCCACAAGATATGTCCTTGTTACCACAATATAGTTTCTCGTTTCCCACAAGATATGTCCTTGTTACCACAATATAGTTTCTCGTTCCCACAAGATGTGTCCTTGTTACCACAATATAGTTTCTCGTTTCCCACAAGATATGTCCTTGTTACCACAATATAGTTTCTCGTTTCCCACAAGATATGTCCTTGTTACCACAATATAGTTTCTCGTTTCCCACAAGATATGTCCTTGTTACCACAATATAGTTTCTCGTACCCACAAGATATATCTTTGTTACCACAATATAGTTTCTCGTTCCCACAAGATGTATCATTGTTACCACAATATAGTTTCTCGTTCCCACAAGATATATCTTTGTTACCACAATATAGTTTCTCGTTCCCACAAGATATATCCTTGTTACCACAATATAGTTTCTCGTTCCCACAAGATGTGTCATTGTTACCACAATATAGTTTCTCGTTCCCACAAGATGTGTCATTGTTACCACAATATAGTTTCTCGTTCCCACAAGATATGTCCTTGTTACCACAATATAGTTTCTCGTTCCCACAAGAGGTGTCCTTGTTACCACAATATAGTTTCTCGTTCCCACAAGATATATCCTTGTTACCACAATATAGTTTCTCGTTCCCACAAGATGTGTCCTTGTTACCACAATATAGTTTCTCGTTCCCACAAGATATGTCCTTGTTACCACAATATAGTTTCTCGTTCCCACAAGATATATCCTTGTTACCACAATATAGTTTCTCGTTCCCACAAGATATATCCTTGTTACCACAATATAGTTTCTCATTCCCACAAGATATATCTTTGTTACCACAAATAGTTTCTCGTTCCTACAAGATATGTCCTTGTTACCACAAGATAGTCCTTTTGTTCCCACACGAAATAATCATGCCGCCGTAATTTATACATAAAACAAAATGTTTTAATATGCTGGTTTCCTTCTGCTACATTTTATTTGTATTGATAGTTTTGGTTCGTACAATGATGTTGAAGTTTACGGTGACCTTTAGCAAGCTAACTGGAAACTCAATCATATGAACTGTCCGAATGATGTTTTACACTCCGGAAATACCCAAAACAAACTAATGTTTGAAGTTTAGCTTGTTTCACTTATTTTTTATGCATAATGTAACACCCACTTTAACGGAATCGCGCCGTAACTTCCGGAAATCTATCCGGAAGTGAATAAATTTGCCTATACCAGTATGAAGTTTGATCAAACTTCAAAGAGCTACCGGCGAAAAATTGAACTAAAGATCTAAAAGGAGTTAAGAGCTTACATATCCGAACATCGGAATGTCTCATCTCAAGTGTCTGTTTCTGAAAAATTAAAGGTATTTAAAAAGTATTATGTTGTCAATTTGGATTTCTGTTGATTATTTTTTATACATATTTAACAGTTTTTTTTATTGATATCAACGTCTGTTAACTTTCTGAACTGCATCGTTTACACTGATCTGATTGAACTAAAACTGTAAGAGAGAGAGAGAGGGGGGTGGGGGGGGGGGTGCAGTTAAACCAATTAAGCATGAACTTTACCCATGTTTGATACAATAGATTATAAAAAAGAGTTTTAGGTGTCTGTAGTTTTGTTACAAGAACATTGCATTTCATTAATTCATTTATAATCAAATTATTTCACAATCCATTTAATTATGACAGTAGGGAACAAAAGTATATGTTTTGATAAGCAACTATTTTTACTAACATTACTGCCATTGGTAATAATACTGTTTAAGGTTTAAAACATTCTATAATGATAATTAACACAATGAAAAATAAAAATATCAAAAATAAATAACAATAGTGATAAAAATTAACGGGTGTTTCAACAACATATTACAACTTGTAACCGATCTGCCCAGCCAAGCCATGTGTTAAACGGACCACACGGAAAAAAATTCTTCAGCACCGGAAAAACATAATTTAAGAAAACATTCCCCACCTATCCAAACCTTCTACGTTTCTTACGACACATTTACCTGTATAACGGAAACGGTCGAATAATTTTACGGAAATACCCGAGTGCGTGACGTCACGAGGGGACCTACGGTAATTCTCGTAGGGATGATGTACATAGAGATTCCGGTTAAAGCTAACTTGAATATCATTGTGTCCCATTTCCGATGATAAGAAGTTGAAGAAAGAAGAATTAGGAATCATGCCTAACCAGTTCGAACCTTAGGGCCATGCAAGAAGGTGGTGACTGACCGCGTGTAGGTTTGATAAACTTGCGTTTCAACCAAATATTTGCATTACCTTATATATCTTCGTTGTTTCAACTTACAATTTCAATTTGTCTTCTTTTTATAAAGTAGAAAGATATTCTCTCGACAATCACACGACATTATTGGCATTTTAATATTGTTTAATATTTTAATATACTGTTTGAAACAGTGAATATTACCATTTTCATAATTTTCACTCTGGAACTTGAACCCGACCCTACGTTATAAAATGATCGGAGCATCATTTGTGTTGGGTTTTATATCATAAACAAGAGGGCCAAGATGGCCCTTGGTCGCTCACCTGAGAAAGATGATTGCTTAAGAAATAAAGATGCTTGAGTGTAAAAGTGAAATCTGGCTTTTTTTTTATGGTGAAATGGGTATAACTCATAAATTTACAAGTTAATATCAGTTATAATTGAACCCGGTAGTGAGATTATGGGCATAAGCATTGTCATAAAGTTTGAAGATGATTGCTCAAAAGATGAAAATGCTAAAGTGTAAACAAAGTGAAATCTGGCATTTTTTGAATATTAAATATTAAAAGGGGCATAACTTCTGAACTAATTGACGGATCTCAGCATTAATCAAACTTCAATCGAGAGCTTATGGTCATAAACATTGTAATAAATTTTGAAGATGATTGCTCAAAAGATGAAGATGCTAGAGTGTAAACAACGTGAAATCTGGCATTTTTTTATATTAAAAGGGGCTTAACTCCTGACCTAATCAACTGATCTCAGCCATAATCAAACTCAATCGAGACATTATGGTCATAAGCATTGCCATAAGGTTTGAAGATGATTGCTCAAAAGATGAAGATGCTAGAGTGTAAACAAAGTGAAATATGGCATTTTTTTAATATTAAAAGGGGCTAACTCCTGACCTAATAGATCTCAGCCATAATCAAACTCAATCGAGACCTTATGGTCATAAGCATTGCTCTAAAGTTTGAAGAGGATTGCTCAAAAGATGAAGATGCTAGAGTGTAAACAACGTGAAATATGGCATTTTTTTAATATTAAAAGGGGCATAACTTCTGACCTAAACTCAATTGAGACATTATGGTCATAAAGATTGTCTTAAAGTTTGAAGATGATTGCTTTAGAAATAAAGGTGATAGAGTGTAAACACTAAAAATTGTTGACGCCGCACGACGCACGACGCACGACGGACGCTCACGGGATCACAATAGCTCACCCTGAGCTTTGCTCAGGTGAGCTAAAAATGTCACGCACGCGAGATAATCCCGCAAATTTTGACGTCCTTTGTGAATAACACAGCTAATATCTGGCCTTAAAAGCATTAAATAAAAAGAAAAACTGTTTGTATTGATGAAAGACCGATGTATAATTTCATTCATGAAGTGGCGCCACTTGTGAAAATATCACTTTTTATGTTCGCTCAGTTAAATTATTAATCGAACTTACAGCAAAACAAACAAGTATCCTCTTTTCCTCTTATACAAAGAATTATTTTCAGTTTGATTTACTTTAAAATTCCTTCAAATCATGATTTACATAGTTCTTTTCATGCAGGTACTTTTTTATTTTACACAATACACTTATTTTAATAGATAATGTATCATTTTGATGGCATGTATTGTTCTATAGACCTTTTACTCCGAAAATCTGCATAAATCAACGAGCACTTCCCGAACACCTAATCTACCTACTGGTGTAAAATTTTCACTCATTGTCTAATGAAAAATAAACATACATTTGAGATTTTTTGGTCAATTTAAAGCAGAGAATCATACAGGATATTACCGATCCTCTGGTGAAGATAAATTTTCTTCACATATTTTAAATAGAAAAGGAGACATTTGAAAACGTGACTTTGCGAGAATTGGACAATATGCTGCGTGCTTTTGTGAGATTTAGACTAGTTGCAAATCTTTGTTTAATAGGTTTTTGATTACTGTTAGTGGTTTGTTTATTGCAGTTCTTTTTTAGCTTAGTGATCATCTCTTACATGTTCTCGAGTTTATCAACTACAACTTATATTCTTCCCTCGTGCAACTTGAACATTAGTGCATTTGACGAGTCGCGTTTGTAAAGAGGTGAAGTTCATGACGTATTAATTATCAAACCCCGTCCGATATTAAGCCCCGCCCACCTCATTTATAGTTTCAACTGTACCTATAGAAAATCGACGATATTCACACTGACATAAAAACCACATACATCTTATTTGTCCGTAGAGTCGATTTTCATTAGAATATGTCTCTTTATCTAAGGTATTATGTCCTTTGATTTTGCACACACGTCCCCTTGCTAAATTCTACAAACAAAAAAACTCCTAAAAATATATAAACATAGCTCATACAATCCTAAACAATTTATAGCATAGTGATATGGATATGAATATAAATGTATGCGTTTAGTTTGGTCAAGGGTATTTATTTTGTATGATACACTGTGTTTGTGTTTACAAATATGACACATATAACAAGATTAGCACACGTAAGGTTCACAAAGATATTGATAGAAATTGTGTGATAATAACTATCATCATTTATCTGTGAGTTTACAAACTTTACCCGAGATTATCACCTTCACTTATACAGATTGTATATTTCAAGCAGGTCACAACTTAAATGGGATTTCATAACTTATATACGTTGTTCGAGCAGGTACTTGTAGGAGGTCATTTGTTCATTGTAAACCATAATCTTTCTTGTTTCGGTAGACTTTATCAAATGTATTTTGCATTTGCATTCAAATTATTACTAAATATATTCAACTGCTAATCCAAAAAACAACAAAAGTAAGAAAAACAAAATGGCCATGATGGCGCCGAATCGCTAACCTGAGGACCATGGCCTTCAGCAGCGTCGGAGACCCACGGCTGTCTATATTACATCTGTATGAAGGAGCGGAATAAGCTCTCGTGGGTCTCCGACGCTGGGCCTTCAGTAGGCTTATAAATCTAATTGAAAGATACAATGTGGAGAGCTTCATCTTTTGCATTAAAATACGGGTTTATTGTATTCAAGATTTTATGCAGACAAACATTCTTACAAAGCTCTGTGAAGATTAGGCCAAAAATGTGACCTTTTAGGGTATTCATAAGGTTATTCAAGGATTTTACCCCGTAACTTACTTTTTTCCCCATGTGAAATTTAAACTCCAATTCTGAAAAGATAGGACCAAATGTGGGCAGGGTGTTAACAAGTGTTCATGACTTTGACACAGTGACCCACTTTTTTGCCCCCATATCACCTAGTTGCGAACTAATCCAAGATTTTATGAAGACAATTATTCTAACCAACTTTCGTGAAGATTTGGTCAAAATGTGGCCTCTAGTGTGTTCCCAAGTTTTGTTTTAGGATTTAACAGACTCATCTAAGCTTTCACGCGTACAAATATTCTAACGAACGAAGGGCGATTAGAAAAGCTCACACGAACACGTTGTGCTCAGGTGTGCTAAAATATACAACAACAACAACAACAACAACAACAACAACAACAACAACAACAACAAAAACAACAACAACAACAAATAACATCTTCCAAAGCAAAACAGTAAAAACACAACACCAACAAGCAAATAAAACCTTGTGCGACACAATACTCTAACTTTGCATTCATTACGTCATTTTTAAACGTATGAAAAAAAAAATATCCTAAACATCTGCTTGCCCATGTCATATGTTCTACTTTTATACACAATATATTTAAGATTTGTGTTAGAACATGTATAAATCACGACCATCAATGAAATAAACGAATATAATGCGTGTAAAGTCTCATATAGAAAATGATAATTATCTGATAGGTGTCAGACGCTTAATTTGTCGATGAGAAATGCAAGCAATACTACATTTATTATCGTTAAACGAGTAAACAAATCAATAAGAGTGTAGTCTGTATTTTAGTGATGTTAAACAAAGTACGTGAAATTCGCTATTCAGATACTTGAAATACATATATTTTAAATCGCGTTAGATTTTTTGTTCATTTACTTGGAGACAATGACTGCTTGAGACAGATATAGTGCTGCCACACTGCAGTATCTCGCCGTTAACTTGTGGCATGATACCACACCCAGTCACATTATCCTGAAACCGGGCCAACCAACCTGCAACTACCCTTATATGCTGAGAGCCAAACAAGGGAGCTATAACAGTACCATTTTAACCATTTTGGTATGTCGCGGCCGTGACCTCCAGCTCCCGAAATCGCGTTAGATTTTGCTTAAAATGAAAGAGGGGTGAGACAATTAAGGGGATTTGACATTCAGTAACGTAGGAAAAAAGTATACGGATATTATGTTTCGCAATAAGCAGACAAAGTATATAATAACTTAGTAATTGGTATCGGCTGAGTCGATAGTATTAGCGTGTATTGGTTACTGAATGGAAACAGGGATAAACTCGGTTTTAGGAATTGTATGGTGGCATATTTCCAACTACAGTCAACCATATATTCACTTAAGATAACTGGATATCTCGCCTTTTTTTTTAAAATATAGTCAATTAGATTATGTGGATAACAAGCATTTTTTTTCACATAATTATCTGGAAAAAAAACATGATATCCATTCAACATAAGTGAATATATGATTGGCAGTAGAGGGCATTAACAGACAGTTTTGTCCTGTTAAGGTACCTAAGTGGATAACTTGAAAATTTTCTACTTGCCAGATAATAACTGAATATGTGACAATTTTTCAGAAAAGTTTCGACATATCTAAGTGGATAAGTGGCTGGCAGAAATATGCCTTCATAGAATTGTATAAAATTTATCTTAATAATGTTGATCAGGTATGTAGACACAGAAATATTAAATATCCCTTTAAAAATGGAAGAATACGAATTTTTAAGCTGCCTACAGAGGTTCACAAAATAACATATTTTGTTATCCTACATTTCTTACCCTTAAACACATACGCATGTATATGGGTTAATTTACACTACGAGTTCGGTTTGTAGGTGAATGACCCAAAGTCTCCATCATTTTACATATTCAGATTCAGTTTCAGATCTGAATATACATAATTATTTTATTGTTGATCTGAATATACATACTTATTTTGTTGTTGCTTCATTTAGAAAGTAAGAAATGTTGATTTATAAATAACTTTATCTTTTTTTATTTCCAGTTCTAGAGAGAGAAAAAAGGACCAGTATTTACTTTTGTCTTATTTCGTCCAAAAAGAAGGCTACGAATTTGTATCAACACTGATATCGTTTGTTATCGACACACGTGATTAGGGCCGTATGTATCGATACAACCCATAGCTCAGTACTTCATTCGGGATCGATCCAGGTAACACATAGCGCGATGTATTCTCAGATTGTGTAATCAAGTTTGTAATGTTCCTAAAATTTATACCATGTCTTCTGTATTTACAATGTGCTTACTTCTTTAGAATATTTTATATTTTCCTTTGTAGGTCTTACATCAACAACTTCTATTACCCAACATGAAAGGCACAATGAAGCAGTTCTTGGTCCTGGCTGTTGCTATCTGGATGAATGTATGTGATGGATTCAACATAAACGACCCTGCTACAAACTTAGACTTCTTCGTTAGAACATCTGGAAGCATTAACCCTAACATGAGCTCTGTGTCTTATTTTAATGGGACAGTATTCGAAAGGCGACCATATGGAAAATTAAACAAATTGATGAATTTCGAAGGCTACAATATTAACAGAAAAGTTTGGCAACCGGCGATGAATGGATCTGCCGCCGGATACTTGTCTCTTTCGCTAGAATTCGTCGTTTATCGTGATCTTGCAACCGGTACAATTCTTAAGATATACTCAAACCCAATGACATCAAAGGTTAACGAAGTTTTTTATGTAGCAAACAATCCAGTAAATGGATTTTTACGTTTTGGGGACATCATAGAAGCTCGTCTTTTGCCCAGCGGTTTGGTGGAGTTTATACTTGACGTTGTCTTGGAATATCCCAACGCGCTGGATCCTATTTTTTACCAGAGATTTTCTGCAGGAAACGTTTATGATGCAGCAGAGTTATTTTCATACTTTTCCAATGTAACTAAATTGTCAACTGAAAGAAATGTAAGTGTTGGATTTACTGGTACCTGGATTCGGAAATCTCAGTTTTTACCGTGGCTGGAAATGGGCAGTACACCAGGTAGTTTGTTTTATTCGACATTTTCATGGTCTTGTAACGATGGAATTAAGTGCATATCTGACGATATCATGGAAATTGTGAAGACATACTATCCAGAATATGTAGATGCTCCGAAAACAGATGAGGATCCAAATGAAACGTCCTGGACGCAGTTCAAGAAAGTTATTGACGACAGACGAAAGAGAGGTATTCCAGATATCATATTACCCGAGGTAGATATCGTAAAACACGAGTCCGTTCATAATGTAACTGTGGATTCAAGGGTTCGAGCGTTTTTTCTGAGACAGCAAACTACGGAAATGCATTTTAATGGTACGGCATATTCTGAAATAACGGGAAAGGATCCAATTTTACTCTTCCGTTTTGCAGGGATTGCAAACGTAAGTGTTAAAAGTATGACGAGTGGGGACGCTTATCAAGTATTGTTAAATGTTAAGGGAGATTTCCTGGATGCTAAAACCTCTCAGAAAATTACCTCCTGGGTAAATCCTTTGACACAAAAGACATTAGTAGTGCCTCCGATAGAACTATTTAAAGTTTTTGACTTTGAGCCAGGGTTTGTATATACCATGGATATTCCAGAGCGAGCGACGATTGGTCTGGTGGCTGCCCAGTCGGTTTCTCAGTCAGGCCAATCAGTAAACAGTGACACTTGGGCAGTAAACATCGCAAATCTCATATTTGATTACAAAGAGTTGCAAAAGGTTTCATCTGCGACGTTCTTTCATGGAACCGTTGGATCCTTCTGTACGTGGCTTCCATGGATGGAAATGGATAATATGGAAGGCAATATGGTTCTGAAGACAACCGCTTTCAGGACATTTCAGTAGCTTCATTGGCTACTGGTTCTTTTCTAACCTGTCGATAATATATCATTTTTGGCATTCCAACACACGCTTTTGTACTTACGCAACTCAAATTGTAACTAATATTGTTTTCTAGAGTTTAGTTATGTCCTTACATATTTAATCATATAACTTTTGATGTGAATTTTTTTTTTCAATGAAGAATTCATCAGTATCTATTTACGATAACGGTAATATTCAGCGCATAAGGACATATCACGTGATCAGCACAGTGGATACCTCAGTGATGCAGCACAGTGGATACCTCAGTGATGCAGCGCTTTGATAACATTTTGAAAGAAATTGGTTCTAGTGAGGAAAGCCTTGATATAAAGAAGCTTGATTTTCTTTGTAATATTTATTCTTATATAAAATATGATAAAACAGTATGCAATATGTTTCATTATACTCATTTCGATTGCTGCTATTTTTATTTTAAATGGTAAGTGTATACAATGTACTATTTTCAGATACAATAATGTGTGTATAAAAATAATGTAATACTGATTACTGAAGTTACGATAATGATTTTATGAATGTTTGACTTAGAAAATAAATAAAATGATCTTTAGTCTAGGATCGATATAAAACAATAAGTGAAATTGTGCATGTGACTCGTGAAATCATTACATGTATTTACATTGTTTCTCGTTTGAGATAATATTTATAGTAAGTTGGCTGTTTTTAACGTTTAGTTAATTCAAAGCTTTACTAAGATATAATGTTCTATAATGGAATATAAAAGAATGTGAATACAGGTGGTGTTTTAGCAGGTATCTTAAAATGTAAAAAAATCTAATGAAGGCTTTTCTGTAAAAAGTAAAAAATGATTGAAAATGAAGCAAGGTATCTTCTCCCTTTGCCAAATTTTTAATGAGTTTTTGTGCATTTCTGTAAAAAGAAAATCAAATTTATTGAGCTATAGTATGTGTTCTATTTGTAGAAGATTTACTTCTTTTTTCCTTTTAACGAAATATGTATATTCAAGCTATTTATTAAAAAGAACTTTCACAGTCAGTGCCATATGGCCCCAAAGAATTGCTTTGACACAGAACTGTTTTGTCGTTTTAGCAGATTTCAGCACATACTTGACGTACACTAGACTTGGGTGTTCCTTGGAACTCTATCAACAAAGGGGAGTAACTCAAACTATAATTTGTTATAAAGTTAATAGTTATGGGTCTTGTAATATGCACGTTTGATCATATGTTGTCTGTATTTAAAGTTACATGCCACTGGGTGCAAATATCAATCCATCTAGGACAGAAGAAGTATCCGGAAACCAAAAAATATCCCCATTTTTAGCTCACCTGAGCATAACGTGCTCATGGTGAGCTTTTGTGATTGCCTTTTGTCCGTCGTCCGTCCGTGCGTGCGTGCGTGCGTCCGTCGTCAACAATTTCTTTAAACAACATCTTCTTCTAAACTACTCACTGGATTTTGATAAAACTTCACAGGAATGTTCATTATGGGGCCCTTTATCAAATTTATAAAAATTATTTTGATTGGTCAAAAATCTAGGTCACAGGAGCTAAAATAGATTTTAAAAATGAAAATTATAAAAATCTTCTTCTCCGAAACCACAAGGCCTAGCCTTTTGATTTTTGGTATGTAGCATGATCTAATGACTCTCTACCAAGATTGTTCAAATCATGACCCTGGGGTCAAAATTGGCCCCGCCCCAAAAAATTCTTCTCAGAAACCAAAAGGCCTAGCCTTTTGATTTTTGGTATGTAGCATGATCTTATGACTCTCTACCAAGATTGTTCAAATCATGACCCGGGGGTCAAAATTGGCCCCCCCCGGGGTCACTTGATTAAACATAGGCTAATATAGGAAAAAAAATTGAAAAATTTTTTCAGAAACTAAAAGGCCTGGGGTTTAGATATTTAGTGTGAAGCATTGTCTAGTAGATCACAACCAAGTTTGTTCAAATCATGGCCCTGGGGTCAAATTTGGCCCTGCCAAGGGGTCACCTGATTTAACATAGGCTAATATAGGGGAAAAAAACTTGAAAAATCTTCTCAGAAACCACAAGGCATAGAGTTAAGATATTTGGTGTGTAGCATTGTCTAGTGGATCTCTATCTTTAAACCCAAAACCCCGGGGGTCACTTGATTAAACATAGTCTAATATAGAAAAAACTTGAAAATATCTTTTTCTCAAAAACCACAAGGCCTGGAATGTAGATATTTGGTATGCAGCATTGTCTAGTAGATCACTACCAAGTTTGTTCAAATCATGGCCCTGGGGTCAAAATTGGCCCTTCCAAGGGGTCACCTGGTTTAACATAGGCTAATATAGGGAAAAAAAACTTGAAAAATCTTCTCAGAAACCACAAGGCATAGAGTTAAGATATTTGGTGTGTAGCATTGTCTAGTGGATCTATATCAAGTTTGTTCAAATCATGACCCTGGGGTCAAAATAGGCCGCTCCCCGGGGGTCACTTGATTAAACATAGTCTAATATAGAAAAAACTTGAAAATATCTTTTTCTCAAAAACCACAAGGCCTGGAATTTAGATATTTGGTATGCAGCATTGTCTAGTAGATCACTACCAAGTTTGTTCAAATCATGGCCCTGGGGTCAAAATTGGCCCAGCACCAGGGGTCACTTGATTAAACATAGGCTAAAAAAAAATCTTCTTCTCAGAAACCACAAGGCCTGCAGTTTAGATATTTGGTATGTAGCATTGCCTACTGGTACTACTTAAAAGATCTCTATCATATGTGCAATTAATCCTTTACATTTGGATAATCCATTTTACAAAATGCAAAATCATAGAAAATCAAGAAGCAATTCTAAGATTGAAAAAGACAAAGTCTAAGGTTATGTATGTAATATCTAATGGCTGCTTCAGGTGTTCCTAAGCACAAGGCGTGGCAGCTGGGTTCTAAACCGGGTCTCAGACCGTGGAATGCCAATAGGCATGAGCAACACAACACGCTTTTTTATGAAAGCCCTGGATTTATGTCCCAGTCTTGTTTCAAAACTTGCTGAATATCGTCTCAACGCTCGATTTGACCACAAAGCGTATGGTCTTAAACCAAAGCACAAACCATTTGCACAGCATCCAATGGTAAATAATGACCTGCCGAACAGGATCATCACTGTCTCAGTCATTATTAAACCAGATGTGGAGACATTCACAGATTCTGGAGTAAAATTTGATGATGGAACTTTTGAGGACAACATTGACGTTGTATTTCTTGCCACAGGATATAAGTTTGGTTTCCCATTTCTAGACAAGTCTGTGATTGAAGTTGTCAATAATGAGGTGTCCCTCTTCAAGTATGAATTCCCACCTGTTCTCGAGCAGCCAACCCTTGCTGTAATTGGTTTCATACAGCCCCTGGGGGCTGTAATGCCCATCAGTGAGATGCAGTGTAGATTAGCAACCAGGGTGTTTAAGGTAAGGTAGACTAGTATATTGGCTTATATTGTCTTTTTATGCCCCACCAAATGCGTTTCAGGGTTATAAAATTTCGGACTGTGTGTGTGTGTCCATTCCTTCATTCATAGCTTTTATTTTTCTATTAAGATGACATCACATTTTCATTTAACTTGGTACACATGTACATCATGATTTTATACAATTTTTGGACTGTGAACTATATTTCATGGCTGAATAGTTTGTTCTGCCTCTAGTTTACCTTTGTGTTTAAACTTTTTATGTAGGAAGTTGAGTTACATCATCATGAAACTTGATACAAATGTACATCAAGATATAAACTTTTAAAAAACAAGTACATATTTGGTTGTGACCAACATATGCCAGTAGGGCATCAATGTCACAGAGACACATTTCCTTTTGTTTTATGTTACATTTTTAGCTCACCTGAGCACAACGTGCTCATGGTGAGCTGTTGTGATCGCCTTTTGTCCGTTGCCCGTCGTTACGTGCGTGCGTGTGTCCGTTGTCAACAATTTCTTTAAACAAAATCTCCTTCTAAACTACTCAATGGATTTTGATAAAACTTCACAGGAATGTTCATTATTGGGCCCTTCACCAAAGTTTTTTAAAATCATTTTGATTGGTCGAAAATCTAGGTCACAGGAGCTAAAAATAGATTTTAAAAATGAAAATTTTAAAAATCTTCTTCTCCGAAACCACAAGGCCTAGGCTTTTGATTTTTGGTATGTAGCATGATCTTATGACTCTCAACCAAAATTGTTTAAATTATGGCCCTGGGGTCAAAATTAGGCCTGCCCCAGGGGTCACTTTTTTATACATAGATTTATATATGAAAACCTTCAAAATTCTTCTTGTGAAAACCCATATGGCCTGGAGCTTAGATATGTGGTGTGTATTTGGTCAGAATGTTTCTCTCCATAAGATCTTGGACAGGTTCGAAATTGGGTCATATAGGGTCAAAAAGTAGGTCACGAGGTCAAATCTTAGTAAAACCTTGTTAACACCCTAGAGGCCACATTTTTGGCCCAATCTTCATGAAACTTGGTCAGAATGTTTATTTCCTTAATGTCTTGGACAAATTCGAATTTGGGCCATGTGGGGTCAAAAAGTAGGTCATGAGGTCAAACCTTAGAAAATTTTTCTTAACACTCTAGAAGCCACATTTTTGGCCAATCTTTATGAAACTTGGTCAGAATGTTTGTTTCGATAAAATCTTGGACAGGTTCAAATTTGGGTCATGTAGGGTCAAAAAGAAGGTCATGAGGTCAAATCTTAGAAAAACCTTGTTAACACCCTAGAGGCCACATTTTTGGCCATATCTTCATGAAACTTAGTCGGAATGTCTGTTTCCAAAAAATCTTGGACAAGTTCGAAAGTGGGTCATATGGGGTCAAAAATAGGTCAATATGAAAAATCCAACATATGTTGCTCATTTTTAATCAGGTAAGCGATTCAGGGCCATCATGGCCCTCTTGTTTTACTTCTGATTGTTTAATGTGACCTTGACCATTGAGTAATAATCTGGATCTTTTACATTAGACTTCTTCTTCTTGAGATCATTGATACCAAGTTAAACATCAATCCATCCAGGACAGAGTTAATGTCCGGAAACCGAAAAATAACCCATTTTGTGACCTTTGATATGTGATTGTAACCTTGACCTTTGAGTTCAAAACCTGGCTATTTCGTGTGACACTCCGTCTTCTCGAGGAGATCATTGATACCAAGTTATATATATATCTTTCTATCCAGGACAGAGTTTATGTCCGGAAACTGAAAAATACCCCCATTTTATGACCTTTGGTCTGTGATTGTGATCTCGACCTTCGTGTCTTTCGCGCGACACTCCGTCTTCTCGAGGAGATCATTGATACCAAGTTAAATAAATATCCATCTAACGGTTACTATGGATATACAAACTTAGCATAAAAACGAGCACGGTGACCTATCAATTTCTTTCTACATTTTTGTATTCAGCGCAATTTTTAGCATTACATACATGTATATGAAAATTAAAATTTTCTATTGAAGAAAAAAACAACTTTAGCATATGCTCTTAATGATACTCCTTAGTTCCGAAAAATTCTAATCAGCGACACAACACCGATCTTTAGAAACTTGCAAAATTGATATGCCTTACAAAAGTATACATTACTGAAACTGAAACTACTGTCGGGAGGATGTATGACATGGTGGTATCAGATTTTATTTCGTAAATATAGTATCAGATGCACTGATATCTAAACGCTAAGTGAAACAAAATTTAAATTGGTCAAATTCTTAGAATGTGTTTTACGTTAGAAAAATAGCAAATATCAAAACAAAAAGACTAGAATAACAACAAAAACAAAATATAATACAATGAATATTCATTGCCAATGTTGAATTCGTGATAAGACTTTATTCGCCGTACGCCGTAGTCTTGACGACTAAGTTTCCAGGAACATCACTCATTTCCATCCAATCGAGCCAATTTGAGAACCGCGCGATAGTACCGTAATATTTTGGATATGTTAGTTGACCATCCACATCACTAAATATCAAGTCGAACAAAGTCACACCCCATTGTTTTCCGCCATCCCCATCTGACGAAAATGCACCTATAAGTCCAATTTCATTTGTGGGTTTAATATCCATGGTATAAATGAAATCTCTCTTTACGACGAAATCTATTCCAACATCCACGCGGCCTTTAATTTTTATAGTTTTTCCAGTGATAGGGTTGTTCCAGTATAGAATTTGCTTCCCTGTAGAAGCATTATTGAACTTCATGTATCCGTCAAGTTGGATCCGAAATCCATTTCTGAAAGGCAGTGGTTCGAAATCAAAGGAAAGATACCCGAACACGTTAAAGAACACTTTGGGTTGTTTTCCAGTTATTTCCGACCATGCAGTACCGTTTACAACAAGCTTTGTTGGCTTTATACCATAAAGAACATCCATTACTCGTTCATCAATCGATGTTTTCCGGACGCTTACATTTTGTGGTATACTTATTTCAGGTATAATTATGTCAGGCTGACCAGACGCTCGTCTTTGATCAATCGTCTTCTTAAACCGGGTCCATGATGTTTCATTTGGGTCGACGATTTCCTCCGGGGCTGTTTTGTACTTGGAGTAATACTTGTTTATGATCTGCATAATGTCGTCCGCTACACATTCAAGTCCATTTTCACATTTCCAAGAAAGCGTAGTATAATACAGATCCCCGGGTGTAGTTGACATTTCCATCCAAGGCAAATACTGGGTCTTTCGAATCCAAGTTCCACTCATAGGAACACTATTAGAATCATTCTCTTGCAGCAGACTTATATTTCCCGAGTAGCCATACAATTCAACAGCATCATAGACAGGCCCGGCAGAATACGCTGAGTAATTTCCAGATGAAAGAGGGTTCGGGTATTCAAGTATGAAATCGGTGTTGAAAGTAAAATGTTTCCCTAGAATCATTTGGTATGGCACAATATCTCCAAACCGCAGGATGTCGTTCTCAGGGTCATTTGCCACATAAAAAACCTCATTCGCTTTTGAAGTCCATGGGTTCATCCAAACCTTCAAAATCAAACTCGTAAGCGGGTCTCGATAAACTGCGAATTCTCTGGACAAAGACAAGTAACTGCCATCTGACTGAAGAAGCTTTCTGTTAATGTTAAATCCTTCGAAATTGAAGAGCTTCTGAAGTTCCTGTCCGGGCTGTTTAGCGAATATGGAGCCGTTCAAATAGTTCACCACGGAAACATTTGGGTCTTTGGAGCCAGTTATCCTCACAAAATAATCCAGATTTGTTTTCGGGTCACTCGGAATAACCGGCGGAGTTGCTAGTATTGTTATAACACTAGAAAGTGCCCAAAAATGTATACAGCGTTGTACCATGTATCAATCTCACGGTATACATCTTGACTTTCTGAATTTCTGAAAATGAGATATAAAAAAGCAATTATGAAAGGCAGCTGGGATTCTTGATTGTATGAATTAAAATCAATAGGATACCCTAACAAGCGTAATTTTAATTCACTTGAGTATAAATTATCTACTGTGGTGTCATCATTCTCATTAACAAAAGCAATTTTTGTTATAAATGCAGCGTTATCTGCCAACATGACATTTTTCAATGTATAACAGACAATCGGGTCGAGAGTCGTATCTTAAAGCAGCTCGTTCACAGATGATCGGAAGAAATAAAACGTTAACTATCCCTTCTTAATTTTGGTAAAGACATATAAACACGGCAAGTGTAGGTCACATTGTTTTAGAAAACTCTATTTTCGTAAACCCCCTTCAGGAAAATCGATTGAATATAAAATAAGGTATCACCGAAATCGTAAGTTAAGCCCCTACAGTGAAATCATTCTCCAATACTGCATGTGATCAGTCATTTGACGGCAGAC